>JANUYF010000002.1:169194233-169624233 GCA_026167975.1 Phrynosoma blainvillii | reverse complement strand
CAAAACCAGCACCACACGGTGTTAAGAGCCCAACTTCAACTGACTATAAAGGCCTGGTGGCACAAAAATGTTTTAACTTGCTGCTGAAAAGACAGCAAGGACAGGGCCATTGTGGCCTCTCTAGAGAGGGGGGTCCAGAGCCTGGGAGCAACCACCAAGAAGGCCTTCTCCCTTGATACCACCAAAGGAGCCTGAGAGGGTGGTGGGACAGAGATGAATGATTCCTTAGATGATAGCAAAACCCGAATGGGCTCATTTGACCTCATTACATGAAGCCAACATGGGTGCCAAACTGGCCTCCATGGGGATGTCATTCCACAATCAGGGTGCCGCTTCAGAGAAGGCCCTACTTTGTCCTCACATAGTGTATTATCCCAGTAGTGTGATCCAGACCTCAGTCTTCACGGAGAATTTTGCCCTTTCCTGTAGGCTCAGGCAGTGGCGTTGTGGGACATAAAATGATGTAAAAGAAACTACAAAGCTCATGGCTAATTCAGGGCTGGATTGGATGACCCCTGGGGTCTCATTTTCTATGTTTAAAACTGTGTATTTGCAGAGCAGTTTGTAAAAGGTTTTTTAGTTCTGTTTCACTGGAAAAGATAGCAAGGAATGTTGTTTTTTGGCCATGAAGGCAGACAGTTTCACAGCCAAAGAAATAACATTGATGGTAAAAAAACAAAACTGAGATGCTAAATTCATTCACACATGACAAGCAGAAGTCTAATGTAATCAGGAAAGGAGGGGGTTTGGAGTTATATCCTGTAACCAATGAAAATGTTGAATTATGCATGTGTTTTAGAACATCCATCATGCAGGCAGAGCATGAACAATGAACAAAGGAACTCCAAGCCAGAAGAAGAAAGAGAGAAAAACTCCACCCCCAGGTTGATACATTTATAGACATTTGCTAAACAGCCTCTAAACCCAGCCTTCTTCCTGTGTCTTGTGTCATGTGACCATTAGTTCTCACGAAACTAGATGACCTAATTTGTTTTCTTCTTGCCTTCTGTGTTACCAGAAACAATGACCTTGGCTGTGTTTCTCTGTGTTGTTTTAATGCAATCCACCCACAGGCAAAAACTTTTCCCAGCTAACAAGCTTTCACACATCTGTACATTTCCACTCTGACTACATATCCCAACACAGGGGTGGCATTAGCCTGCCCTTTTCCACCACTCCAGTTAGAGGCTGCAACACCCGCTCAAGTTCTCAGGTGCCACTGACCATTTTCATCAGGAGAACTGGTGGAGCATGTGTCATGGTTTCTGAACAGAAGTGCGTGCAAAGAGAACCCTGTGATTGGATCAGGAAAATAACCCCCTTTGCAGATGGCGCTTTGCGCTGTCTTGGAGGCAAGGAAGGGGAGGGGCAGCCTCACGCTGGGTGCCCCACCCCCTTCCTGAGGACGTAATTGGGGCGCCCATCGTTGCACATGACGTCCTTCTGGCTCAGTGTCCAGACACGCTGAGCTGGAAGAGACACCAAAGAGGTGTGCGACGCCTTTTGTGGCGCCTCTTTCGCAGCTTGCAGAAGAAGCGTTATTTTAGTGCTCCTTCCCCAGGTGGTGAAAGGGAGGATCAGGGCCGAGGCATGGGGCAGCCTTGGTCCCAATCCACCACTTCCCAGGGCGTGGAATGGCTGAAATAAAAGAATGGGATTGAAACCAACCGGTTCCCCTTAATCTTGGGCCCAGGGAACCTATGGTCAGTGTGGATGGAGGGGGCTGAGCAATCCCTTTGATGATAGATTTAGGGATTGAAAGATCAGTAGTTCCTTTCCCTGTGACTTCCACCAGTGGCTAGAAAATTAAGATTGTGGGGGCCACTGAATAAAACTAGTTCATCGTTTATTTCAACCATGAACCTGTAATATAGCCAATCATCAAGTTAGTCATTGATTTTTATACATTCCAGAATGTCCAATCCCATTGATGGGCAGAGATTTGCTGTCCATACTAAGAGCTTCAAATCCTTTGAAGAAGATAGCACTAGTAGTGTCCAATTTTGTAGGCCAGGTGTACCAAAAATTCTAGCCATCACCTGTCCAGTGGTGGAAGAATGGTGAATTCATCAAATATTAGAGGTAAAAGAGAAAGATACGATGTGGGAATCCTTTGATATGCCAGGAGTCTGGGCTGATGGTAAACCCCCAGGAATGGCAAGATTTATCCCACCATTGGTGACAGAATTAAAGCCAGGAGTGATTCCAATTCATGTTTGCCAATACCCTATACCCAGAGAAGTTATCATTGGGATGCAGAAACACATAATAATAATAATAATAATAATAATAATAATAATAATAATTTATTTGTACCCCGCCTTTTGCTGTAGCAATCAAGGCAGCTTACAGCTAAAACAAATACAAAACCCAACATAAACATAATACCCCCTGTTAAAAATACATTAAATATAAATCTCAATTAAAACATTTTAAACAATAAAAAAATTAAAATCATAGGCACTCTGGGGCGAACAAAATAAAGAAAAGGAGGGTGTCTAACGAGAAGAGACCTAGTTTAGAGCTGATTTTGTTCTGGATAAGCCTGCCGAAAGAGATCCGTCTTGATGGCTTTTTTAAAGCCATCTAAGTTGGTTATCTGACTCTGGGAGCAGTAGCGGAAAATGTCCTCTGGGAGGTTGCCGTCAATCTAGTTCTTATCGGTTGAAGAAGCTTCCTCTCAGAGGACCTGAGGGCACAGGGTGGATTATATGGAAGAAGGCAATCCTCAAGGTAAGTTGGACCCAGGCCATGTAGGGCTTTAAAGGTCATCACCAACACCTTATACTGTGCTCGGAAACCAGTAGGCAGCCAGTGGAGAGATCTTAAAATCGGTGTGATATGATCACTCCTAGATGTTCTGGTGATCATCCTGGCTGCCATATTTTGTACTAATTGCAGTTTCCGAGTTAGGTATAAGGGTAGCCCTATGTAGAGTGCTTTGTAGAAGTCGAGTTGTGAGGTTACCAATGCGTGTACTACAGTTTCTAGGTCCCTTACTTCCAGGAAAGGGCGCAGCTGGCGTATCAGCCGAAGCTGATAACAGGCGCTCTTGACTGTCGCATTCACCTGATCTGTCATGTGAAGGGACGAGTCTAGGAGCACCCCCAAACTGCGAACACAGTCCTTAACAGAGAGCGTGACCCTGTTCAGGACTGGAGGTTGCAACCCAATCCCTGGTTTGGGGCCCCTACTGTAAGTACCTCCATTTTATCCAGATTCAGCTTGAGTCGGTTTTTCCTTATCCAGTCCATTACCACTTCAAGACATTGATTGAGGGGAGAACCTCCATCTGCTGTCATGGCAGCTGACCGAGACATGGAGCAGAATATTTGGGTGTCGTCAGCATATTGATAACACCCTGCTCCATGTCTCCTGATGATCTCTCCCAGCAGCTTCATATAAATGTTGAGCAACATCGGGGACAGAATGGCGTCTTGAGGAATGCCGCATTTTAGCTCCGTTTTTGAGGAGCAGCTGTCCCCGAGTGACACCCTCTGGAAGCTGCCTGAGAGGAAAGAGAGGAACCACTGAAGAGCAGTGTCTCCTGCTCCCAACTCTCTCAGGCGTTCCAAGAGGATGCCGTGATCTATTGTATCAAAAGCCGCTGAGAGGTCCAATAGCACCAGCTGGGTGATGCTGCCCCTGTCAGTGCTAAGGCGTAGGTCATCTACCAGAGCGACCATAGCCGTCGCCACCCTATATCCAGGTGTGAAGCCGGTTTGAAATGGATCTAGAAAATCGGCTTCATTCAAGATCACTTGGAGTTGAAAGGCAACGGCTTGCTTGATCACCTTGCTTAAGAATGGTAAATGCGAGACTGGTCTATAATTTTTCAAATCCAGGGGGTCCAGGGAAGGTTTCTTCAAGATTGGTCTAACGACCACCTCTTTTAGATTTGATGGAACAATTCCTTCCCTAAGGGATGCACTGATGACCCTCTTAAGAAAGGCCATCAATGCATCACCCCCCTGGACGACCAGCCAAGATGGGCAGGGATCGAAGGAGCACGTTGTCTTTCTCACTTTTCCAAGAATTTTGTCCATGTCGTCGGTACTCACTGACTCAAACCGATCCAGTCTAATCTCACAAATGGGTTTATTGGACACCTCATCAGTCACTTCTGCTGTAATCCCGGCTTCTAAGTCGGCTCTTATCTGAGAGATTTTATCTGTGAAATAGTTGTTGAAAGCGTCACAGCAGGTTGTTGTCAGGTGGAGCCTGTGTCAGTTCTCCTACTACCTTAAACAATCCTGCTGGACGAGATTCCACAGATGCAATACATGCAGAAAAGAACGAATTCTTCGCTGCACATATTGTCTCTCAATAGGAATGAAGAAAGTTCCTATGACGAGTCTTGTCAGATAAGAGTCAAGTTTTCTGCCAGGTACACTCTAGTCATTGTCCAACCCACTTCAATTTCCTAAATTCCTCTGTGAACCAGAGATGACGGTTAGGAGCGGGTTGGAAAGGACGCTTGGGAGCGATCGTGTCAATAGCTCTGGTAAGATTGGTGTTCCAGGTTTTCACCAGAGCTTTGACAGGGTCGTCGGCTTTACCAACCAAGAGACCCTCCAAGGCTTTCTGGAATCCAATTGACTCCATTAGCCTCTGAGGACGGACCATTTTAATAGGCCCTCCACCCCCGGTGGGATGGACAGTGGCTCTTAGTCCAACCTTGACCAGGAAATGATCCGTCCACGACAGTGCAGAGGTATTTGTTACCTCCGCCCACGGATATGCTTGTTCTGTACTAAAGACCACATTGAGAGTATGACCTGCCAAGTGCATAGGCCCGAAAACCAATTGGGATAGGCCCATGTCTGTCATGTAATCCATGAACTGCCGAGCCGCACCTGTTAAACTGGTCTCGAGTGGGATGTTGAAGTGTCCCAGAACTAAAAGTCTGGGTGACTCCAGCAGCAACTTTGAGACCAGTTGAGTCAGCTCAGATAGGGAGTCTGTTAGGCAACGGGGTGGACGGTATGCCAACAGAATCCCTATACTATCCCTGGTTTTCAGGCTCAAGTACATACTCTCGAAGTGGTCTGTTTTCCAGATAGGTATCCTGGTCAGGGACAGGTTGTCTTTGTGGACCAGAGCCACTCCACCCACCACCCCACTTTCCCTTACCTGCTCATAGACAGAATACCCGGCTGGAAGAGCCTGATTCCAGGTGATGGCACTATCCTCCCCCAGCCAGGTTTCCATAAGACAGGCCAGATCGGCTTCTTCATCCATGAGAAGGTCATGGATGATACGGGTTTTATTTTTCACTGACCTGGCATTATAAAGGAGCAAGGTAAGGTTCTGTGGCAAGGTTGGTAAGCTCCCCAACTTGCTTTGGGCAACAGAGTGGACTGAAGGTGGGATCACTTTTAAACATCGAACCCACCTTCTTTTGTAACAGGATTCCACTCTGTTCTCGCCATATCTGCCCCATACTACCTCAATTGCCGCTCCCCTCCCAGAAATTCCTCTGTCAGCTCTCCTCTCTTGCCTTCCATCTAATTAGATGTCTTATAAACCCCAGAGTACACAGTTCAAAGTGCCCCAGAGAGCGCTGCCCGGGCATCTTAATCTTTACCCGTACACAGTCTCTATACTTGGGTGGTGGTAGTTGGGTTCTAATATGCCCCCCCAGTCCATCTGGGCTCTGCCGCTGCTGCTAGCTGCCTTTGCAGTCTCCCCAGCTCAGGTGCTGTTGTTGCTGCTGCACTGCCAAAGGGAGGCTGGTTGGGCGGGTGGTTTTTACCTCTTGCCACCACCACTAGCCACTCTGTGGCTACTTCCAAGAGTGGTGGTAAGTGGGTGGGCCTTTTATGCCCCCCGAGTCCTCCTGGCTCCCACCGCCACTGCTGGCTGCTTCCACGGCTTCTTCCAGGGGTGGTGGTAAGTGGGTGGGCCTTTTATGCCCCCCCAAGTCCTCCTGGCTCCTGCTGCTGCTGCTGGCTGCTTCTGTGGCTTCTTCCAGGGGTGGTGGTAAGTGGGTGGGCCTTTTATGCCCCCCGAGTCCTGCCTCCCGCCGCCACTGCTGGCTGGTTCTGCGGCTTCTTCCAGGGGTGGTAGTAAGTGGGTGGGCCTTTTATGCCCCCCCCCCAGTCTTCCTGGCTCCCACCGCCACTGCTGGCCACTTCCACGGCTTCTTCCAGGCTTCCACTGGGACAGGCTGCTCAAATATGAAATTCTGAGAGAATGTCAATCTCCATGGAATACTCCTCTACTATCAGTACAGAAGCCAGGGACCAGGGACTACCATTCAGTTCAGGACCTGAGACTAGTAAATCAAGTTACAGTCACTATTCACCGTGTGGTCCCCAACCTATATGTTTTAATGGAATTGATTCTAGCAGAAGCAACCCATTTTACCATTTTAGATTTAAAAGACATCTTTTTCTGCATCCATGTAGCCCCACAGAGTCAATCTCCTATCATTGTGAATAATAACCCCAGTTGGGAAGACTTTCATATTTCATTGAATATCTTTTTGTTTTCTGAGAAGTGTATGGTTTGCCCAAAGACAATATATATGGTCTTTTGTCTAGAATATAATGTTTACACTCAGTCTTCACTGGAACAACACATTGACTCTGAAGATACTTTCTTTTTATTTTTGAATTTGGAAGATGCTTTCTCATGTGTCTCACCACTAGAACCTGAGAGAAAAGAGGCTGTCAGCAGGATAGCTATCTTGAAAACTGAAAATGAACAAAGGTCTGAACATGTCAATCTCCCAGCTGGTACAGGTTACCTACAGAGTTTACTCTAACAAGGATGTAGATCCTTGATGATGAAGAGTATGTGGATCATATAACACCGATTCTAAAATCCCTTCACTGGCTGCCTATAGGTTTCCAAGCACAGTATAAGGTGTTGGTGTTGACCTTTAAAGCCCTACATGGCCTAAGTCCCACCTATCTGAGGGATCACATCCTTCCATATAATCCACCTTGCGCCCTCAGATCATCAGGAAGGAACCTACTGCAATTGAGAAAATCTAGATTAGTGGGAACCTCCCAGAGATCCTTCTCCATCGCTGTTCCCAGACTTTGGAATGACTTGCTGGAAGAGATCCGTCAAATCACCATCTTGGACAATTTTTAAATAGCCATTAAGATGGATCTCTTCCGGCAGGCCTTCCCAGAGTAGAATAGTCTCTACCTAATTGATGTCTCTCCCTCTTTTATATTTCTTAGATTTTCTTAGCTGGTGCTTGAACATCAGTTTTAGCAAGGCATCTGATTTAATTCTTTTTTAAGAGGGGTAACTTGTTTCTATTATGTTTTATTGTCTATGTGGGGTTCTTTTAATGTAAGCCGCCTTGATTGCCCTGGCAAAAGGTGAGGTATAAAAATAAAGTATTATTATTATTATTATTATTATTATTATTATTATTTTATATGCCATGTTTGTGGGAAGTACCAAGCAATCCTGCTTGCTGAAGAATTTTTCCTGCAGACCTATTTTAAATCCATTCAGCCCATTCAGCTTATGTCATCCTGGATACTTTTAGAAACAGTGCAAGTAACAGCCAAGGGGAACTGGAGAATGAAAGCTGCATGAAAATAGTCATCAAGAAACCAAAGCCATGATACAGAGGCCTCAGAAAATCCTGATTGAACAGTTGATATTAACAGCAGAACCAGACTACCTATAAGAGCTACACCACCTATAGAACCTAGACCATCACTGGAAGCAGCAGGGTTTTGCAGAATCTGGATCCCCAATTTTGCATTGATGGCAACACCCTTGTATGAAGCAACCAAGGGCCCAGAGTATTCAGAAATGAATTAGGAATCAGAACAAGAAGAGGCATTTGGAAAAATTAAAAGAGCCTTATTAGAAGCACCTGCTTTAGGATTGCCAGATGTGACCAAGCCCTTTACCCTGTATGTGCATGAGAGGCAGGGAATGGCCAAAGGAGTACTAATACAGACACTAGAGTCCTGGCAGAGATGAGTGGCTTACCTTTCTAAGCAATCGGACTCAGTGGTGAAAGGATGGCCAAGATGTTTGCAGGCAATAGCAGCTACTGCCCTATTAGTTAAAGAAGCTGACAAAAAGTCTCACTAAGATAAAAATTAAAAAGGCTAGTCCAGTTTGGTTCCCTATTAGGGACCCTCAGAACCCCTTAAAATAATATTGAGGAGACAACAACTAACCTCTGGATCTGACCCTACCGGAAATGGGCAGACTCACAGGCAACGATATTAGGAATCCATCCAAGGGGAAAGAAGATTCAGACTAGGCCCTACTGCAAACACCTACTGCAAACACTGTTTGCCCTGCATATGACCAGATCTGCAACGAAGGAGGGATAGACCCTGTTTCTACCACAGACTGGAAGCTGGTAGATCTATGCACGGTCCAACATATGTCTGAAACTGATCAAGAAGATTTGGTGGCAATCATAAGAATAATTTGTGTTGTTGTCTTTAGCACCCTAGTCTGGTATTTTAGAATTTTTTAGTGAATGAGGGGTCTCCAAGCCCTAAGACTGAGACCTATTCCCAAATAGAAAGTTACAGAAAGTAGTTGGAGCCATTGTTGCCCCAGGAGAACCTCTGAACAATCATTTTTGTCAATCTGAATTTGTGAGAGTATTTAATCCATTGGTTCTAGAATAGGTCAAAAGATACGATTTACCTTAGGTTCAGTTAAACACTGTCAGATTGGGTTGATGGTTATGATTGGACTAGCTGAGTGCACTTCCCTTTATTCACAAAAATGGGACCCAGGTACAAATATATGGGAAGGCTTAGCTAGAATACGCAACACCCCTACAATATGTTTAAAAGGAGGAAGGTCAGCAGCTCAGATTTTGTCTTCCTGCCTTTATGGAGAGATCCCATTTAATAGTGATATATGGAGTTGGTGGAATTTTGAGCATGGTAGCAAGTCCCCATAAAATTGCAGGAATTATGATTAAAGCATATTCATATCAGTCTATAAACATCACAGGGGGACTGTGCATAATGGGAAGATTAATACCTATACTACCACAAAAGTCAGATTTTGTTGAAACAACTTCAGGTAAAGGAAGCAAAAAAGAATGCACATATGCTGCCTGAAACATGCGAGTCCTTTTTACTTTGTGGAATGATGCTGAAGTCATATCAGCCTCATTCTGTATTCCAGGATTATAAACAGCTGGAATTTTGTTTTCAGAGGTTCCTGGAAAGATGAATAACATTCAGTTTCAATCTTATACTCCTGGAACCTGTTTTTGTTGTAAACATTGAGGTCAATGGAGTATAAAATGGAAAGATTATGCCAAACATAAAATGTTTTTCCAGGGTTGGGAAATTATTCAGCTTTTACAGATTGGCTTTATTTATATAACCACTATAACAGTACGTACCAAACTCAATATGGATTAAATGAGACTGATTTGAAGGAGCTATAGGCTACCTATCCAATGTTTAGCCTAAATTATATAGGCTTAGGTAGCATATGTTCAGGATGGGAAGTTTGGGACCCAGATCTGTTTTTTTTTTTTAAATGAATGGGCCACTAATTATCACCCAGGAGGATATCAATGTGTTGGAGTTGGGTATTTAACCATCCCAGTCCAGATAATTCATCCTAAGCAGGATATAGATTCTTTTCTCCATAGATTAAGCCCAAGAACTTAGAAAAGGAAAAAAAAAGGAGATCAATATTTGGGCAAATTAGGGCCTGGATGTAGTGATACAGTGATTATAGGCAAACAGTTGTCGGACACAAAACCCAGTGGGAGGAGGTTTGGTCACAGGAGTGTTGACCCTAGGATCCTACCCAGGAATAATAGCTCCAGAAAATTGGAAAAGTATAATTGGTTTGGTTTGCAGTTTAGAAAAGACAATTAATGCCACTGGGATGATGATACAAGCTTTAGAGTCAGAGATTGAAAACCTGAACCAGATCGTTTTACAACACTGGTTGGCTTTGGATTATTTGTTGGTCTGGGCAGGAGGATTTTGTAAAATAATAGGACCAGGATGCCAAGTGAACTTTCACGGCTTAAACAAAACTATAGAAGATGAATTAGAAAGGTTACAGCAAATGTTAGGCCATAATGTAAGTGGAAGAGAAGGCTTATTCAGTTGGCTAACAGATTGGCTTCCGAATCTACAGGGCTTAAAAGAATTGTTTATAGTTATTGTTATGTGCTTATGTGTGGGATTATTACTTCGCATGTGCATATTGTGTTTTAAAAAAGTTATAATGCATTTATTACAAGGTGTGATAGAAAATAGAGTTGCAACTTATGCTATGTTAGTTCATCATCATTATGATATGATGTTATGTAAATCCTGAAAAGAAAAGAAAATTAAGTTTAGGATAAAACTATAATTGCTAAAGAATTAAGCTTTAAAGGGGGCAAATGTAGGAGATAAAATGATGTAAAAGAAACTACTAAGCTCATGGCTAATTCGAGGCTGGATTGGATGATCCTTGGGGTCTCATTATCTATGTTTAAGACTGAATTTGCAGAGCAGTTTGTTAAAGGCTTTTTAGTTCTGCTTCACTGGAAAAGATAGCCTTGAATGCCGAAAAACAACATTATTTGCTATCTTTTCCAGTGAAGCAGAACTAAAAAGCCTTTAACAAACTGCTCTGCAAATTCAGTTTTAAACATAGATAATGAGACCCCAAGGGTCATCCAATCCAGCCTCGAATTAGCCATGAGCTTAGTAGTTTCTTTTACATCATTTTATCTCCTACATTTGCCCCCTTTAAAGCAGAGTGTTTCGCAGCCAAAGAGATAACATTGATGGTAAAAACAAAACAAAACTGAGATGCTAAATTCATTCACACATGACAAATAGAAATGTAACATAAACAGGAAAGGAGAGGGTTTGGAGTTATATCCTGTAACCAATGAAAATGTTGAATTATGCATGTGTCAATGTAATTATAAACTAGCTGTGTAAGATGGTATATAAGGATGTTGATTAGCAGTGGGAGGGACTCTCTCCAGTCACAGGACAGACCTGTCTGGGAGGCCCATCGATGAATAAACTCTACTTTCCTCACTTCCAAATGGTCTCTGTTCCTGTTTATCCACAACAGCATACCCTAGGGTTGGTGTCACCTGGTGCGGTAATCCATGGTGTCACCCCCCCCCCCCATTGACCTCCTCCCATTTCACACCATACAGAATCCTTAGCAATGCTTTTTTGCACTACTGTTACTCGTAAATCCTCATTCCCATATATACCACTGAATGTCATGGTAATAGTTGTGACATAAACAAGTAGTAAAATCAAAATTATAACCTTTAAATTACAATATCGTATGCACAACCTAAATGTATTTACATATCCATAATGAAGATTGGGTTAAAATGTGATGTCTTTAAAGGACATTTAAAAAGAATTTTAAACATTTTTATTTATTTATTTTTTTAAAAAAAATAAATTAAAATTTTGAAATGTGAAATTTTAATTTTGAAAAATTCTAGGGCCTCTCCTTTCTTCTCCCATCGAGATTCACCCCTCTCATTATATCTTAAAGCATTTTAAAGGGAAGCAGATGAATACCACAGCCTGTTTCTACCAAAAGGTAGGTGTTTGAGGAGCAATGGTGTCACCCCCTTTAGGGTGACCTGGTGCACTCCTCACTCCTCTAGTGACACCACTAGGCCCAGGCAAAAGCAAACTGCTGAAGCTTCTACCATATCAGTTAATACCTTCTACCATATCATTAATAACTTTTGCCATCTTAACTACACAGTGATGTTGCTTGGGCACACATGTCCTGGTTTCTAGGGTATGGGGCATCAAGAGCCATCATGGTGGTTTGAGTGTCAGACTGTGGTTCTAGAGATCAGGGTTCGATGCCATGAAACCCATTGGGTGACCTTGGGCAAGTCATACTCTCTCATCCTCAAGGAAAGGCAATGGCAAACCTTCTCTGAACACATCTTGTCCAAAAACCTCCAGATTATGTTCGCCGTAAGTTAGAAAGGATGTGAAGGTACACAACACAAAAAACAAGAACATGGAACATTATAATGGCAGTGCTGGAGAGCAAGGTGAGGACTATTACTGCTGTCGACACCTGTTATAGGAGAACATAGGCAGTGGGGCCCACAATCCTCCTTGTTCAGTAGCCATCCCTCCTATGAACCCCTACTGTGGACATGCTGTGAGTGGAGGCAACTGAGATGATTGCTTCCACTAATGTCCAAGACTTTCCCCCCATGAGAATTTCTTCCAAAATGCAGTTTTGGGAACAAGTCTGTTGTGTGGAAAAACCTGACTGAATTATTTGTTCTTCCCTGCTGGAACAATTAGAAAATTGCAACCCTAGGGCATACTGTATTTTGTGTTTCAAACAATTTAAACATGTGTTGGAACAAAACATGGCTTCTTTCCCATGTGCAGCTAAACTAAACAATTAACATGTGTGTGCATGTGTGTGTGTGTGTGTGTGTTAATGACAAATATATATATATATATATATATAGAGAGAGAGAGAGAGAGAGAGAGAGAGATCATGTAGCACCTTTGAGACTAACTGAAAGAAAGAAATTGGCAGTGTGAGCTTTCCCAGACTTACGAGGGGTTATCGTAAAGTAATAATTATCACCCGGAGGTTATTATGGCATATTGATGAAATTTTGTCAGTGTCATCATTGGTCTCTAAGTGCATAATGTTGTGAAAATCAGCTCATTGTGTTCTTAATTTTTGTTACAAGTTGTGCCAGAAGTGACTAAACTGTAAGATGGAGTAGTACGAGGGGGTATCGTAATGTAATAATTATCACACAGAAGTTATTATAGTATATTGATGAAATTTTGTCAGTGTCATCATCACCAAGTGACTTTTTCTTTTCCCAAAAATGAAAAATTCGTTGCAGGATTGCCGATTTGACAACACAGATGACGTCATTCATGAAGTGGAAGAATGGTTTAAGGCACAATCTGCAGACTTCTACAATAATGGTATTTGTAGGGTCAAGAAACACTGGGGAAATGTATAAATCTGGATGGTGACTACGTAGAGATAAATTAAGAATTACAAATAAAAAAATTTGTCATTTTTTTTAAAAAGGTGATGATTAAAATTTTACGATACCACTTTGTAAGTCTACTTCTTCAGATGCATTTAGTGGAGTGGAAACTAGGGGAACAGACATATATGTATCTATGTTGTTGTTTTTAACAATAACCACTGTCAATGGGAAATAAATCCATTTTAGTATGCTACCTTCCTCCTGGGAAACATGGGGATAATTCTGTCCCATGGCATGGTTGCTCCAGCTCCAGCCACACTGCCCCTTCACCCCATTTCTTCTAGGGTCCCAATGGGACTGCAGGTAAATCATGGAAAGTGAGCTTGTTTGAGGAAAGCACCCTGAGACCTCTATTCATGTGCCACAAAGATACTATATCATTTGTTATTGTTGTTAATTGTCCTCAGCTCTGACTCATGGTGACCCTATGTCCTCCACTGCTCTGCTCAGGTTCTGTAAATTCAGTCCCATGCCTTCCTTGATTGAGTCCATCCATCTGGCCTGCAGTCTTCCTCTTTTTCTACTGCATTTCCTAGCATTATTATCTTCTCTAATGATTCATGCCTTCTCATGATGTGGCCAAAGTACGACAGCCTTAATTTGATCATCTTGGCTTCCAGGGAGATTTCAGGGTTGATCTGTTCAAGGGCCCATTTGTTTGACTTTTTGGCCATCCACAGCATCCTCAGCACCACATCCCAAATGAGTTTATTTTCCTCTTATCTGCTTTCTTCACTGTCCAGCTCTCACACACCCATACTTGCTCAACCTGTATGCAGAAAATATCATATGAAGAATAGGCTTGGACACAGAAGAAGGGGAATTGAAGATAGGAAGAAGGAACATCAGCAATCAAAGATAAGCAGATGACACCAAATTACTAGTGGAAACATCATAGACTTGGAACAATTACTAAGGAAGGTCAAGGAAGAAAGTGAAAAAGCAGGCTTGTTGCTGAATGTAAAGAAAACAAAAACAATGTCCACAGAAATAAATTTAGCCTAGACAATGAGGAAATCAAAACAGTTAAAGATTTCCCATACCTTGGCTCAAACATTCCTAGAAGAAGACTGAGAATGAGAAGGTAGCTATGAAAGAACTAGACAAGTTCCTAAAAAGTAAAGACATGCAACTGAGTACTAGTCAGAATTTTCCATGCCATTGTATTCCACATCACCACGTACAAATGTGAGAGCTGGACAGTTAAGAATGCAGATAGAAAGAAAATCAACTCATTGGAGAAGTGGTGCTGGAGAAGAAGGATGAGAACACCATGGATAGCCAAAAAGGACAAATAAGTGGGTCCTTGAACAGATCAAGCCTGAACAATACCTGGAAGCCAAGATGGTGAAACTGAGGCTATTGTACTATGGCCACATCATGAGAAGGCAAGACACATTTGTTGTTGTTGTTAACTAACCTCTACTCGATCTCAACTGATCAGACATGTCCAGGACCCTCTGTTATCCACTGCTCTGCTTAATTCCTGCAACCTCTTAATATCCATGACCTTGTTAATAGAGTCCATCCATCTGGCATGTGGCCTTCCTCTCTTCCTACTTCCCACCACCTTCCCCAGCATTATTGTCTTTTCCAAAGAGTCCTCTCTTCTTATGATGTGTCTGAACTATGACAGCCTCAGTTTGGTCATCTTGGCTTTCAGGGAGGTTTCCAGCTTGATCTGCTCTAGGACCCATTTGTTTGTCCTTTTGCCTGTCCATGGGATCCTCTGCACTCTTCTCCAGCACCACATTATCTCAAATGCATTGATTTTCTTCCTATCTTCTTTCTTAACTGTCCAGTTCTTACATCCATACATGGTAACAGGCAATACGATGGCTTGTATGATTCTAACTTTTGTTCTGAATTGTATATCTTTGCATTTTAGAATCTTTTCTAGTTCTTTCATAGCTACCCTCCCCATTCTTAGTCTTCTTCTGATTTCCTGACTCAGTCCCCATTGCTATCAAGGTTTGATTCCAGGTATGAGAATTCTTTTACTATTTCTATTTCTTCATTGTCTAGGTTTTACTTGTGAAGGTTCTCATTAGTCATTATTTTTGTTTTTTTTATGTTCAGCATTAAGCCTGCCTTAGCACTTTCTTCTTTGATCTTCCTTAACAGGTGTACCAGATCTGTGAGTTTTTCTGCTAGTATTATGGTGTCATCTGCATACCTTAGATTGTTAATATTCCTTCCTCCTATTTTCACTCCTTCATCTTCTGTGTCCAAGCCTGCTTTTCTTATAATATGTTCCACATACAAGCTGAACAGCTAGGGGGAAAGGATGCAGTCTTGTCTGACTCTTTTGCTAATTGGGAACCACTCTGTTTCTCCATGTTCTGTTCTGACAGTAGCCTCTTGTCCTGAGTACAGATTCCTCATCAGGACTATTGGTTGTGCTGGTACTGCCATGTCTTTAAGGGAGTTCCATAGCCTTTCATAATCTATGCAGTCGAAGGCTTTGCTATAGTCTATAAAGCACATGCTGATTTTCTTTTGGAATTCCCTGGTATACTCTATTAGCCATTGTATGTTTGCATGAGGTCCCTCGTGTCTCTTCCTTTCTTGAACCCTGCTTGGACCTCTGGGATTTCTCTCTCCATGTGTGGTTGGAGTCTATGTTGCAGAATTTTGAACATGATTTTGCTTGCATGGGAGATCAGTGCTATGGTCCTATAGTTGCTGCAGTCTCTTGTGTCTCCCTTTTTGTGGATGGGAATGTATATTGATTGCTTCCAATCAAGACTCATTACAAAAGACAATAATGCTGGGAAATGTGGAAGATAGGTAGGTAGAAAAAGAAGACCACATGCCAGGTGGATAGACTAAAATCAGTGAGGTCACAGGCCTGAATCTGTAAGACCTAAGCAGAGTAGTGGAAGATGAGGGGGGGGGAATCTTGGTGATGTCTAATCTGTAGGGTCACCCTGAGTCAAGGTTGAATCAAGGGAAGCTAACAATTGTGTATATGTAAAACCTTTCAGGATATGCCCATGGTTTGGATATAATAGAAATGGACAAACTGACAAATTCAATAAGAGGAGCAAATGAAGAGACTTTCAAGAAAATCTGGAAGCCGGTGGTGGATTAGTTACTACAATAGGTCTGCTATAAAAGATATAGAAACGTACAACAGAATTGCTGTAAAATGTTAAATATAAGCCAAATGACTTTGTATAGATAATTAGGTTAAGATAAGATATAGTTTTTTTTTAAGTTAAATCATGTATGGTTTGAGATGAAAAGAAATATACTGTAATAGAAGTTAGAAAAAGGGCAAAGCACAAGGAATGTCTAGCGAAGGAAGTGTTTTAGTATATGTAGTAACTGTATGTCTGTAATTGTATGTTTGTATGTTTTTTTATGTTTGTGGCGGTTTGTTTATTTGTTTGTTTTATGTATATATGTATACATGTATGTTTGTATGTAATGTATGCAATTGCTGAATTAATAATTTATGTAAACAATGTTTTTTTAATAATAAAAATTTAATAAATAAATAAATAAAAGGATATGCCCATGGTTTGAATATATATATATTTTAAAAACATAAGTTCCTAAAGGAAATCTTGATTTTTGCTATTTTATATAAGGGACACCATTTTACTATGGGGGGTTGCAGACTGCCAGAAATAGTGTGAATTCAGTCCACTTTTAGGGTTAGGGTTAGTGCTAGGGAATCATGGGAACTGTTATTTTTCTGAGACATTGAGCCTTCTCTGTCAGACAACTCTGATGCCACAATAAAATACAGTTCCCATGGTTCCCTAACTCTAACCCTAACCCTAAAAGTGGACTGAATTCACACTATTTCTGGCAGTCTGCAACCCCCCTATGTCATTGTATATAATGCGACATGAGCATCCATGAATTTTAGTAGCCATGGAGGGTGGGGATGGTCCTAGAACCAAACCCCAGCAAATACCAAAGATCCACTAATATCACACATCAATAGACAACATGAAAATATGGAAGCTTTTGATGATTATAATAATGATGTTTATGGTGGCTAAAAATTATGTTAAATGGTTTAGAAAGATGATATTCTTAATCATTGCCAAGCTTGTCATATGGAAGTCCCTATGAAATGGTAACATTCTAATACTCATGTCCTGTAATGTAATAATATGAATGATGCCTTACATGCAATGTAATGTTATATAAAGAAGCAAATAGCTCACAAATTTCCCCCTATTGCATGGCACTTACAGGAATGGGAACAGAACGGAACAGGACGAGAATACACATTAAAGCACAGGAGAACACCATTGATGCCGCCGGTTCGTTCTTCAAAATCGGCTGCCAGGAATGGCTGGGGAATGACTTGAGGACTCTCGGCAGCATCGGTGGCGTTCTCCTGTGCAGTAATGTGTGTTCTCATCCTGTTCCGTTCTGTTCCTTTCCGTTCCATTCCCGTTCCTGCAAATGCTGTGCAATAAAGTTAATTGTCAGGTCTGTGTTTCTCTTCAGAGGGAATGTACTGTATATGTTTACCTATCTATGATGGCTTATAATAAATAGCATAATATTACCAAAAGAGATTATTCATTTCCCATGTAAATAGGCTGAACTTCCCATACTTGAAAATGTTCAAGCAGAGTGTTCATAACCTGGTCTGTTTGCTTTAACCACTCTCATGAGTTAGGCACTCAGGTGAAGCTGATAAAAGTGACCCCAGACAGAATCTAGATCAGCAGAGAGCGCATCTACATATAGTAATAATGTAGTTTGACATCACTTTAAATGCCATGGCTCCATCCTACAGAATCCTGAGGTTTGTAGTTTTGTGAGGCACCAGCACTCTTTGGCAGAGAAGGCTGAAAAAATTGTAAAACTGCAAATCCCAGGATTCCATTGTATGGAGCTACAGCACTTAAAATGGTATCAAACATTATTTCTACAATGAAGATGCACCCTGATAAATGGCAAGGACCCTCAGTTCCTCAGTCTAAGGAGGGGTGCCACTAGGGGCATGCGGGAGGTTCAGTACATACCAGGTGACACCCTAAGCATTCCTACTCGATTTAAATTTCCCTTTGATTTTTCAGATCTGGTGGAAGAAGTCCCTTGTTCTAATTTATTTGTGGTTGTCTTCAATTTCTTTGCATTGAAGTTCCCTTTGTCTCTATGCACATGTCATTGTATAGTTGTGTTGTGTTGTGTTGGCCATATAGCAAGTAGTTGTGCTGGCCATATAGCAAAATATAATAATTCAGTGTTGTGGCTTGTAGCCTCACAAAGGATTTGAGACAAACCGGATCTCAAAGGCAGTAGCTTTTTGTCTTGCTAATGGACTTTAAAGTTTATTTCCTGGACTGAATCTCACAGTACCCACATGGCCAGAAGGAAGAGGGGTCTGCTTGTATGAATATCCTTTCATACCATCCGAACTAAGGATAACAACCACAACATCTTGACAAAATGCAAGCCTAGGACTAACATCATCAATTTTTCCTTTCTTTCTCCTGTATGATTTTTAACACCTGAAGAAGCCAGTGGAGCTGCGAAAGCTTGCAACATGTATATTGTACATTTTGGTTGGCCCAATAAAGGTATCACTGTTTTATGGATTTTGGATATTATTGTACTATGTTATTGCATAGTTGCACTCAGGATTCTGACCATTTTCTTCTCCCTGGTCCTTAACTGTTTGAAGAGATTCATCTGTCCTTCAGTGGAGGGCAGTGTTCCTCCATTAACGTGTAAGAGTTGTTTTTATGATCAGCATTTCCTCAATTACTCCTCTGTTATAATGTTTGCTTGTTTTTTATATTTATTTTATAGCATTAACATAAAAGTAACATACCACTACATATCTACAAACATTAAAATAAAGTAATTATTTACATTTTACATCTTACATTGTTGCTTCCGATAACTTCCCATCTAGTTTTTTCACAATTTCTCATTAGCATTTTCTTCCTCTGAAAATGTCTTCTTTTTCTCTCGTTATTCTGTCTAGTTAAACAACTTTCTCTTTTATTTTTAACCCTTTTACTTATCAATTTATTTACTTGTTCCTATTTTCCTTACTTTTCCAATATTCTCTCAGCCTTTTCTTTCATTTATTGCCACCAATCTATTAATCTAGATGTCTTTCTTCATTCTATTCCTTTTTGGCTTGTCCATTTTTCTTTCCATAATTTCAAGACTGGATTCCATTCTTTTATCATTTTTCCCCTGAAGATTTATCTTTGGCTCTGTTACAGGGTTTTAAAACTGATCTGGACTTCTTGAAAGATCAATAGCCTAAGGGCAGAATTATATGTGTCTGACAGGAAAAGTTGTGTATCTGTGTGTGTGTTTGTCTGGGGAATAAATGAGGATTGTTTTTAAGGGATTTGAAGGGAATTACAACTGATGATCAGCAACTATTGTACTGTATTAATTATTGGTTCTGCCACTGTTTATTTCCCAACAGATGTCAGGATTGCACTGCCAATGGTCACTATATATATATCAGTAATACATATTTTGTAGACACATAAAGGGAATTTTACTTGGGACAAAAAGAGCTGAATCAGCCCTCTTGCACTCTCATGCATGCATCCTTTTCATCTGTCAATTGAACCTGGGATGATACTAACCTCTCTTCCTCTGAATGCTTGCTGGGGGAGAAGGCTGGAGTGTTTACAACCTGTGCCTCTGTATCCCACTTTTTTGCCTTTTGCATTTCCACCAATCACCCTCACCACCAGGGTGACCAGATGTCCTCACCGCAAAGGAGGACAAGGCACCACAAAATGTAGGGCATTCAAGAAAAAAGGAGAGCATGACCAAATAAGAGCTCAAAACACTTATAGAAATGTAAATTCATGCGCCTTAGCCATGCTCAAAATGGAGGACGTTTTGAAATTCCTCCTGGACAGAAGGTTGAAATGGAGGACATGTCCTGGAAAAGGAGGACATCTGGTCACCCTGGTCACCACTGCTTTCCCAACTTGGCTTGAACGAGACACAACAAGTGGCAGATTTGTGTACATAAGCCCTGCCAAATTCTGTAAAATGGAGTGGGGAACAGGATTAGAACATTGTGTCCACCTGTTGTTGCTGTTGTTGTTGTTGTTGTTAACAGTCCTTGAGTCAGCCCCAACTCATGGTGATCCTGTGGATGAGACATCTCCCTGCTCTGCATAAGTCTTCTAGAGTCATGTTTGTGACTTCCCTAATTGAATACATCCATCTGGTGTATGGTCTTCCTCTCTTTTTACATCCCTCTAGTAGCATCATTAGGAGTATGTGTGTGTGTGTGAGTGGGTGCAGACCACACCAGGTGACACCACTGTTCCTCAAACATCTGGGCAGAAACGGGCTGGCATTCACCTGTATCTCTTTAAAATGCTGAAGAGATGGGGTGACTGGGGTGAGGCAAAGTGGGAGGAGAAAAGAGACCCCCCCCCAGCTTTTTTTTTTTTAAAATAATTTTTCAAAATTTAATTTAAAAATTAATTCAATTTTTTTAAAAAATTGATTTTCCTCTTTTGTCACTGTCCAGCTCTCTCTAATACGGCTACTTCTTTGGGATTTTTTTTCTATTTTCCTTGCCAGGAGATAGGGGGGAGGGATGGGACTCTTCTGCTCCATACCAAATTAGCACAACATAGCTACAGAGAAGGGAACAATGCTTTTAATAGCCCCATAGTTTAAACAAAATCTACATCTGAATCTGAGGAAGTAGGCTCAAGTCTAGGAACGCTCATGCTACCAACTTCTCTCCTTTAAGTTAATATGTCTTTGAACAAAACCTAGAGACAGTCTGTGTAGCTGTGCCCCAAAACCAACGTCCATGCCATGGCAAGAGATACAACACTGAAAAGGAAGGAGTGAGACACAGTCTGTGGTGCAACAGCCTTATTAGAGCAACAGCTGCATATGAGTTTTTGACCAGTCTGTTGGATCAAGGATGACGGGGAGGTTGCACCCTGTCTCCTGGAAAGATCATAATAAAATCTGGACTCAGGCATCAGATTGTAAAAAGGCACTTGCAGCTTGTTTTGCTCCCTGGAGAACTGAAAATAGCCCCCCCTTTTTTTTTGCCCCAGATAGCCCATAGTGCTGCTAAGACTCCAGGAGGTTTTCTTTTGCCCATTTTGCTAAGTTTGAGGGCCTTCACACCTTGAAAACAAAAAATAAATAAATTCAGCAGTGGCCTTCTATTGACCTGTATAGCACAATTCCTCCAAACAGTTGGAAGTGATCAGACTTCCTGCTCCAACCACTACTTGTTTTGAAGACTTATAAAGGCTTATAAAGTCTTATAAAAAGGTTGATAAATGCCAAAGGCATGTTGTTATGGTTGTTGTTGTTGTGTGCCTTCAAGTCGTTTCTGACTTATGGTGACCCTAAAGCAAATCTATCATGGGGTTTTCTTGGCAAGATTGGTTCAGAGGAGGTTTGCCATTGCCTTCCCCTGAGGCTGAGAGTGTATGACTCACCCAAGGTCACCCAGTGGGCTTCCCGGCCAAGCAGGGAATTGAACTCTGGTCTCCAGAGTCATAGGACTCTTTCACACGGGAGAAACAGTGTCCTCTTCCTGTCAATAATTCAGCTTTAAAGCATCCAAATCGTGTGATCAGGGTTCACACTCCCGTGCGCTTCTCCCATCCTTCTCCCGTGTGTAAAGCGTCCTTGTGCGCTTGTCCCATCCGTAAAGCATGCATGGAGCCACCATTTGGCAATAATGGAAGTTCCCGTTATTATCAAATGGCAGCTCCATGCATGCTTTACTGATGGGACAAATGCACAGGGATGCTTTACACATGGGAGAAGGATGGGAGAAGTGTGCAGGGGTGTGAACCCTGATCATAAGATTTGGACACTTTAAAAACAATTTATTGATGGGAAGAGGACGCTGTACCTCCCGTGTGAAAGAGTCCATAGTTCAACACTCTGAAACTACTATGCCACAACGGCTCCAGAAGCCTGAACAGGGGGAAAGGATGCAAAATGTCCACCCAACTAACCTCCTTCTAGCAAACAGATGTTTGGCACTATCACTGCTATCTTTTAAAGGCCAGCCAAAGTATGTACTACTCATCTAAACATTTTGAGTTTATAAGTATTGATTTTTTAATGTCACAGTATCTGTTTATTGCTGTTTCATTATCTGCTTTGTGACTGTATCTAGTTTTCTTATTTATCTTGGTCTGGCAGATCTGCTCTTTGAAACTGCTCTAATGTCATCTGCTGCATTGGTATTTTAAAATGATTGATGGCTCATGGATTTTTCCCCAAGTCAAATGAAATGTTTAGGTAGATGAATAAATAATACATTTTTGCTGTTCTTGTTGTGTGCCTCCAGGTCATTTTTGACTTATCGTGACCCTAAGATGAACCTACCACAAGGTTTTCTTAGCAAATTTTTTCCAGAGAGGGTTTGCCATTGCCATCCTCTGAAGCTGAGAGAGTGTGACTTGCTCAAGGTTATGCAGTGGGTTTTTATGCTTGAGCAGGGAAACAATACATAACCCACTGTTATTAAAAACCAATTTATCTTTTGGTTTTTGAGTTTTCATGTACATAACAATCCAGACTGATTTGGGCAATCTTAATAGTACCAATATTGCTGTAATGCATCTAAGTCTATATTGTACTCCTTATGCTTTTATTTATTTAGTTTATCTCGTTTATGGGCCATATTTATTGACTGACATGTAATACTGAAACAGTTTTTAAAGACTTATCAAGAGAAGGAAAGACAAAGCAATCCCAGCCATCTGAATGTTTTAGCCAACTTTCCAATACAGGCACACCTCACTTAACAAAGCCTCTGATACTTCTTTTTACAGAGGCTTTTTGCACCCACCAAACTCTCCCTTTTCCTCTTTGTCTTCTGCCTAGCTGGAAGTATTTTTTTACCAGCATCAGTATTGGTATGATGGTGAAGAAAGTTGAAGAAAATGCAGACTTTAAGTGTCAGGTTGCAGCAGTGAGTATCATACTGCGGTGTTAACCTGATGGTCACAGAAGCATTACAATATATTATTGGATAATATTGCACTTTATTCACAATTTCACAAAGGAAGCCACAGACCACAATTTCAATGTTTCAGAAACAAAACACAATATTGCAATCTACTTACCATGCTTATGCATTAGCTCTCCCCACCTTGAGTTCCCCGTATGATGCAGAGGAACAGTAGGGCTTTTAAAAAAACTTTTTAAAACTTCTGGAATTGTGAACACATGAACAACAAAGGATGAGAAATTGAGAAATATGAATTGAACAAACTTGCACAATCACACAAGTATTTTTTTAAAAAAATCTGTTTTTTAATAAAAAAAAATACTGGGAAAGGGATAACTTGCAAAGTTCCTGCTGTAAACAATTGTTCTATCCGGGCACCAGAAATGGAGTGATTTCACCTAGATCGAGAAGGACAAGGAAAGGGAGATAAATCTATGTCCACTGGGACTACTGTTCACTGTTACATCATGACTGCAATGCATTCAATGATCTGGCCAGCAACTATTACTGGAAAAGCAGCAATATTGCACTAATTCATGGGTTCAACCTGTGAATGAAAAGATCTGCTAGGCCAGGGGTAGGCAACCTAAGGCCCGGGGCCAGTCCTGCCGCCACCGCCACCACCGCCACCACCGCCGCCCACTATGATGATATTGATTATTGTCGTTATTACTTGTTCTTGGGGTTTTCTTGGCAAAATCTCCACAGGGGGTTTGCCATGGCTTTTCTGAGGCTGAGAGAGAGTGCATGCATATTTTTTTTAAAAAAATTAATTTTGTAAAAATTTTAATATTTATTTATTTATTTATTTTTGGTGCTTCGGCCCCCCAATTGTCTGAGGGACAGCAACCCGGCCCCTGCCTCAAAAAGGTTGCCTATCCCTGTGCTAGGCAAACAGGAGAACTACAGGCACTGCATTGTGCGATAAAATTTTTTGCAACATTGGATTTCATACAGTTTATTCCTACAGTAAAATCTGGTGTGATAATCTTCTGTGTGTGAAGCAAATAATAATAATAATAATAATAATAATAATAATAATAATAATAATTGCTTAAGCTGGGAAAGAATGGGATTCTACTCTAGCCAATCCTACTGTTGCTGTGGGTGCCTGCCCACAACAAGCAAGGTAAACAGCAGCTGTCTCAAGGATCCCTTCCTGAGCATGCCTAAGCAGCAAAACAGAGGAAAGGGGAGAGGACCACAAGCCTTTCTCACCAGCTACACCCCAGCATATTAACGATATTAGATCATTTTAACCCCCCCCCATGGAAATCCTAAGAAAAGTGGAGGCTTCTGAAAGAAACAATAATCTCTGGATGCACTGTGGAAGAAGCTTTCCAAGTGGTCTCTAGAAAGTTCAAAATGTTTTTATTTACTTGTGCAAGGCTTACCTGACCTGGTTATTTCATTTCATATGTGTACATTGCTAATTTCAGATTAAAAAATGTGCTGAAACATCACATGTTGAACTGCTCCTCTTTTTTTGCTATGTTGGAACCTATCTCTCTGTTTTCCATGCTATTTCTGTCTCTGACACCACATTTTCTGTTAAAGAGGTAATGCCTAGGAACATCTACTTCATCAACTGAATACAATATTTTATATGTTTCTATTAGACCCCATTGAAGAATGCCAGAAGGAGCTATGCATCCTAAGGAGTGAGTTCCCTACAGATACACGTCCCAATCTACACAGATATATCTCAGGATCCTCAGCTAGGGATGTTTTCACACTAGACCCACTAAGCCGCCTGGAGCCGACCGTGCCGCTCATTCCGGAATGGCTCTGGCGGCGGCAACTTAATTCCTTTTTAAAAAAGGAATTACCTTGCCGGGGCTGATGCCGGAGGACATCCGGAGTTAGCACTGGATCGGCTGGAGTGAGGCCGGACTTGCTGCGACGTGAGTGTGAACACATGGAGCAAGGAGCCGGACTGACGCAGGGATGGCACCGGAAGGGGCGGGGTTTGCTGCGACGTGAGTGTGAACACACTGGAAAAGGAGCCGGACTGGGGCCGGAGGGAGGTAGGATTGCGTCCTCCTAAAGCCCTGTGTGAAAACGCCCTAGGTAACTTAACTATCTGCTACCAAAATATACAAACCAGACAACTGTGGGCATCTCATAGTCTCAAATATCAGCATTGTTACACTGGGTTTTGTTTTGTTTTTACTAATATTAATGTTAGTTACAGGATTCTTGCATCCTGAAGAACTACAATCCATTGACAATTTCTTAGAAAATTGGAAACTGGAGCCTTATTGCATTAAAAAAGAATCCAACAGGCAAATGGAGAGAAGTACATTTATCTTTCTGTCTCCACATGACATTGAAGCACTTTTGTTCTGTTCTATCCATAAAAGTGTGGGAGAGAGTGGTAAAAATGTCCCTTTTGACTAACAGATTTTTCCAACTTGGCAAAAGGGACACTTTTACAACCCTCTCACACACTTTTATGACTGGAAGAGAATGAAAGTGCTTCTACATCATGCAGGAACAGAAAGATAAACGGGCTTCTCTCCATTTCTCTTCCAGGTTTGTTTTTAATGCGATAAGGTCCTTAGTTACTAATATTCTCCTCAAACCATTTTGAACTACAGGCATACCACAGCTTACTGTCTTTTAACATTTTCCCAGCATCTCCTTATCCTCCTCATCCTCTGTCTAACTGGAAGGTTTTTTTTGTTTTTTTTAGCAGCATTGACATCAGGAAGATGATGAAGGAGAGCTGGAGAAAAATAGACCATTGGTGGTGGATTGCAGGAACATGTCTGCAGTAAAGAATGCAGTAAAGCTTGAGCTGGGAAAGAGTGGTATTTGAGCAGCTCTTTCCTTACTGAGCATGCATGAACAATGAGAAAGAGTGAAAAGGGGAGAATAGATAAGCCTTTCTCACCAACTATTCCCAGCTTGTTAAAAAAAAAAAAGGGGGGGGAGTACCAAAATTCTGTAAGTTTGGGAACCTATAAGAAATTATAAGAAAAGTGGAAGCTGGTGAAAGAAAGAAAGTTTCCCCCCCCCGAATGTATTGCAAACCTCCTGCCCACAACATTTCTTGAGGGCGTCTTTATTATATGGACTCATAGACATTTCCAAAGTAACTTTCACGTTGACATCAACCTAAGCCTAACCTACACCACACCCCAGTTCTCTTTCCAGTCCCCAAGTTCAAATACATAATGAACATAAAAGCATTCAATTATATTAGACAGCTACTGACATGCTTTCAACTTCCACACAGAACACACTGTCAAATGCATTGTCTAAAGCCAAGCCCTATTACCTCTATGCAGACTTTTTGGGCAGAGGAGAAGGCTGTACAGTTGCAGAAAATGAATCTGTCTGTGCAGTCAAGGGATTGTAGAAACATCAGGACAGAAGTCCCAGCTATGGAACATTTACTCTTGGTTTGAGTGCTTACGCAGCATGTAATACTTTGCAAAAGGAATATGCCTGAGATAGAAAACTAGCAGCATGGTGACAGATCATAAGATGTGCAAAGGAGGAAAATGGGCATGGCAGAAGTATCCCTGTGGCTGTTTTATAAAAGATTATCACATGTATGTCTTGTTCTTTCTCTACATTGCTCAGATATGGCCCACAGGGAGCCAGGACAGCTAGGTTCAGTAACATAAATGAATCAAGTGCCTTCATAGTCAGCCTGGTCTCTGAAACAGATACTTGGTTCCTTTGGGAATCAAGACCACTACTAGAATTATTTTGTAGAAAAGATCACCCTCAAATTCTGACTTGAGAGCTAGAATGGAAGAACAACAGAGGTCGCCTTATATCAAGCCAGAACATTGTTCCATAGCTACATTGAGTAGCAAGGGCTCCTCAAGGTTTCAGACCTGGAGGTGCCAAGGACTGAGCTTAGGACCTCCTGCATGCAAAATATCTGCATGAACATAGACTCCAAGGAAAAAGAATTAAGGGCATGCCTTGGCCATTTGGTCCCTAAAATTGGTCTACCATTACAATGTAACACAAGACAGGGGTGGGAGCTGTGGTGGACTGAACCTTCCAGCATTCCTCACTGTTGGCTAAGCTAGCTGGAGCTGCTGGGACTTGCAGTTCAACAATGCTTGTAGGGCCACATAATTCCCACCCCTAACTGAAGGTGGGGCAGGGGCTCGTGATGTGTAACTCAGTGGGTACTCAGAGGTTGCACAGATTATGAACAAGGGCCGCCAAGTAAGCTTGAGAGCCCTGAGGACCATATAATAGGACAAATCAGGTTCCAAATCACTGACCTTACAGCAACTCCTAGTTTTATTTGATATTTCGATGATGACAAATGCATAAATTAGCCACTCGCCCTCCATCTGAGTTGGAGAATAGCACAGCTGTTTCTTATTATAGTGTCTATTCATTTCCCTTAGATTTGTAAATCTGCAGTATTGGCTTTGTGTTATGCCTTAGAAAAAGAGCCTAAACTGCATTGACATCTTGTACTGGTGTATATATGTGTGTGCATGTGTGAAGTCATTCACATATGGAAGCATTCAAACGGTTGCTTTCATTCTTTTGGAACAAATATAGCAGATAGGTTTCCAGCAGATCATGTGACTTAATTGTGAAGCAGATACCTTTTAGGATTTTTGGCACTATGTACCTGATAAAGCACGAGGTGAGTTGCCATCTGCTTATTTATGAAAGAAGAGGTGGAACAACTGAACATACCCTTAGTAATCCAAAGAATGTACTGTCAGGGATGATGGGAGTTGTAGCTCTTCACCTCTGGCTCTAACTCACCACCTTGTTATGCAGCAGAGCTGACCAGCTTTGATCAGTGGTTAATGCTTTTCTCCAAAGCAGCAGAGTTTCAGAGAATAGGCTGAAGACCCTGACAAACTCTCCAAGCCTTCTCACTCTTCTTCCTGAGATGTCTCCAAACTTCTCCAGGATTCTGCTGGCTCTTGTATCTTCACTCAAGACACCAGACAACTCAGTAGTCTTATATAAAAGATCTACTTTATTCTACTATATACAAATACTATATGCCCAACAAATCACAATCTCTACAAATCTCCTCAACTACCCACAATATCTCCAAACTACTCCACAAAATACATTGGCAAACATTGCAATTATTATAGCCATTGTTAATCACCACCCAGTTAGCTTCCACCTAGTGGGTGTGTACATTCATTTTGATTGGTTCACATAGTTCAACCCATACTTAAGACCAACCCAAGTATTTCATCATTTTACCTTGTGCACTTAATGATTCTCAGGTGTTTCCAATATGCATTCTATAACTCTGTCCTTGGCTCTCAAGACTTCTAAATTACATTAGCTTTTGCACCTGTGTAGCTTCATAATTGCTCTTGCTTAGTCATTGTGACTTTCACATATATATTTTATTTCTATCACTGTATGTCCCATGTTGCATTTTCCTTAACATGTACAGTGCCAGAAGCAGCAGGACTTGGTCCTTCTCTGTACCATCATACTTTTTCTGGAAATGACATTTCTAAGTCTTTGGGGGTCCTTGAATCAGCTGCTGGGCAGTGCACACAAAGAAAAAAGTCCTCTTCAGCAAAAGCATGGCCATGGTTGAGTCAATGTAGCTGAGCATGAGTCGACAGTGTGATGCAGCAACTAAAAAAAGCCAACGTGAAACTAGGCTCCATCAATGGAAGTATAGCATCTTGATTGAGGGAAACAATAGTACCACTCTACTTTGCTTTGGTTAGGCCTTACCTCGAATACTATGGGCCTTTGCAGACTGCCAGAAATAGTGCAAATTGAGTCTAAGTGCCCTGACTCAGTGCTAGGGAATCATGGGAGCTGTAGTTTATTGTGGCACCAGAGCTCTCTGACAAAGAAGGCTCAATGTCTCAGGAAAAAAAATACAATTCCCATGATTCCCTAGCACTAAGCCAGTGCAGTTAAAGTGGACTCAATTTGCACTATTTCTAGCAGTCTGCAAAGGCCCTATGTCCAATTCATAATTCAAAAAAGATGTTGACAAGCTGGAGCATGTCCAGAGGAGGGGGACTGAAATGGTGAAGGGTCCGGAAACCATAAAGCCATATGAGGAGTGACTTAGGGAGCTGGGTATGTTTAGCCTGGAGAAGAGAAGGTTAAGAGGTGATAGCCCTGATTAAATATTTGAAGAGGAGTCATGTTGAGGATGGAGCAAGCTTGTTTTCTGCTGCTCTGGAGAGTAGGACTCGGAGCAACAGATTAAAACTACAGAAAAAGAGACTCCATCTCAACATTAGAAAGAACTTCCTGACAGTAAGAGCTGTTCTACAGTGGAATATGCTCCCTCAGAATGTGGTGGAATTTCCTTCTTTGAAGGTTTAGAAAAAGAGTCTGGATGGCCATCTGTCGGGGGTGCTTTGATTATGTCTTTCTGCATGGCAGAATTTGATTTGGACTGGATGACCCTTGAGGTCTCTTCCAACTCTATGATTCTATGGTTTTGTGTGCTGTTGCTAAAATAATTCCTGCATCATAAGTTGATTCCATACTAGGATGCTTTACCGTTGGTGTGGAATTGAAAATTGTTGTTATTGTGTGCCTTCAAGCCAACTCCAATTTATGGAGATCTCCTCAGAGGGTTTTCTTGGCATGATATGTTGAGAGGAGGTTTATTATTGCCTTCCTCTTCAGCTGAGAAAATATGACTTGTCCAAGGACATGCAATGGGTTTCCATGACTGAATGGGTATTCAAATCCCACTCTCTTGAAATCCTAGAGCAACAATCAAACTGCTACACCACAAATTGGTTTTCTGTAATCAGCTGGAAGTCATATTTAAATGATACTTCAACAATTAATATTTGCATATTTAATATTGCACTCTGTTCTCCATAATTGTCCAGCAATGCCCATATTCATGGGGATGATTTTATTATACATTTTCTGGTTAAGACACAAATGTTCCTTATTCTTTATGCTAAATTTTATTATTGGCTTTATTGGGCAAAGCTGATACAAAACCAGGAGCAGTTCATAAAGCAGCAAAAAGAACTAGAATGCTTTTTCTTGGTGTACAACTAATGGTGTAAGAGTTTTTCAGAAACAGTCATGTTTATCTGTTTCAGCATGTGAAAGGAAAAAGGTGGGAGGGGGGAAGGTCATGGGACAAAGAGACTAGCAACATGTTTGAGGCTAAGTACCTTATCGCATTAGAAACAAACCTGGCAGGCAAGTGGAGAGAAGTATTTTTCTTTTTCTGACTCTGAATGATATGGGAGCACTTTCATTCTCTTCCAGTTGTAAAAGTGTGGAAGAGAGTCATAAAAGCATCCCTTTTGCCAAACAAAATTTTCCAGGTTAGCAAAAGGGACACTTTTATGACCCTCTCTCACACTTTTACAACAAGAAGAGAATGAAAGTGATTCAATGTCATGCAGACACAAAAAAGAGAAACACTCTTCTCCACTTGCCTGCCAGGTTTGTTTGTAATCTGATAAGGCTCTAACTGATTTATTTTATCTTGACATTTCATGGATGTCAATCCACTTCTTCCAATGGAGTGACATTAAAGCCACAGGTATTTAAACACAGAAACACAGATACACAGTGTACTTTATGGAAGATGACAAAGAAATTGAAGTAGTTAAGGTTTTTCCATACCTTGGCTCAACCATTGATCAGAATGGAGACTGCGATCAAGAAGACTAGGACTTGGAAGGGCAGCTATGAAATAACTGGGCAAAATCCTGGAATGCAAAGATAGAACACTGAATACTAAAGTGAGGATCATTCGTTTCATTATATTTCCCATCACTATGTCTGGTTGAGAGAGCTGGATGGTGAAGGAAGGTGACAGGAAGAAAATCAACTCATTTGAGATGTGGTGCTGGAGAAGAGGTCTTCAGATACTATACTAAGAATATAAACTAATGGGTCCTAGAGCAAATCAAGCCTGAACTCCCTAGATGCCAAGATTACTAACTTGAGGATGTCATACTTTGGCCATGAGAAGGCATGATTCAGTAGAAAAAACAGTGCTTGGAAAGACAGAAGGCTGTAGGAAAAGAGGGAGGCCACATTCCAGATGGATAGACTCAATCAAGGAAGCCAAAGACCAGAGTCTCCAAGACCTGAGCATCGCTGCACTCTTCCTAATTTTAAATGGCTGCCTGTCTTTTCTTATGACCCTAAAATGGACTCTGGATTCTAGACTCTATTATCCTTGAGGCGAAGGAGCACATAGGCACCACATAAACACTTCAAATAGATAGGTTTTGCTAATGAAAGACATTAACACTTCTAGAGTCAGGAAGATGAGTGATTTACAAGGCAGGAATCATCTTTGGTTTTTGCCGGACAAGCGAGATAAGGTTAATTTACAACTCCATTCTTACCCCCCTCAGAAACTGCCAACTCAAGTGATCCTTCCCAGGCAAATTCAGCCTCTTTGATGTAGGACAAATTCCTTTGCCTTCAGGCCAGCTTTTGGCTTATAAAAGATCTCCAAATTTCTTTGTTAACTTAGGAAAAAGAGAAGAAAAGAAGACAGAGAAGAAAATGGAAGGGGAGTGAGCTAGTCAGAGTACAGAGGGACTCCATGTCTTCCGATGCTATGACTGGCTCTGTCTTCTAAGAGCTCCCAGCATATGTTCACCATGAAAATAATAATAATAATAATAATAATAATAATAATAATAATAATAATTTATTTTTACCCCGCCCCTCTGAAAGCAATTGGGGTGGCTAACAACATTTTAAAATACCAATACAATCAACCCCTATACCCTCTCCCAGCAACCTCGTTTTGGTAATCATCTCTTAAGCTTTTCCTATCATTTCCATAGTTCTAGTATGTGAGCGTGGCTGAGTGTTGCTGTGTGATGTCCCCTTAATAAAATACAATTCATTGGAAGAATTCTGTTTCTGCATCACCCTATCTTAGGCAACCTCTGTATAAAAGTGGGAAATGATTCCAAAAGGGCTGTTTGTAGCACAGTCCATTAATTAAATGAGCTAATTATAACCCCCCCTAGAGAGACCTCATGGCTACAAATTGGTGGAGAATTTGGTGCATTTATTTCCCTGAGGTCTAAACAAGCTGGACTGTTTGTGTTACAGCAAATTGAGTGCACAGATCAGACACCTGGAAGCCTGCCCTTCTGCTCCAGAGGATCTCCAAGCCATCTGTCCTTGAAGCTGTTTCTTGCTGTGGAATGTAATCACCCAGCTCCCCAGAAACAAGCTGTAGACAGGAACTAACTCTAAAGAGGCATTTATTCTTCAGTTGCAGTATTAACAAAGAAAAACTATTTACACTCTCATGTAGACACAGAAACAAAGAACAAAAAGAGAGAGCAGAAGAAAAAGAAGAACACATGCTGTGTGCTCAGGTTATTTATAGACACTTTCCATAAGGCCTCAAAACCCAGCCTCTTCCTGTGATTCCTTCCTGTGTCCCATGTCACATGAACAGTAGTTCCCACCAAACATGATGATCTAATATGTTTACATCTTGCCTTCGTGTTCTCAGACACACTATGACCTTGACTACCTCCTGCTTTGTTATTTTGTATTCCAGCTCCAGGCAACTTTCCCAGCTAGCTGTAGAAGTGACTTGTAGTTCCCATATTATCACTTTCCCATATCTGTACATTTTCACACACAAGTTACATTTTCCAACATTCCCCTCCAAATGTATAGATGTATGTCATGTTCTTTGTTTGTATTATGTATTTTTGTCATTCCCTTTGATTTTGCACTTTAGCTCAACAGCTAGAATTGTGCATCTAAGGTGCCATTCTAGGCAGATGTGATAGCTGTTCATGTTTCTCAGTTGGCAATGCTTTTATAATAACATCAGCTATATTGTCCCTGGTGTCAATGTACTCCAGATGCACAATGTTGTTCTGAATCAATTCTCTGACATTTTGATACCTCACACCTATGTACTTTGTTCTGCACTTCAAACTCTCTGCTTCTGACATTGCAATGCATGATTGCAAATCCTCATGAACCAAAGTAGGTTCTGTACATCTCTCACCTAAATCTTCTAGCAACTTTCTTATCCACTGTATCTAATTAACCATCTCTGACAATGCTCCAAATTCTGCCTCAGTTGTACTCAACGCTACACAGTTCTGCTTCCTGCTGCACCAAACTATGGACTTTCTGCAAACCTTATCAATAAACCAGTCACTGATTTTCTGTCATGTAACTCTGAAGCAAATGAACTATCAACAAAACAATCAAGCTGAACCATGCTGCCCTGTATCACAAGCTTTCTGTCTTTGCTACCTTTCAGATACCTTAACACATGCTTCACTGCAGTCCAGTCCTCAACTTTTGGATTGCTCGCTTTCTTGCTAAGCACTCCAACTGCAAAAGAAATATCTGGCCTTATGTTGTTAGCTATGAACATCAAGCTTCCAACCACACTTCTAAACAATTCTGGATTGTAAAACTCTTTTGTTGACTCACCACTGGCATAACCAGGAGTCATAGGACTTTTCACTACTTTAGCACTTTGCAGTCCACATTTCTCAAACAGCCTTTCTATCTTCTTGCTGTTGACTCAGCAAACATCTTCCATCCTCAGTCCACTCTACCTCAATCCCTAGGTAATTCTTCAGATATCTTAAATCCTTAAGCACAAATTTCTTGGCCAATTCTCTATGTACTGCCTGAATTTCCCGTTCTGACTTAGCTGCGACACACAAGTCATCAATGTAAATTACCAACCTCACATCTTCCTTGGTGGAAACACACGCATGAGCAATGCTGCATTTGTACCCTAGTTTCACCAACTCCTCATGAATGCAAAGATTCCAACTCTGTGCACTTTGTTTCAAACCATACAAAGCCTTTCTCAACTTGTACACTCTCCTATCACTGTCCTGTTCAAAACCCAAAGGTTGTTCCATGAACACTTCTTCCTCAAGATTAGCATTCAAATAGGCAGTTTCAAAATCAAAATGCTTTACCACTTGGTCCTTCCTTGCTGCTAATGCCAAAACCAACCTCAGACTTTCTGCTTTAGCTGTAGGAGAAAACGTTTTGTCAAAATTCTCAAACTTCTGCTGCGCAAAACCTTTTGCTACCAACCTGGCCTTATATCTATGGGTACCATCCAGCATCTCCTTCCTTTTGAAAACCCATCTACAACCGATCACCTTGTGATCCTTAGGCCTCTCAACAACCTCAAAAACTTCCTTATCTACCAATGACATGTACTCCTGACCCACAGCAGAAAACCACTTCTCCTTCTCCTCCTCAGGATAACTCTGCAAATCCTTAAAACTCTCAGGCTCATCAGCCACCATTGTACAGGCTCTTGCACTCTGCACTACAAAACATTCTGGAGGCTTCCTCACTCTCTGAATACTCCTTGGTAGGATTACCTTTGTTCTGCCTCTCTCATCCTCACTCTCAGAACTCGTCTGAACCTCTGTATCTCTTTTTTTCACTTTCTCAAACTTACTAGTTGTGACTGGTAACTGAAGTGTTGGTTGTGACTGTGTAGGGTGTTCTGAAGTACTAGGCTTACTGTCTGGTGATGCTGTTTCTTGTTTTACCACCCTCCATTTCTAGTACTCATGTCCTTTTGTCCCAATCTAAGAAAACCCTATTTGTTGGAATGCAGTTTCTCCCAACCCAAGTGCTTTTCAAAGTTGGCACTTCTGGATAGCAAGATCTCTCCATGACCAAGATGAAATCTATAGCTATTCCCAGAATATACCACAAACATCAACTTGTGCCATTTAGGCTCACCCTTCTTTCTGAACTCCACAAAGAGGAATTCTGAAATCCACAAAGAGGTATTCAAACAAATAGCTAGCATATGTAGGGTTAAAGTCAGAAAAGCTAAAGTGCAGAATGAACTCAGGCTTGCTAGAGAGGTTAAGAACAATAAAAAGGGCTTTTTTGGGTATGTCCGCAGCAAAAGGAAGAAGAAGGAAATGGTAGGCCCACTGTGTGGAGAAGATGGCAAAAAGTTAACAGGAGACAGAGAAAAGGCAGAATTACTCAACACCTTCTTTGCTTCAGTCTTCTCAGAAAAGGCAAAGGGTGCTCAACCTGAGGATAACAGAGCAGAGGACAGAATAGGAGAATTTCAGCATAGAATAAGTAAAGAGATAGTACAGGAGTACCTGGTTAATCTAAATGAATATAAGTCTCCAGGACCAGATGAATTACATCCAAGGGTACTAAAAGAACTGGCAAATGTAATATCGGAACCACTGGCAATAATCTTTGAGAACTCCTGGAGAACAGGAGAAGTCCCAGCAGACTGGAGGAGGGCAAATGTTGTCCCCATCTTCAAAAAGGGGAAAAAAGAGGATCCCAACAATTATCGTCCAGTTAGTCTGACATCAATACTGGGAAAGATTATAGAGCAGATCATTAAACAGCAAGTCTGTGAACACCCGGAAAGTAATTCCATAATCACAAAAAGTCAACATGGGTTTCAGAGGAACAAGTCATGCCAGACAAATCTGATCTCTTTTTTTTTTTTTGATAAAATTACCAGCTTGGTAGATAAAGGGAATGCTGTGGATATAGTATATCTTGATTTCAGTAAGGCCTTTGACAAGGTTCCCCATGACATTCTTGCAAACAAGCTGGTAAAATGTGGGCTAGACAAAGTAACTGTTACATGGATTTGTAATTGGTTGACTGGCCAAACACAAAGGGTGCTCAACAATGGCTCCTTTTCAACCTGGAAAGAAGTGACCAATGGGGTGCCACAGGGCTCTGTCCTGGGCCCAGTGCTATTCAACATCTTTATTAATGACTTGGATGACGGTATTGGGGGTATAGTTATCAAATTTGCAGACGACACCAAATTAGGAGGAGTAGCTAATACCCCAGAAGACAGGATCAAAATTCAAAATGACTTGAACAGACTAGAAAGCTGGGCCAAAGCTAACAAAATGAAATTCAACACAGAGAAATGTAAAGTACTGCACTTAGGGTGGAAAAATGAAAAGCACAGATATACAATGGGGGGCACCTGGCTGAACGAGACTACGTGTGAAAGGGATCTAGGAGTCCAGGTAGACCACAAGTTGAACATGAGTCAACAGTGTGATGCAGCAGCTAAAAAGGCCAATGCAATTTTAGGCTGCATCAATAGAAGTATAGTGTCTAGATCAAGAGAAGTAATAGTGCCACTTTATTCTGCTTTGGTCAGGCCTCACCTGGAATACTGTGTCCAGTTCTGGGCACCACAATTCAAAAAGGATGTGGAGAAACTGGAGCGTGTCCAAAGGAGGGCAACTAAAATGGTGAAGGGTCTGGAAACCAAGCCCTATGAGGAACGACTTAGGGAGCTGGGGATGTTTAGCCTGGAGTAGAAAAGGTTAAGAGGTGATATGATAGCCTTGTTTAAATATTTAAAGGGATGTCATATTGAGGAGGGAACAAGTTTGTTTTCTGCCACCCCAGAAACTAGGACCCGGATCAATGGGTGCAAGCTCCAGGAAAAGAGATTCCACCTCAACATTAGGAGGAACTTCCTGACAGTAAGGGCTGTTCGACTGTGGAACACACTCCCTCGGAGTGTAGTGGAGTCTCCTTCCTTGGAGGTCTTTAAGCAGAGGCTGGATGGCCATCTGTCGGGGATGCTTTGATTGGGGGTTCCTGCATGGCAGGGGGTTGGACTGGATGGCCCTTGTGGTCTCTTCCAACTCTATGATTCTATGATTCTATGATTCTATGAAACTGGCAGGTACATACACATTTGCATATTGCCCAAATACTCTCAAGTATTTCAAGTTAGATGGTCTGCCATAAAGCATATGAAATGGGTTTTTCTTTACAGCAGAATACCAAACACGATTTGCAAGGTGATTTGCTGTCAGAATAGCCTCCCCCCACAACTGCTCAGATGCTTCCGCATCTAACATCATGCAGTCTTTCATTTGCTTTAAGACACCTATTCATCTTTCTGCAAACCATCCTCCTGTGGAACTGCAGGGTTTGTCGTGTTGTGATGAATTCCCTTCTTTCTCAACCATTTTTTCAAACAATTTGACAAGAATTCTCCACCCCTGTCTGTGACCAAAGATCCCACTTTGTACTCAAACTCCCTTTCAATCATGTTAACCCAAACTTTGAAATGCTCTGCTGCTTCACTCTTTTCCTTCAGAAGCATCACATAAGAGTACCTAGTAAAACGATCCACAATTACCATAAAATACTTGTTGTTTCCCATGCTTTTTTCCTGAAAGATCCTGCTAAATCTGCGTGGATAAATTCAAAAAGTCTTTGTGTTGTGTGTTTGTTGCGTTTGGGCACAGGAAAAGCCTTCAAATTTATCCTGCTGCAAACTGAGCATTCCAAGTGATTTGAACAAGGAGACATTTTGAATTCTGGACGCACCTCCCCCAGTTTCCTAAAACTGGTGAAGCTTGAATGTCCCAACACCCGGTGGTAGTAATGCACACAGTCCAAATGCAAAGGCACATTACTGACTACTGCACATTCTGCTCTATCCACCATATAATACATTTTGTCCCTTTTCACAGCTTTTGCACAGACTTCATCATTTATAGTAATTACACACTCATCCCCCTTAAAATTCAATGCATACCCATCAGTTGTCAATGCAGACACACTAACTAAACAGTTTTGCAATTTAGGTACACACAATACATTATCAAGGTCTTTAGCAAACCCTGGGATGAACACAGTTCCCATGTCTTTGATTTCTCTTGGTGCTCCATCAGCCAAAGCTACTGAAGCCACATTGGGAGGTTTCTTACTTTTCAGGAGCTTAGGAGTGTTTACCATATGGATCCTGAATCAAGAATTCAGTCTGGATTGGGCTTGACTTCTTGGTGAGTCACACAGTCACTGCCTTTTGCCACAGCCACAACACCCCTCCTGGTTCCAGAGTCTTTGGGCTGTTGTTTTAGGCTGCTGCAAATTTTCTGCAATCCTTCTTTTGATGACCCGGTTTCCCACAATAAAAACATTTTCTCTCCTTGGACACTGCCGTGTTCTCTGGTTGCAGCTCCCTGGAAGCTCCCTCTGGTGTGTGTGTGGACCTAGGCACGGCTTGCTGCTGCTTCTGGAGTCCTGCCTCGAACCAGCAATGCTGGCTTTCTTCCAAAACCCAAGAAGCAACCAGCTCCATTGTAATTTGCACCTCAGAAACTCCCTGAAGACCATACAGCACATGTTCATAGTCCCTTGAGAGACTCCCCAGCAAAATATATGCTTTTTGTTTTCTTGGGAGCTGAACACCTCTCATTTGGACTTGATTAAACAAATCTTGGATGATTTCCAGATGCTTCTCCAGAGACTGACCATGCTGCATCTTGCACTCATATAGTCACCTGCACCAAATCATCCTTGACAAAGCTGTGCTGGATTGATGAATGTCTTTAAGAGTATCCCACGCATCCTTTGCAGTTATCTTGTCTCTGACATAATTGATTTGAGATGAAGAAATTGTCAACAGGATAGAAGCTTTTGCTTTTTTATCATTGTCCTGAATTGCTGCTGCAGCAGCAGCTGCAATATCAGTCTGAACCACGCTTCACAGGTTATCTCTCACTAACAATGATTCAGCATAAGTACTCCAGGTGTTATAATTTGATTCATCCAATTTGGGAAATTTCACAGCCTCCATAGTTAGCACTCAAGAGTCCTGGCTGCTTTCCCAGCTTCCACTGTCTATTGTGTTAAGAAACAAAGCATTGTCCGTTAATCTTAACACTTTTGCCTTTCCGGCACAGACAGCTTAGGACAGTGGTCGGCAAACTACAGCCCGCGGTCCGAACCCGGCCCATCGAGGTCGTGGAACTGGCCCGTGGCCGGTCCTGCCGCCATCATTGCCGTGCCCCACACGTGCGAATCAGGGTGCCATTTTGCATTCCAAAATAGTGCCCGCACTCGCACACGCATGCGCATGACAGTGGGTGCCATTTTGGAATGCAAAATGGCTCTGGCATCATGTGCATGTGCTCGCAACGCGCGGTGGCTTTGCGTTCCAAAATGGCACCCGCCGTCATGCGCATGCGTGTGTGAGCATGGGTGCCATTTTGAAATGCAAAATGGCACCCTGCACGCATGCACACATGAGCAAGATGGCGGGAGTAGTATGCATGCGTGCACAAGTGCACAAACGTGTGCACCTCTGGTGCCATTCCCATCCCCCTTTGGCTCGCTGGTGATCAGGGGTCAGTGGAACCGGCCCCACCCCCAAAAGGTATGCTTTCCCCTGGCTTAGGATCTTAAAAAAACTGCCCAGCAACAGAATTAGTGCCTCTTATTCACCACATGAAGAATTCCAGCGCATCCGGAACAGCTCTGGGCCAAAATAACCCTTTGTTATAGCAAATTGAGTGTGCAGATCAATCACCTGGAAGCCTGCTCTTCTGCTTCAGAGTATCTCCAAGAGTATCTCCTCCAGATATGGAGGCTAAAAGGATAGGGATTTGCAGACACAGACCTAAAATTCACAGGAAAGTGTGTGTGTTGGTTTTGTGAGAGTGAGCCACAAATGCTGGGACTATGAGGGTGGCTTCCCCATTTCCTATTTTTATTTTCTCTATCTGGAAGAAGTTTGTTGGGAGACGTTATGAGGGACATCTTGGCCAGGCACCCTGAAAATTTCCCCACTCCAGAACCTAAGCTTGCAATTAGAACTTAGCACAAGGAACCCTGCAGCCAAATCCAGGCATTTGTAGTACAGTGCAAAAAGGAGTCCACGGAAGAACTTTTTTTTTAATGGTGAGCCAAGGAGCCTTTTAAGGTCTTGGCACACTTTGTTTGGAGCCAGTGGGTCTTAACTCCTAGCTTCCCGCAAGGATGTACCTCTCAAAATCATACAGCTAAGTGGATTTTAAACCCAGAGCTTTCTTTGCTGGTATGCCTTTTAAGGAACACCCTATCTGGCTGCACAGATTTTAACCCCAGCCTGCCACACAGCAACCAAGATTGAAAGCTTGTACCCCTTTTGAACATGAAAAAGGGCTGGGTTCCTTTGGAACTGAGGCACAAACTGGCTACAGCCTTGATAGTTAGGGAGGGAGGATTGCCTTCGAGCTGAGACACATACAGGACCAGGGTCCATGTTTCAGCTTTGATAGGGCAATAAAGCCATGGTTTGGGGAAGGGCCCCCTCTCCCAGGAGTTTGTTGCATGCACTTTTCAGCCCAATCCGTGCATGGAATGGGATTGGGCTGGAACAAGGGGAAATGGGTTTTACCACACATGAAATTGCTGCTGCACTGCCAGCCGACTATCACCTGTCTGTGATCTGGCCTCTGCTTGCCAATTTTGGTATTACAGAAATCTTCCATAGTACCAAAATTGGTCAGCAGAGGCCAGATCAGGGATGGGTGATGGTCAGCCAGCAAAGCAGCAGCAATTTCATGTGTGGTAAAACCAGTTTCCCCTTGTTCCAGCCTGATCCCATCCCATGCATGGATTGGGCTGAAAAGTGTATGTGATAAACTCCCTGGTGTAAGTCCCACACAGTGTGACTCTGAGGAAAGTGTTCTCAGAGGGTGATTGAAGGGTTGTTTAGGAAAAGTGGGAGGGAGAGCCCCACTCACCTTGCATTGTGAGGAGTTGACCCTTACTCCCTTTCCAGTTCCAGACAGGTTTCTCTTTTTGGGCAGGGAGAGATACCATGACAATTATCTTTAAGAAGCCAAGTGCTTTAGAGTCCTCCCTTCGGGGTGTTGCAGACTGGCCTAAAGGGCCAGCCTGGGGCTGGAGTTCAGGAGGGGCAGCCTCATGCCTGCTGTCCCAACCCCAGCCCAATGCCATCTTTATGCTGCGCACCCGTACACACGGTGCGAGGTGTCAGGATGCCCTCCTGGCGCAGCATGCAGACATGCTGCGCCAAAAGGGCACAGAAGAGCCATGGCGCTGGCTTTTAGGGTGGCCTTTTGTCACCCTTTTAGGGGGAGCAAAAGGGAGGATTGGGACCGCGGTGTGCCATTGCCATGGCCCCAATCTGCGGCTACCAGGGGCGGCCCAGAGCTGCCTGTCTGCATAGCTCGACAGTCACTCATCCAGAGGCAAACAGATCTTAAAAATCCAGTGCCAAGGAACCCCCTTGAGTAGAATCCCTCTAAAGTCAGAACCCTAGAGGTTGCTTGGCTATGAACTCTCCCTCAGCTGAGAGGTGGAGAGAACACCAAGAAGCCCCTTAAAGTCTTGGTCAGTTCGATTTAGAGCAAGTGATTTAAACCCAGGCTCTTCACTGGAGGAACCTTTTAAGGTCTCCACCAACTAAAATTGGGTCTAAACCCTGTGCCCATCACCTGAAGCCTTTGGGAGGGTTTGCAACTTTGCAGCAGACTTGGAGGACATCCTCTAAAGAAAGAATGGAAAGTTTTCCTCCCACCGGAGGTCGGAATCCACCAGTGAGATGGGGTATCAGGATAGGAAAGTTAGAGAATTGGCAGCCAAAGTTAACCTCCTCAAGGAGGAGAATTCCACTTTGGCAGCCAGAATACAAATATTAGAAGAAAAATCCTCTCAAGAAAAGCCTTTTTTTCAATTACAGAAGCTTGTGCGATGGCAGATTTACTGGGACCCCTGAACCAGGGAATGAGCATACAAAGGATGCTAAGGGCTGCAAATAGTTATCCATCTGACACAGGCTTAAATCTTACACAGTTAGCCAGGCCGTGCATGTCTCCCACAGGCAGAGATGTCCTGGAAGCAGCAGTGCTGGTTCGAGATCTGGTGTCCACAGACATGTGCACTTGGAAATCCTGAGCTTGTTGTGGCCAGGACAGCTTGCTGAAGATTTATACTATGCACAAGAGCAGCACAAAAATGAAGATCAGAGACATACATTGCCAGGAAAATGTTGCTTGCAATGATAGCTCGCCCCTCCGATTGCACGGATGGAGAGGTTATCCATGAGCTATATAGCGGACTCCATTTCAAGAGCAAAAGGGGTCTGGAATGTGAAGTCGTAGGATTTCATGGCCGGCATCCATATTTTTTTGTGGGTTTTTCGGGCTGAAACACCCCTTTTCTCTGAAGATGCCAACCACAGATGCTGGCAAAATGTCAGAAAGAAACTCTTCTAGAACATGGCCACACAGCCTGAAAAACCCACAAAAAACTATGGGGTCTGGAATGCTTGAGAAGCCAGCATCTGGGGAAACCTTTGCCCAGCACCTAAGGCAGGTCTTTGATAATTTCCATTTGATGCTAGCACGTGGGCAAGAAAAGGCCCTAGCCTGAAAAAGGGAGATCAAAAAGGAAGCCAGGACAAATTTCCTAAAGAAAAGTTTTTTAGGTCCAAGGAACAGAAGCCCCAACCAGTCTTCTCCCACTCCCCAGGGGAAGGTGGATACATCAAATCTTCCTAGCAGCCAACCCCCCCCCCCCCCCCAGAGACCTGCAAACCTCAGGAAGGCAAGCTCTCATTGCCCAAATCAAGAGAGAAATGTCCCCCTTCCTCCTGGAAACACCGCTGCTACTGTTCGGACTACTGTCTGTAAACAGAGAGATTAGACTTTAGAGCCATACCCCAAATGAGCACCCTGGGACAAGGAGAGACAAAGCCCTAGAAAACCCAAGAGGTCAGCCCCATAATTCTTGGAAAAATAAGGGAAGGGAGATAGAAATAGGAAGCGTCAGAAGGGGTCTAGATTGGAGTGGCACTTGGTGATGTGTTCCCTGGAAGAGTCAAAAAAGCCCAGCTCCTTGAAAGAGACAGCAGAGAGGGGTGACACTGTCTCTGCCTCAATCTCTCTGGACTGGGAGGTGGGCTATACTGTCTCAACCCCAGGCTCCCCAGTCCTTGCCATAATGGATAGCCCTCAGAAAGGAGTTTTAAAGACTGCCCTTTAAAGACACCCTGAATTTGCTTTGCATTTTTGTTTGTTAGTTTACAACACTTGGTGATTTTTGGAATTCTTTCTGGAGCTCTGTGAGTGGTGGGAAAAGCCCCATTCAATCTGCTTTTGACCTCCATTTTCCGCATTGACTGTAACAGGCAGGCTTTAACCCAAATGTTGAAACTGGTTGTTATCTTCTCCGGATGTGTTTTGCCCCATGATTTGCGGGGTGGGTGGTGGGTGGGTGGGTGGGAGATTCCTAGTCCCTTTGTTTCCCCTTAAAGGAACCAAATCCTGCAGACTTTGTAGTTTTATGTCATGAGAGACAGGAGTTTCTATTTTGTCTTTCTGGTTCAATAGTCATGTTTTACTTTAAGGGTTTCTTCTTTCCTGTTGAAGTTGTCCAAGTGTTTGTGGATTTCTATGGCTTCCCTGTGCATCCTGACTTGATAGTTGTTGGCATGGTCCAGAATTTCAGTGTTTTCAAACAGCATTTTATGCCCAGGATGGTTTATAACAGGGGTCGGCAACCTTTGTTGCCGGGGGGCCAGGGGGAGGGGAATGGCGCGGGGTCTGGGTGGGCATGTGCGCCCTTCCCCTCACGCATGCTTCCCCCCGAGTGCATGTGCACGACGTCCGCCGTTGTGCGCATGCGCACATGCATGGAGAGCACCATTTTAACCCCCCATGCGTGCGCCATGTGAATTTGTCTGGCACATGCGCGGGGGGAGCCTTCCCTGGGCCTTGGGAACACCCCCCCGCCTGTGCGCTGGGCTAATTCGCCTGGTGCACATGTGTGTGGGAGTTCCCAAGGCCCAGGGAAGGCCCCACGGCAGCTGCGCCATGAGAATTCACACGGCACAACTGCCGTGGGGCCTTCCAAAATGGTGCCCGCACTTGGGGGCACATGCGTGCGTGAGCGCGGGTGACATTTTTGTGTCCAAAATGGCGCCCACGCTTGCGCACGCATGCGCACGGTGGCGGGCGCTATTTTGGAACACCCAATGCACCGACGTTGTGCGTCATGCACATGATGCCGGTGCATTGGGCATTCCAAAATGGTGCCCGCCGCCATGCGCATGCGTGCGCAAGCACGGGCGCCATTTTGGATGAAAAAATGGCATCTGCCCTTGTGTGCAGCGTGCCGGTGTGCGCAGGGTGGCGGCGGCAGCAGTGGCGGTGGTGGCGGGACCAGCCACGGGCTGGTCCAAAGGCCTCCGCGGGCCGCACCCAGCCCGCAGACCGTTTGTTGCCGACCCCTGGTTTATAATGTGTTCTGCCACTCCTGATTTTTCTGGCTGGCCCAGTCTGCAGTGTCTCTCATGTTCCTTGATTCGTGTTTGGACACTGTGTTTGGTGGTCCCTATGTAGACTTGCCCGCAGCTGCATGGTATGCGGTAAACTCCTGCGGCTGTGAGAGAGTCTCTTCTCTTTTTTCTCTTTCTTAATGGTCCTTGCCTTAGAAACAGAAAGCTTCTCTTTTCAGATGCAAATGAAGACACATTGCCAACTTCTTCCTTGCAGCCAGTCTCAGAGGCGGTACAAGCTCTCCCAGTCAGTTGGCAACCAAAAAGAATAATAATAATAGTTATAATTTTCTTTCTTTCACTCTATTGCTTTCAATTAAGGAGAGGGGGAGATTCCTTTCTTCCTTCCTTTTCTTCTCACTGTTTTTTTTTTTGCTTCTTCATCTTTTGTGACCCTTTTGTTCCTTGTTGATAATCTTGTTTTCCCTGTTTGCTACACTCTAAACATGCTCAAGGGTTCTCTTTCTCCTCCTAGATGTGGAATTTGAGGAGGGTAGTTTTACCTTCATGTCATATAGTTGCTTTGTTTTTTCGTTCTTCCTTGTCTGTGAATATGTGATGGCAGTCACACTCTCTGGCCCCTAAACTTCTCTTTCCAAATAGCTGTGCTCTAGAAAGAGAGCTTCCTTTTCAAATGCTCATTAGACCCTCTCCTTCAGTCAGTCTCAGACCTTTTCCAGTTCAAATAAATTCTTCCTTTTGATTTTCCTCTCTTGCTCCAAGTGAACAAAAATATAACTAATTTATAAATATAATGTATAAATGCATACATTTTCCAAGTCCTCATTGGAAGGATACATACATTCCCTCTTTGGTCTTCTTGAGGTCTTGAGTTGCCTTGCCAACACCCAAGATGCCTTTCTGTGATGCCTTCAATCCCGCTGATGGCGTACTAAGTCGCCATTTGCAAAATTTTGTTTTGTCTATTCTGGATGATAGTCCAAACATTTTACAAAACCTTTACCAATTTTGCTCAAACTTGCTAGATAGTTTGCTATGGACTTTGCCGACCACTACGCAAGCTGCCTACTGTTCCTGGACATTATTTCATTTCAAACCTGGACATTGTTTCCTGGACTTTACATTGGCTATTGCAGCCAACCAAAATCGAATTCTACAAATACATCCAAGGACTTGATTTTACTGTTTACGTTTATCGACTGCCTTACTGCATATTGATTGCTTTTGACTATTGATTGTTTTACATTTAGTTTTGTGTATTGTTTTGCATTTATTGATTACTGTTATGGTGTGAATGTGCGTATGATAGCCCCGTTATAGGTTTTCCTCATGCTTGCTTACAATAGATGGGCTTCACTTATGAGGATAATTCCCAAGACCATGGGTTAGACTCCCCAAATTCACACACCAAAATTTCCCTTGGCAAAGGTAAATTCAAAAAATCCAGTCACGTGATACTTGGCCTGCATGTTTTTTTTGGGGGTGGTGGGAATCTGTTACTATCACTGCACTCTTCTTATTTTTAAATGGCTGCCTGTCTTTTCTTATGACCCTAGAATGGACTCTGGACTCTAGACTCCATTATCCTTGAGGTGAGGGAGCATGAAGGTACCACATAAACACCTCAAATAGATGGGTTTGGGGGGTTGCTAATGAAAGACATTAACACCTCTAAAATCAGGAAGATGGGTGATTTACAAGGCAGAAAAACATCTTAGGTTTCAAACCCCCTCAGAAGCTACCATCTCAAATGATTCTCAAATGATTCTTCCCAGGCAAATTCGGCCTCAGATGTAGGACAAATTCATTTGCCTTCAGGCTAGCTTTTAGCTTATAAAAGATCTCCAAATTTCTTTGTTAACTTAGGAAAAAGAGAAGAAAAGAAGACAGAGAAGAAAATGGAAGAGGAGTGAGCTAGTCAGAGTACAGAGGGACTCCACGTCTTCCTGTATTCTGATGCTACGACTGTCCCTGCCTTCTAAGAGCTTCCAGCATATCTTCATTATGAAAAGAGCAACCTCGTTTTGGTAATCATCCCTTAAAGAAGTCTTTCCTATCATCTCCATAACTCTTGGATGTGTGAGTGGGTGAGCGTTTGCTTGCTGTGTGATGTCCCCTTAATTGGCAGAATTCTGTTTCTGCATCACTCTATCTTAAGCAACCTCTGTATAAAAGTGGGAAGCAATTCCAAATGGTCTGTTTGTAGTACAATCCATTAATTAATTGAGCTAATTATAAATTCCCCCAGAAAGACCCCCTGGCTACATTGCTGAGGATATGATGCCCTGGAGGTGTCTCATTCATAGGGTCATCATAAGTAGAGGTCCAATTGAGGGCAGTTCAGACAGACAGACAGATAGAGAGACAGTTGTGGAACATAAAAGATACAGAACGATGCAAGTTGTGACCCTGGTCATAAATCCTGAAAGAGTTGAGTAACAGGTCTTCTAGTTAGACCTGATGTGTTAAAACAATAAATTGCATTAGAAAAAAGTAATTAGAAACAATAAATCATATTAGATTCCTTGTAATCAAAACCTCAGAGGAGATTTCTTTTGTTATATGTGCAGCTGGGATGTGTATTAACACTGTGCTAAGAAAGCATTGTCTTGCCACACCATAGCTATATGAACCAAAGCTGTAATAAAACTGCAGTTTAAATTTTTTATCTTTCTCATTTTCACCTCCCCTGGAAAGTATGTATTTTATAAACAGGAGATAAATGTAATTTATTTTGCATGCTGTCATCACTTATCAAGATGAATGTTGTACATTTTGAATGCATGACACTTCTGAAATTCCAAGTTTGCTGTATGTTAACAGATCAATAACAGATCAATATTATCCATAGGAGCAATATGACCACCTGAATATCATTGGCACAAAGAATATAGGAGTGTCCAGACTCCGTAATTTTTAAGAGTATGAATCACTTTACTTGCAACTTGGTTTTTCTTGCCTTGCATGACAACATGCCTTCTAACAGCTGAGTCTAATCAAGGTTATATAATACATTATATAATTCTATAGCTTTGGAATCACAGAGAGGAACAGAAACTTCAGAATGCTCTAAGAACAACATGAGGCAATCAGATAAAAACAGATACTTAGGACAGAGCTCCCACTTTTCCAGATGAATGTATCATTACAAATGAATTGTCAGTGTATCAAAAAAAAAACCTACACATTTTGGTGCTGTAGGGCATCTAATTGGTAGACTGTCTCCTGACTGGAATTATTTTATGTGGGACTCATTGGTCAACATTAGATTGGTCAGAGAGAAAGGATAAATGATGCATTTACAGAAATACAACTGATACTTCTATTTTTCTTTTTCTGTAATTAATTTTTAGAATACGTTGTATACAGTATCCCATCATCCTGTCCTTTAGGATTCTCAAAGTGCTAAGGATTATGCACTTTAGCACTTATTCTCAAAGTGCTAAAGATTATACAGCATAAAACAATTTAATTACAAATAAATACAGTTAAATATTGGGTGGGAAGGATCATTGTTGTGTGCCTTCAAGTCATGTCTGATGTACCCCAAGGCAACCCTATCATGGGGTTTTCTTGGCAAGTTTCTTCAGAAGGGTTTTGCTATTGCCTTTCCTGATGGCACGTGGTGTCAGGAAGGTGTTGACGTGGGGTTGGGGCAGATGGCGTGTGGCTGCCCTGCCCCAAATCTACCCTCAGGCCAGCTCTTTGGGCCGGTCTGCAGAGGCCCATGGTCTTTCAGATATCTGGACCTAAGCCATATAGGACCTTATAGGTCTTGGCCAACACTTTGACTTTTGCCCAGAAAAGAATATGCTGTGTATACAGTATCCCACCATCCTGTCAGTAGCCAGTGAAGCTGTTCCAACAAGGGAGTGATATGCTCCCTATAACTAGCTCCGGCCACAGCATTCTGAACCCGCTGAAGTTTCTGAACAGTTTGCAAAAGCAGCCCCATGTTACAGTAGTCCAGATGAGATATAATCAAGACGTGTCATCTTGCTTATCATTCTAATGCTGGTATTCTGGTGTGAGGAAAATCACTGGAATTTAAACTCCTTCTGGAAGGCTGGCTTGCAAATTCACCTGTCCAATGGCACACACAATTTTGTAAGCCAGCCAGTTGGAAGACCAGGATTGGGAAAACAGGTTACTTATTGCTAGCAGCTGCTATCTGTTGACGATGATGAATCTGTCTTCCTGGCTTGCAGCTAAACCACCCAGGTTCACTGACCTAGTGGAAAGAATCATAACATTAGTGCAGTGCACCAACTGCATTCCAGCCAGAATCAGGATGCAATCAATATCTAAACCCAGCATTCACTCATTATTGATGTGAAGGTGAAAACAAGAGCATTTTCAAAGTTTGCATTGTGGTAATGCTGGCCCCTCCTGCATACTTTAAGCGCCTCTTCGCCTCATAAAGTTTTTGAAAGCTAGTCAAGATTTTTGTGCAGTTGTGGGGTGACCTAATAAAAGTAGTAGCACAAAATGGACTTTTGAACTTGTTTTATGGTCAGCACAGCTATCCTTGCAATCATGAAAATTAAGAATTAAATGAGCCAAGCTTTGTTTCCCAGGATGATGTTCTCTGGATGATGTTCCAGAGATATTTAGCTTTCTCTATCAGAGAGCTTTGGTGTCACAACAAACAACAAATCTCAGGATTCCATAGCACTGAGCCAAAACAGTTAAAGTGGTGTCAAACTGCATTATTTCTGCAGTGCAGGTACAGCCTGAGTCAGGCAACTGTGATCCAGAAGCAGGGTTTCAAACAGACACAGGTTGCATTGGGTCTTTTGTCTTTGGAGAGGCAGCTGAAGGCCCAGGAGAGCAGTTGGGGGGGGGGGGGAGGAACAGGTGTGCACCTCTTCCTCCACTTCCCCCCACCCTCCTAGGCCTTCAGCTGTCTCCAGGGAGGCAGTTGAAGGTACAGGAACGGGGGGGGGGGGGGGGGAAGTGGAGGAACAGGTGTGTGTCTGTTCCTCCTCTTCCCTGCCCTTCCGTGCCTTTAACTGACTCTGGAGAGGCAGTTGAAGCAATGGGAGGATGGGGGAAGAGGAGAAGCAGCCTTTTGCAGCGCACCTTCAGCGACTTGTGAAAGGAGCGCCAATTTAGCGCTCCTTTCAGGGGTGGCGAAGCTGTGCTGGGGGACCGAGGCATGGGTATGCCTCGGTCCCACGGCGCAGCTTCCTGGGGCGGCTTCCCCCCTAAGAAACCCATTGAGTAACACCATGTCTGCTGTTCCTCTTTGAGAAATGAAGCCTCTTTGCAAACAGCAGGACAGGATGGATTTTTCTGAAGTTCTTTCTTCCTAGGAGCAGCAACAGACAAGCCTCATACCCAGAATGCATTTGTTTCTGGGAGGGGAAAAGGACAGCAAAGGTGTTAGGCAATGGGCTGCTTGAGGACACAATACAAATACTGAAAGGGATTCCCTCCCTTAATTTCAGCACAATTGACACATGAAAAGAATACTTTAAATGTAGATTCTCTCAAGGGTTTGTGGCTAGTAAAGTAACATTTTCAGCATTTGTTTTGCTCAGAGTTCTGTAAGTATGGGCCTTTGCAGAGTGGCCCAAAGGGGTGACTGGAGGCAGAGATGGCATGGCGGCTGCCTCAACCCAACACCAATGCTGTCTTGATGCCGTGCGCCATTACGCATGGCATGCGGTGTCAGGATGCCCTCCCGACACAGCGTTCTGATGCGCTGTGCCAGAAAGGGCAAAGAAGAGCTGTGTGCCAGCTCTTAGGGCGCCCTTTTGCCACCCCTGAAAGGAGCGGCAAAAGGAAGGATTGGGGTTGCGGTGTGGGGTAGCCACGGCCCCAATCTGTCACTTCCTGGGGCGGCCTAGAGCTGCCCGTCTGCACCTCACCATTATTGCAAGCCAACAAGGCATTTTAACAAAGATAAGTTCATCAGAAAAAATACACCTGAGTACATAATAAAATAACAGTATATGTAATATAGCTGTAAATAAACCATATGAAATAAATTTATATGCGTGTTTTTACTAGCAGCAAACCCTTGATTAAAGTAATTTAAATGATTATTTTCATTTGTCGTTTTCCCATTTACTCTCTCATCCCTCCTGCTTTTTCCTCAAGCCAAATTGCACACCTTTCCCTTGGTGCTGCTGATCTGCTTCAGCAACTGAGATCTTCCTTTCCTTTCCACACCTCCATCAGAACAAACAAACAAAACCACCACATGGTCAGGAACAGTTTTCTCCACAGCCTGCAACTAATAAATCCTTTGCAGCAGCCGGGACAGTAATAAATCTGTTGAGCTATCTCTTGCTTGCCTGCTGGGATGACACAAGAACAGGTTTTATGGCTCAAAATAGAGGACATTTTGAAATTCCTCCTGGATCCCCATACTTTAGGTTGAAATGTAAGACATGTCCAGGAAAAGGAGGACCTCTGGTCACCCTAACAGAGCAACTTACATACATGCAACCACACATGTATGCATACAATCATGCACATTTGCCATTTGCCCTTGTTACTGATGGTCAAGCAAATATTTAACATATAGCACAACTCTGAATCTTACAAGTCTTGGATGGTGTGCCAGCTGCAAGAAGCTTACTGGAGGAAGAGGGATGGAAATCCTGAGTAAAGATCTCATGCTCATAATGTATGCAATACAAAGAGGGGATTTACTTTTTTTTAAATTTGTGACTCACATATTTAACTGTGCCAGAATTCAAAGTGTTTGGCAGCTGAGGAGGTTTTAACACATTCACAATATGACCTGTTTCTTATGGGCTTGAGGTATGTAGATAAATAATGTGGAAATTTAATGGAAATGGGACCAGCAGTTTTAGTGCCAGCATAATGTAGTGGTTTGAATGTTGGTCTAGGACTCTGAAGAACTAGAGGGTTCAAACCCCTGCTTGGCCACGGAAACACACTGGGTGGCCTTGGGCAAGTCACATTCTCTCAGCCTCAGAGGAAGGCAAATACCCTCTGAACAATCTTGCCAAGAACACTCCATTGCCTTAGGCCACCATAAGTTGGAAGCAACCTATAATACTAAATTGGGCAGCTCAGGGACATCATAAATGTCTGTTTTTAAAGTTGAAGCATGCTGCCAAAAACATACCCTCCAAGTGGCACAGATTGGTCAGAACAGCCATGGTTAACCCTTTGCATGTCTAGTTGTATAGTGGGTGTTAAAATGTCCTCTTTCTTCCTCTCAGCAATTGTGTCACTTGTTTTTGTTATTGTAATTTGTCCTCAATCATTGCAAACTGCCACTAAGGATTGAAGATACCCTCTCTCCTCTTCCTCCGCCTCGGTAACAGCCATACCTCCACACTCTCCACATTCATTCATTAATTCATTCATTGCCCAGCTAAAAGAAGGACCCAGAAAAGTGTTATGGCATCAGACTGTCTCCATTTTTAATATCAAGGAATAGAGTGAAATTCACCCCTCCATGACACTATATGTGGATGCCATGAAGGGTCATGTTGGCTAGCTTAGGAGTCACCAGAGAGATGTGACTCACTTCCATTTATCCTGAGAAATAAGGAAAAGCCTATCAAGGAACAATACACCATTCTAGTGTGTTATTTGTTCTTGTCTATCAGGTCCTGCAGGCTATCTAAAACAAGAGTCTGTCTATTTTCATCCCAATTCACACTTCGGAAGTCCCCACCCCTGAGAGTTATCTCATACAATTCAGACTATTGATCATGGGACACCTGGACCTTGCCCCAGACTGAAATTCTCTTATAAAAACCCCAAATTTCCTTTGACTAGCTGGATTGTAGGCAGACAATTTGTTGCTGGCCTCTCCATTAGACCCCTCATCACTTGAAACTCTCTGCAGTTCAGGAACAACTGAACCTCATCATTCATCCTTCAAGCAGCTTCTACAGGAGCATTATTGCTACTGCTAATTGTATTTCTGTTAGTAAGCCTCACCTGTTCTGCACCAGCTCCTTTGATGTGCCTGTGTGAGTGTGTAAGATTTGTATGTTTGACCCTTTTGATAAAAATATAATTCTTAGTGAATCCTACCTCTGCTGTTCTTTGCCTTTGACCTCTGTAAAAATAGAGGAGTTTATTGCATCAGTTTAAAAGTGGCTTACCTGGGCCAGATTAAAATTAGAAGCGGGTGGCATCCTGATATTATCATACACATTTAGCCGCTGAAATTGCCACCTGGCTGCAGCCCGTCTCCATTGCTGCTCCAAGGGGCATTCCCTCCACCTCTTTTTGAAGCTGGAAAACTGCTGGCTTCGAAAATAGGTGTGAGGAGTGCCCCTTGGAGCAGTGATGGAGACGGGCTGCAGCCAGGTGGCAATTTGGGCAGCTAAATGTATATGGTAGTATCAGGATGCCACCCGCTTATAATTTTAAGTTGGCTCAGGTAAGACACTTTTAAATCTGATGCGATAATCTCCAAAGATTGGATCCCAAGGCTGAAAAGAAAGAAGTCTTGGGGGTTATTCATACTGTGAAAATAATCCAGGATGAATCTGGGTTGAACCTCTGTTGATCACACACATCCCAAATACACCCAGTTAAGTTTGGGTGAGGGGTGTCTGTCAAAACCCCCACTTAATCCAGAATAATCAATATTGGATTTTCCCCTGAATTTTTAAAATAGATCTGCATTGTTGGCAGTATGAATAACTGATATGAATATCCCAAATAGATATGGAATAAAACACTGCATGCCTTGAATTGTATCATTGACTCCATCTTCATTGAAATGCATGCCCGTTGAGCAACCAAACGTGCAGAGATGCGCATTGATGTGGGTCCATGCAGTTCCACCGTATGAATAAAAAATCTGGAATGTGTGAGTGAGATGATTTCCATCATTGCACTAAAAACAACAACGTCTGAATTACCCCTTTGAAAGCAAAGCAGTGGCAACAGCTGGGAGGCATGAGTGACCACCTTCTGTACCTGCAGTATAGTAGAAAAAGCACTCACTCTCCTTCCTTCCTTCCTTCCCATCCACTATTGATGAACACTTCTTAATAATAATAATAATAAGTTTTATTTATATACCGCTCTAATGGAGAACCAATCTAGGCGGTGAACAATAAAATTTTGTAAGTTACAAGCAGGTTAAAACAACATCAATCCCTCCTCCCACCCAAAAAACATTATTAAATCAATTACATTTAAAACAACTGCACTTAAGCAGTAATTAATCTAAAAACTGAACATAATTAAACAAACAACAACTGACAGCACATAATTTAGCTACAGTGCAACAATCCCCCGCGGATCTACTTGTGGGAATTGAAATGAATGAATGAATATTTTATTACAGCCATTAGGCCAGTATAGGAATTGAAATGAGTACTATAAAGTACCTAACTTCGGAGGGTCCCAGGCTAGCTTCCTAGTCCGGAAAGGCCTGCCAGAAGAGATCCGTCTTGACAGCCTTTTTAAAGCTATGCAAAGATGTTAATTGACAGATCTCGTCCGGCAGGCCGTTCCAGAGTCTGGGAGCGACAATAGAAAAAGCCCTCTGGGAGGTCGCTGCAAGCCTAGCTCTTTGAGGCTGCAGCAAGTTCCTCCCAGAGGATCGGAGGGCACGGGGAGGATTATATGGGAGGAGGCGGTCTCTGAGATAGTTTGGGCCCAAGCCATTTAGGGCTTTAAAGGTAATAACCAACACCTTATACTGGGCCCGGAAACCAATAGGCAGCCAGTGGAGGGACCTCAACACCGGAGTGATGTGATCCCTCCTAGATGTCCCAGATAACAACCTGGCCGCCATATTCTGCACTAACTGCAGTTTCCAAGTCAGGTACAAGGGTAGCCCCATGTAGAGCGCATTACAGAAGTCGAGGTGTGAGGTTACCAGTGCGTGCACAACAGTCTCAAGGTCCCTTACTTCCAGGAAAGGGCGCAGTTGGCGTATCAGCCGAAGCTGATAACAGGCGCTCCTGACCGTCACATTTACCTGATTTGCCATCAGGAGCGACAAGTCAAGGAGCACCCCCAAACTGCGAACACAGTCACTGGAGGAGAGTGTGACCCCATCCAGGACTGGAGGTTGCAACCCAATTCCTGGTTTCGGGGCCGAGACCGTGAGCACCTCCGTCTTGTCTGGATTCAGCTTCAATCTGTTTTTCCTCATCCAGCCCATTACCGCCCCAAGACATTCATTGAGAGAAGATATGCCATTGGAATTCGAGGCCGACGAACGAGATATGGAGAAATAGATTTGGGTGTCATCAGCGTACTGATAACACCCAGCACCATAACTCCGTATTTTCTCACCCAGCGGCTTCATATAGATGTTAAACAATATCGGGGACAAGATAGCTCTCTGAGGGACCCCACAAGTGAGGTACCTCTTACTGGAACTACAGTCCCCGAACAGCACCCTCTGGGACCGACCCGAGAGGAAGGACCGGAACCACTGCAAGGCAGTGCCTCCGATACCTAACCCCTTCAGGCGGTCCAAGAGAATGCCGTGATCTATTGTATCAAAAGCCGCTGAGAGGTCTAGGAGCACCAACAGGGTCACACTACCCCTGTCAATGCTCAGACGCAGATCGTCGGTCAAGGCAACCATGGCAGTCTCAACCCCAAAGCCTGTCCTGAAGTCGGTTTGAAATGGGTCTAGATAATCGGTTTCATCCAAGACAGCTTGGAGCTGAAGAGCAACCGCCCTCTCGATCACCTCGCTCAAAAATGGCAGCAATGACACAGGCCTATAGTTTTTCATCTCCAGGGGGTCCAGGGAAGGTTTTTTCAGAAGCGGCCTAACAGCTGCCTCCTTAAGACTAGATGGAACATGTCCCTCCCTGAAGGATGCATTGATGATCTCCGTAAGGAAACACACCAATGCATCCCCCCCCGGATGGCCAGCCATGATGGGCAAGGGTCGAGAGGGCATGTTGTCTTCCTCACCTTACCAAGCAGCTTGTCCACGTCCTCGGTACTCACAGATTGCCACTGATCCAGTATAACTGCATCGACGGAGTCACTGGACACCTCATCTAATGACTCTGTTTCAATGGCGGCATCTAAGTCGGCTCTTATCTGAGAGATTTTGTCTACAAAGAAGTTGTTAAAAGCGTCACAGCAGGCTGTTGTCGGGTTAAGCAAGGGATTTGGTGCAGGGGGCACCTGCGTCATTTCCCTCACCACCCTAAATAGTTCTGCCGGACGAGACTCTGCAGACGCAATATGTGCCGAGGAGAAAACTCTCCTCATAGCACGTACCGCCTCCCGATAAGAATAAAGAAATTTCTTATGGCGAGTTCTGTCGGATAAGAGCTGAGTCTTCTGCCACCTGCGCTCTAGTCGTTGTCCGGCTCACTTCATTCGGCTAAGCTCAGGCGTATACCATGGCCTGCGATTAGAAGCGGGTCGGCAAGGACACTTGGGAGCAATTGTGTCGACAGCTCTGGTAAGCTCGGTATTCCAAATATCAACCAGGGCGTCGACAGGATCACCGGCATTCCCAACCATAGAACCCTCCAAGGCTTTCCGGAATCTAATAGGCTCCATTAGCCATCGAGGGCGGACCATTCTAATGGGTCCACCACCCCCGGAGGGGCAGATATTGGCTCTCAGTTTCAACTTAACCAGGAAATGATCCGTCCATGACAATGCGGAGGTATTTTCCACCTCCGCCCATGGATATTCCTGTCCCGTACTGAAGGCCGCATCAAGTGTATGACCTGCACAATGCGTGGGCCCGTTGACCAATTGGGATAGGCCCATGTTTGTCATGGTCTCCATGAACTCCCGAGCCGCACCTGTTAAACTGGTCTCGAGCGGAATGTTGAAATCCCCCAAGACTAAAAGTCTGGGGGACTCCAGCAATAGCTCAGAGACCAGCTGTGTCAGCTCGGTCAGGGAGTCTGCTAGACAACGGGGTGGTCGGTAGACTAGCAAAATCCCCAAACTATCCCTGGTCTTCAGGCTGAGGTACATACACTCGAAATGGACCGTGTTCCGGACAGGTATCCTGGTTAAGGTCAGATGATTCTTATAAACCAGAGCCACTCTGCCCCCCCGCCCACTTCCCCTTACCTGCTCACTAACAGAGTACCCGGCTGGGAGGATTTGTGCCCAGATAGCTGAGCTATCCTCTCCCAGCCAGGTCTCTGTGAAGCAGGCTAGGTCAGCATCCTCATCCAAAAGAAGCTCCTGGATGATACAGGTTTTATTTTTTACCGACCTGGCGTTGCAAAGGAGCAAAGTGAGGTTCTGTGGTATGGTTGGTCTGCTCCCCAAACCATTCGGAGTAACTAAGGGAACTGAAGACGGGATAGCTTTCAAGCAGCGATCCCGTCTTCTTTTGTAACATTGGTTCCCTCCGTTCCATCCATACCTCCCTTTCCCCTGCACGACTCCAATAGCTGCTCCCGTCCTAGCCTCAGTGAAATAATACATTTTATGACCCTCCTACAATTCCCTTAGCAGGGGAAAGACACCAAGGAACAAATCTCGCCCTCCCTGCTGATGGTAATAACAGGTTGAGGGCAAGAGGGCAAAGCCCTCTAAAATCAGGTCCCTGTAGATAGTAATTATTGGGGCCAGACACGCCCCCTCAGGGAACCAAGTCCTTCCTCGGGCCCTGCCGAGCCGGGAGAGTCGCCACCGCTGTGAGTGCCGGAGGAGGATGTTCCTGGGCGGGTCTTTTATCCCCGCTGGCGTTCTCCCCGGACTCACAGTGCACAGCTGCTCCGAGGCCGCCCTGATGGTAGGTGTGGGCTGGGGCAGAGTCCGCAGAGTCCCGGTCCCTTAATTTCTTAACTAAATTGGTTGCTGTCATGGGGAATCTTTCTTCAGATTTGTGGGGTGGCAGGGACAGGACTGAAGGGGTGAGTTAGTACATCACATAAACCATGAGAGGTTGTTAGGGGTTCATGTATATCCCAACTTTCTCTGGATAATGAGACTCAGGCTGCTGCCACATTGCAGAATTAATGCCATTTGTCACCTCTTTAATTGCCATGGTGACATCCTATGGAATGCTGGGATTTGTAGCATGTTGTGGCAGCAGAGCCATAGAATTAAGCCATGTAGTTAAAGCATGTCAAACTGCATTAATTCTGCAGTGCAGATGCAGCTTCAAAGGAGGCTAATAACATATGTTAAAACATTGCAGATTAAAACTATACAAACTATAGAGAAGCTTCCATTAAAGTATAAATATCCAAATGTTAAAAATGGTTAAACAATAGACACAGTTAAAAACATTAAAAGACAGCTAAACCTACTTCAGAAGCAGAGTCAGTTGTGGCATGTACAAAGCTATGCCAGGACTCAACAATGACTAGGATATGCCATCCGATTTGTCTAGCTGAAGTTTTCTCAGAGAACAAACCTCACTTTAGAAAAAGACTTTATATTGCCCTAGACTCACAGAGTGATGCATCCTTGGCCACACCAGAGCTCTTCAGTACTTTTGCAGTCAAAGCCAAGTTGCTTGAATATACCATATCTACCTGCACTGGACAGCAACAAATGCAGAGGACAGTGGCAACTGAGTTCATGATTTCACAGTGTGATGGCAAAAGGTGCATTAAACTTCCTCCATTAATAGAGTGCCCTTCTATCTCAAGAAACAAGAACCAAATAGCAACCAAGGCTGTAGCTGAAAGCCATGCACACCTGAAGGCTATAGCGAAAGAAATTCCTGCATTGGACAAAGATGCCGAAATTTCCCTCCTGATAGGCTCAGATTGCCCAGAGCTGTTCCAGGTCTTGAAGCAAGTAAATGGACCTCCAGGTGAGCCAATAGCACAAAAATTGCCACTAGGATGGATAGTAATTGGACCTGTGTGCGTCCACAGCAAAAGCCCGCCAGCAGTGTTCAATCTGACAGGCAATAGCCAATTTCCAAATTCAAGACCCATGCAACTACAAAGTTGCCTAAGCCACATTTAAGTGTGTTGCCTTGGTGTTATCCCAGACTACGGTGCCATTTTTGAAACTTCAACAAGAGATGAAGACATAGCCTTTTCCCGTGAGGAAAGAAAGTTCCTAGACATAATGAATCCAGAATAGTGAAGGGAGCTGGATGGCACCCCTTCCCTTTAGAGAAGATCGACCAATTTTGCCTAACAACCGTCAACTTGCTGAGAAAAGACTTTTTGCTTTGAGAAATAGAATGCTCAAAGACCCCACTTTGAAGGATCAAATTGTCCAGTTCATCAAAGATCTGTTTATAAGCAACTATGCTGAAAGAGTTCTTTTGTGCAGTGAACCCCAAGATCAATGGTTCCTGCCATACCATAAGGTAGCTCACCCACAAAAGCCAGAAAAGATGAGAATAGTTTTCGACTCAAGTGCAAAGGTGTAAAACATCTCACTTAATGATGTTCTTCTTAAAGGTCCAGATTTGCTTAACAGCTTACTAGGAGCACTTCTGAAGTTTAGAGAAAGAAAAATAGCAGTGACAGCAGACATACACAAAATGTTCTATGCCTTCCTGGTTAAACCAGAACATCGCCGCTTCCTAAAGTTCCTGTGGTTCCAGAACACGGAAACCTTGGAAGATATCACTGAGTTCCGCATGAGAGTGCATGTTTTTGGAAACACCCCTAGCCCAGCGGTAGCCAACTACTGTCTTAAAAGGACTGCAGAAACTTATAAAAATCAGTGTAGTACAGAGGCTTATCGAGCAATCAACTCAAAACTTGAACTTCAGACTACAAGGAGGAAGTGCTCTCTTCAATTAACAGTGTTTATGACCCTTTGGGTATTATAGCACCAGTGCTTATAGTGGCCAAAAACATCTTTAGAGAGGTAATAAACCAAGTTAAAGACTGGGATGAAAATCTGCCCCCAGCCCTGGACTTAGCATGGAAGACCTGGGCATCTCCGATCAAAGACATTGAGCACCTTACTGTGCCCAGACAGTATGGGGCTAAGCAGACAGGCAGCATGGGGCCACCCCAGGAAGCTGTGGATCGGGGCCAAGGTATCCGCATTCCTCGGCCCCGTGGCACAGCTTCGCCACCCCAGGAAGGAGCGCTAAAATAGCGCTCCTTCCACAAAGCGCCGAAGGTGCGCCGCAAAAGGCTGCCGACGGACCTTTGGCGCCTTTTCCGTCGCAGCGTGTGTGGACGCTGTGGCAGATAGGCATCCTCGGAGCGCCGGACATGCCGAGGGTCCGGCGCTCCGACAACGTCTTCGGGAAGGGGTTGGGGCACCCAGCGTGTGGCTGCCCCTCCCCTTCCTTGCCCTGAAGACGGCGCTTTGCACAGTCTGCTTAGCCCCTAAGTTTCTGTAGGGCCTGGACCAAATACCATTTATGAGTTACACATTTTTTGTGATGCCTCTGAAAAGGCAATTGCTGCAGCTGCATATCTGAGAGCAAGAATTAATACTGAGAGGCTTGTGGGATTTATTATGGCCAAAGCAAAGGTAGCACCCAAACAGACAATACCCAGATTAGAGCTGTGTGCTGCTTTGCTAGCTACTCAACTTCTTCAAACCATTTGTGAGGAAGTGGAAACAAAATTCCATAGAATATTATTATACACCGACAGTATGGTTGTACTAGGATACCTCAGAAACACTACTGAGAGATTTAAAATGTACATAACCAACAGCGTGAACAAAATTCTTTCTCGCACTCAACAAAGGGGGGAAGCAGACCAGGGCGTCGCAAAATCAGTGCTCCTTTCAGAAGACAGGGAAAGTGCACCCTAAACGCGTCGGGCGCACTTTCCCTGGCTTTTCCGCCACAGCGTGTGCGGACGCTGTGGCGGGAGGTTGCCCTCGGCGCGCCGGCCGTGCGGAGGGCCGGCAGCTCCGAGGGCAACCTCGGGAGGAGGAAGCTCGTGCGGCTGCCCCTCCTCTTCTTTGCCTCGGAGACGACCCTATTGGTCATCTGCCGAGGCCCAAAGTCAATGGAAATATGTTCCTTCTGAGTTAAATCTAGCTGATATTGCTACAAGAGCAGCTTCAGCCCAAAAGGTGCAGTCATTCACTTGCCTGACTGGTCCAAAGTTCCTGATGGAGTTAGACTTTCCTGATCACAACAGAAGTAGAGCTGAAACATGCTCTGAGTTACTTGCGTGCCTGCCAGAGATCAGCAACCCCTACTTTCATGCAACTCCTACACAACAATTTGGCATGTTCAAATATGGGGCAATGCTGTGGAGGGATATTTATTTTTGCCTGCGAGAGGGAGTAAATTGCTTTATTTATGTGTTTTCACATGGAAGGATAAAATAACCAAGGATTTGCCTCCTTACATATAGATTCCACTTAAAGAAATGAGTGTATAAAAACATTTGATTCTCCTGATGCATAGGGGACAAAAGTATTAGGTCAGATGCTGGAGAAAGAGAATGACTTCCAATTGGCAATGGGGCTCAGAGATATCTGCATTTTATCAACCTATCTGCTTAATTTATATACATAAAAATGCATATGGGAAAGCAGAGTTAAATGCAGAAGAAGGAAGCATGAACATTTGGGGGAATGAACTTTGACAATTCGAGATATGCAATGATACATATTACTAACATAGAAGACTTGGAATGACTATTGATGAAAGTTGAGAAAGAAAATTCCAAAGCAGTGTTATAGCTCAATATTAAGAAAAAAAAATAAGGACCACAAATGCTTTACATAACATAAGAGTGGATTATTATGCAGTGGCCAGAGGTTCTTCTTTTCCTGGACATGTCCAACATTTCCACCTTCTGTCCAGGAGGAATTCCAAAATCTCCCCCATTTTGAGCATGACTAAGAAGCATGGATTTATATTTCTATGAGTGTTTTTAGCTTTTATTTTGTCATGCCCTCCATTTTTCTTGACTGTCCTGCATTTTGTGGGGCCTTGTCTTCCTTTGTGGTTAGTACAATTGGTCACTTTGTGATTATGCCAATAAAATAGTTGCAGATTTTCTATAATTTGACTAATTCATACATCAAAGTGGACTTGTACTGAAGTCAAGAAATCAGAACAAAGTGAAGGTCCTTATCACACCACACAGATATACTGGCATAGTCATGATTTTGTCACACTTTTGTCTCAGCCTTATCAAATGACTTCATAGTTCGTAGGTAATAGTGTAATAATGCTATGCCATTATGTTATTAACAATGTTATTATAACTTAATGAATACAAATGAAGGACAACCCGAAACTAGTAAAAAATGACAGGGAATGGTGTGGTCTGTTTTTTCTTCCTGTGCACCTCTGACAATGAGAGATTTGGGCAGTGATGGGTCTGCTATAATGGCATCATGCCATGATGGCATTATTACAGCTGTTATCCCAAGATTAGCCCCCTCATATTTGATATCAATTCACCCCTCATATTTGATATCAATTCAACATTAAAAGGGATACTGGGGTGGGTGACCTGGAAAGGGAACTCCACAGCGGAAACCTGGCCATACCATATTTGGAAATCCGGTTGCCTCTAGCAAGGGAAGGCACTCACCACAATGGGATCACCCAAAGGCATCAGCATAATCCCTTTTGTCTATGGATGGTGATGATGGGATTCTGGCCAAAGAAGGTGACTGTGCATACACAAACAAAAGGCACTTCTCTAGTAGTAGAAGTTCCCCTTTTTCTGAAATATGCACGCCAACTGTCCGTATGTTTCTTCAGTCTTCCAACCATTCTTCTCTCTTGGAAAACCATTTAGCAGTCAGTTAATCCATTCATTCTGAGATTACTGCACTGGGATATGATGTTGAGTATATATACCACTGCTTGCACACTGGCAATTTGATCTAGTTTGGGACTGGGCAGACATTCTGTTCATTCTACTAGATTCCTCAATAAACTGGTCACTCCACTTGCTGAGACGGCTATTGAGCCATCTCCATTTCAGATACCCATTGATTGGAAGCTCGCTTCAGGTTTGATACCATGTTACCATTACCACATTTTCCCTTCTCCCACCTTTGCTGTGTTAGTTCTCATGTGTGTGCATGAGTGAGTGCTACTTAATTTCTTAATAAAACTGCAAAACTTATTTGGAACTGCCTCTGGAGTTTTGTGTGATTTGGAACCACTATAGAAAGGGTTAAGATCCCAGGCTGAATGTTGTCCCTTAATCCCCCTATTAAATATTATTTGTGAGTGTTTTCCCAGGACCCCGGCTTTTTGGGTAACACAGCCATTTGTCTTTTGGAGCAAACCAATCACAAAGCACCATGTAGGGCAAATGGGGTGGTGATAATGGCATTAGTGCAGATGAAAAAACCATGCAAATGTGGCAAGGGTGTGAAACACAGCATCATCAATCAGCTATTGCTGCGAGTGTAGCTGAAGTAGTTTTCCAATGGTATAACTGGTATAAAAGTATAGTGGCTTAAGATTTGAAGGAGAAGCTATGAAGGATCTGGATAATACCCTGAAGTATAAAGACAGATGATGAAATAACAAAATTGGGATAATCTATGCCATGGTATTGAGGCAGAAGAATTTCTTTAATTAATGTTTTATATGCCTAAATTAGAGATGTGTGCTATTATAAGTGTAAAATAATGGTCAAGCAGCCATGTGAAGGGAATGCTGGGAATTGGGCCTCTAAGGAAGATGCTGGAAGGTTTAAACTCAAAGAATGCTAAAGGGTTATTTAGACAGGATGACCCCAGATCTGGTAACCTGATGCATTAAGGATCTTCATTAGGAGCTAGCGTGGGCCAGAGAGCCATAATAAATCATTGGCAACATGGTAAGGGACCTTCTGCCTAGTACACACCAGCTTATTTACTGATAAGAGATTTTGGTATGTGGTTGGCATGGCAACATGGTAACTTAAGCATATTATAATGTATTCTGAAATCTGCATTCTCACTGCTCAGGATTTTGTGTGTTTAAAGTTTAGAGCATCCAATAGAAAGTCAGCTTTGAATTTCTTTGTCTGTGAGTGCATAAAACTATGGGCATGTTGGCTTCTTCTTTGCCCCAATGATCTGAAATGCTAATTCCGTTGGGGACTTGCCGGCAATAAATAAATAAATAAATAAACCTGTGCTTTCAATCTATTTTTGGTCCCCTGTTTCTGCGTCATGCTCTGCAAAGAACCGTGGATGCTGGGAGTTAATTTACAACAGTTGGTTTTTCCACTACAGTATTTCCAATTTCCAACAAAGCAGCAATGGCAATGGCTGTCAATGTTTAATGGTTGTAGTGCCATCTCCAGTGAACTGGGGCAGGGCTGTACAGTGAGTTCTGCACACCACAGGACCAGGGTGACTAGACATCCTCCTTTTCCAGAAGATGTCCTCCATTTCAACCTTCTGTCAAAGAGGAATTTCAAAATGTTCTCCACTTTGAGCATGACTAAGAAGCATGAATTTGTATTTGTCTATGACTGTTTTCAGCTTTTATTTTGGCATGCCCTACACTTGTCTTGAATGTCCTACATTTTGTGGTGCTGTGTCCTCCTTTGTGGTTAGGACATCTGTTTGCCCTGCACAGGACAGCCCAACCTGACATAGGTATTACAGTTTTCATTAGTAATATCCATTGTGATAATAAGTGCTTTTCTCTGCCTTACATCATCTTTCCAGCCACACTCCATTCTAAAAAATGTCCGGCTACTGCATGAAGTTAATACAAGAATCTAAATCAAAACTGAAGGAACTGCAAGAGGCATAGTACACATTTTGCAAAAAAGTAAAAAAAAAATTGAACAAAATATAAGACAATATGGCACGAAGTTGAAAGAGAACAACAGAAGAAAGGGAAGATGTTGGAAATTTAAACAATAAAGTTTAAGTATCAGGATAATGAGCTGATGAAAACTAATGAAAAATTAAGACGAATTCCAGAACACATGGAAGGGGAAATTCTAGTTAGGCTTGCATAATCAATGTTTTACTGGCAGTGAAACTATTTCAGAGGCACAATGCTGATGTAGAAGGGGAGTGCTCAGATACATTTCCACGAATTTGATAAGTCTACATGTAAAAATATCATTGTTAACAAAACAACAACACTATGCCGGGAATCCAATAATGTTTTTAATGACAAAGTGGAACTGTTACTATACATCTGTCCTGTTATATTGAAGATTTTTGTCAACAAATGTCAGAGAATATGAGTATTGGTTACAAGTGGGGAGTACCTTTCAGGCTAAAGATTTTTCCTTATGCATTAATAAGAACTGATTCAAGCTAATGAGAAGTGCATAAATACACAATATACTCTGAATATTGATATTTTTTCTGGACCAAACATAGTTTTAAATATAAGAAATCATAAATATAGAAGCTAAAACTATTTTCCATGGGTTAATTTGTTCAGAACATCCTAATTCTTTATTCCATTTGATTCTAACATTTATTAACATCACATTTAGTAGTTTCCAACAAACATTCTCAGAACATTGATGGATCCTATGCAAACACCAAATATTTTAACACTTGATGTATTATACTGTATTGCCAATATTGCAACACAGCACCAGAAGGCATATGATATATAGATTGTGATAATGAGAATTAAAGAAATTCTTCATCCAGTCCTATGGAGTGATCTAATATAAGTCCCACATTTGGTAGACTTGCTTCACAATTTTCAAATCAGACTGACACCATGAGCATATGGATCAAATTGTAACTGATGTGAAATCATACACCAGGGCTGCAGAAATTACAGATGCATTCCTTTATTTACGGTATTCTATAAACAGATCTAAAGGCAATCCATCAAGAAAGGGGATCTCAGGTTAGTTCCAAAGTCACCCATAGCAAGTTGTTTGATGCAAACAATCCTGACCAGTCATTTGTATGGGCCAAAAGATAGGAAAGATAAAATCCTTCTTTGGAGGATGGCAGTTATGTCTTTTTACATGAAAAACAAGATGAACAATTCCCCCATGTCCCTGAATATAGCATTAATTTTCTGAAATAGGTTTGAAAGATGTCCAGGGGAAAATTCCAAAGAACACAACAGTATATGTATTCATCTTAACTATATTAATCTTGAGAGATCCAGCATGGCTTAGAGCAGGGGTAGGCAACCTTTCCCCTTTAAGGGCCGAGGGACTTCAGCTCCCAGAAGCCTCAGACATGTTGGCCAATAGTCCCATGTTGGCCAATAGCTCCTGGGATTCTGGGAGCTGAAGTCCCTCGGCCCTTAAAGGGGATAGGTTGCCTACCCCTGGCTTAGAGGTTTGAGTGTGGTCTAAGACTCTGAGAAACCAGGGTTCAAATTCCTACTTGGCAATGGGAAACCACAGGGTGAACTTGGGCACATCACACATTCTCAGCCTCAGAGGAAGACCATGGTAAAACCCCTCTGAACAAATCTTGCCAAGAAATTTTCATAATAGGATCACCTTTGGGTTACCATACATTGTAAATGACTTGAAAGCACACAACAACAACAACAACAACATTTAAAATCACAATAAATCTACTAAATTACTAACTTGCAGAAAGCATTAGAAAGCAGACAATCTTTGAGGTCACAAAGTGCAAATTTGAAGAATAACCCTGAAGTCTCCTTCAGGTTTCCCTTTTTAGCCAATAAATGAATGTCCATCCCTGTAGCCCCAGATAATGTAGTCTCCAGTACTTGGTACCTCACATATTTTACAAAGATAAAATGCCCATGAAATACTAAAAAGATTACTGTGCTACTGTGAGGATCCCCAGCCCAAAATCAAATTTGTCACATGCAACCTTGTTGATTTAAACCCTGAAAGTCCCTCAACGGACAAAAGGGGAGGAGGAACCTCTACAGCCAGTAGTCACCTACTCCCTCTGTTTTTGCCATTCCTTAAAGGTCTCTCTTTGGATACAACACTTAATTTCCTTTCAGCATCTCCTTAACATCTCAGCAACTCAGTGCTGCAAAGCAATTTTTGCAATTAATCTGCCAATTAAATTTCCTGACATTCCTACATGAGCACATATCCAAATTTAAAGATAGATTCATGTCACCTCTTAACCTGGTTTTGATCTTTAATACTGGTTAAACACTGGTGCTGGTTTTCATCTTTAACACTGTCCTGCTGTATGAATTCATCCATTCATTCAATTTGGCCTGAGAAGCCACAGTTGTGTCCTACCATTCCTAGGACGTTATCACACGGGGGCAAATCTGCTGGTTAATCCACACAAAACCCAAACAGAAACTGGATTAGTGCCCCGTGTTTTCACACGACGTCGCACAGAAACTGGACAGAAAGTGGACAGAAACTGGTGTTAATGGAGATCTTTTGAAATTCGGTTGTTTGGAGGAAATGCAAATGCGCAATTAAGATAATTTCGCATTTGCCGTAATGTGAAAAGCAAATGCGCATTTGGAATCATTTCCCCGCATTTCCCCATGGTTCCGCGGGGTCCTCGAGGCAGCGTCTCCTTCCCTTCCCCCTCAGCAGATGGCTAATTGAGCCATCTTGGGGGCAGGGAAGGGGAGGGGCAGAATGATCGGCGGCCCAACCCCTTCCCCAGGTCATCCTCGGAGCAAGCGGCCCTCCGCATGGCCGGAGCTCCAGCGCTCCGAGGAGGACCTCCCGCTGCAGCATTTGCACACGCTGCGGCGGAGGTGTAGACGAAGGTGCACCGCAGCCTTCGGCGGCTTGAAGGATGGGCGGACGTGGGCCGCCCTGGGAAGCTGCGCTGCGGGGCCGAGGTATCCCCACACCTCAGCCCCGTGGCGCAGCTTCGCCGCCCCTGAAAGGAGCGCTAAATTGGTGCTCTTCACAAGTCGCCAAAGGTGCGCTGCAAAAGGCTGCGGCGCACCTTCGGCAACTCTTCCGCTGCAGTGTGTGCGAACGCTGTGGTGGGAGGTCCTCCTTGGAGCGCCGGCCGTGCGGAGGGCCGGCTGCTCCGAGGATGACCTGGGGAAGGGGTGACAGCCGTGGCGAGGGACAGCCGCGGCAAGTGACAGCCGCGGCGAGCATAGCTATATCTGCGCATGTGCTAGAAGATCATTTCTAGTACATTTACGGGATTTTTTCACTTGTGTGTGAATGTTAAATGCGGTTTCAGCGGGAGCTTCCCTTAATTGCGCAATTAAGGGAATTACATGTGAAAACCATTTGCTGAATCAAGGTTTATTTTCAGTTTATTTTCGGAATTTGTCATTTCCAGTTTATTATCGCTTTGTGGCCCACGTGTGATAACGTCCCTAGAATCATAGAGTTGGAAGAGACCCTAAGGGCCATCCAATCCAATCTCATTCTGCCATGCAGGAATACACTATAAAGGCACCCCCAACAGATGGCCATCCAGTGTCTTCTTAAAAACCTCCAAAAAAGGAGACTCCATCACTCTCCAAGGGAACGTCTTCCACTGTCAAACAGCTCTTATTGTCAGCAAGTGCCTCCTAATGTTGAGGTGGAATCTCTTTTCCTGTAGTTTGAATTCCATTGCTCCATGTCCTATTCTCTGGAGCTGCAGAAAACAAGCTTGTTCCTTCTTCAATATGACATCCTTGTTTATGTATTATTGTGCTGTATTATTCTGCTTTAACTGCCATGGTAACATCCTATGAAATCCTGGAGTCTGTAATTTGGTAAGGCACTAGAGGTCTCTGGGTCAAAATTCTAAATCCTGAACTGCCAATTCCAGGATTTCATGTTATGTTATCATGAGAGTTAAAGTATAATCATATAGCATTGCAATTGTGTAGTGTGAATGGGCCCTAGGTTTCATAAATTATATCACCCTGCACAGGTCTGTCCCCCAGCTTGAATCTCCAGCAAACCTAAAAGGAATCTGACAGAATCAATACATTTTCAGATTGGTTGTGGCTTTGTTCTCTTCTCACTTTTGACAGCTCCATCTCCACCAAAAGAATGGCCATTCTCTTTCTCTGCGAAAAGACATTTGTTGACAAAAATCATTTTAGGTAGGAAAACATTTTATGGAGAGGGTTTAGTCTAGTGTAGCCGTTAATAGCCTGTGGACTAAAGATATAAAACCAAGCATGGAAGGGAGAATAGTACAGCTCATTGTATTCACCATCATCATGTATGAATGTGAGAGCTGGACAGTGAAAAAAGTGGATAAGAAGAAAATCAATTCATTTGAGATGTGGTGTTGGAAAAGCATGCTGAGGATACTGTGGACAGCCAAAAGACCAACCAATGGGTCCTTGAACAGAGCAAGACTGAAATCTCATTAGAAGCCAAGATGATCAAATTGAGGCTGTCGTACTTTGGCCACATCATGAAAAAGAATGACTCATTGGAAAAGACAATAATGTAGGAAAGGTGAAGGGATGTAGAAAGAGAGGAAGATCCCATGCCAGATGGTTAGACTCAGTTACAGAGGTCATAGGTCTGAATTGACAAGTTCTAAGCAAAACAGTGGAGAAGAGGGGGTCTTGGAGATGTCTTATCCACAGGGTTGCCATGAGTCGAGATTGACTCAAAGGCAGTTAACAACAACAACAAAGCCCTTAGCTTGGCACCCATGGTGCAGGTTTAGTGTCTATTATTTGTTTCTATTAAGTTCTGGAAAGGGCCACTCCCTAGGAAAACAAAGATTCCAGTTTGCCCATGTGATAAACAGTAGTATCTATTAGAGTTAACAAATAAAACAAGTCAAGCAAAGAAAAACTAGAAAATATTCTCCAGTGCTTTCTATGCTACGTCTAGATTGAGATGTGCCAAAGGAAGTCTTTTTTATTTGGCCATGTGCACAGTTAGCATCTAGCACACAGGGCCTCCAGAATGTTGTTGAAAGTGTTGATGTAGGTGTAGAAGTGGTAAATGGGATATATGTGTGTTGTATACCTTCAAGTCATTTCTGACTTATGGTGACCCTAAGACAATCCTATCATGGGAAGGTAAGATTTCTTGGCAAGATTTGTTCAGAGGTTTGCCATTGCCTTTGCCAAGGCTGAGAGCATGTGACTTGCACAAGGTCACCCAGTGGATTTCATGGCTAAGCTGGGAATCAAACCCTGGTCTCCAGAATTGTAGTCCAATTACGCCTCACTGGTTCTCAACTGGTGCATATTGGAACAGAAACTCCAGCTGCCAGATGGCAGCAGAAAGACTAGTTGCAGGATTTGAAAACATTGAAATAATGTGCTCTGCCAGGAAAGGCAGCAGAGAAAGGAAGCATTGCAATAAGGACTCTTAACAAGTATATGGCAGCAATAGGACTTCTTTTTGGTACCTGCTCTCCGAGCCAATAGGAATTTCAGCTCAGGAGGATTTTCAAAATGCCAGGAGAGATTCAGCATAGGATCTATATAGCAAACGCAACACAATTCAATACAAGAGCAGTTCAACTTTCCTGTTTTCTGTTTGCAAAGGAGAAGAACCATTCCCATGTTCCTCTTTTTTGGGGGGTTTAATGGAAGCCAGCATGATGTAGTGGTTTGAGTGTTTGACTAGGAATCTGGATATCAGGATTTGAATCACGGCTTGGCTATGAAAACCCACTGGGTGACCTTGGGCAAATCACACTCTCTCTGCCTCAGAGGATGGCAATGGCAACCCCTCTCAGAAGAAACTTGTCAAGAAAACCCCATGATAGATTTGCTGTGTTAGGGTTGTGATAAGTTGGAAATGACCTGAAGGCAACACAACAACAGCAACAACAAAAGGGTTTAATGGAAAGGCATTAAAATCCTTTTACTACCAACACCACCATCTTTCTCAGTCACCCCCCCCGCCAAATCTACAACCCCTATTCTCCAAGGGCCACTACTGTTCAGGGCAACCCTAAACAGAGCAACATGCAGCGCTCTTACAGGTGTTGGCTTGCAAGGCACAAGCATCAAAAACAGCCTTTTGCTCCCAAAGTTATATTTTCTCCACTTCAGTCTCCTCCTCTTGCTTGCTCTTGTGTTCTTTTCTCTATATTTTTGAAATACTATTGTAGAACAGGAGCACACAAAAGTCAGATTGAGGGCTCATTCTCACTTACATTTAACCCAGTTTGTGATTCACTTTCACTCCGGGTTGGTGAATCGATTCTAGTCAATGCGTCGTTCCCACAATGGAAGCGGGTCTTTTCTTTATTCACTTCTTTTTTGGCACGATTGTGATTCTCACTAGTTTGTGCCCCTTCAAAATGCTTGTCAATTATCTATGCATCATTAGTGATGCAACCAGCAACACATTCAAGAAAACATGGGAGGGAGTCATATGTGCTGTGGCCAGAATTCTTCCCTTGGATGCATGCATCCATGAGTGTCATGGAGGACTCTCCCCCAGGATGCATGCAATTTTTTTTTTAAAAAATTGACAGTATATGTGCTCCATTGTTTTTGCAATTACTTGTCTCACTGAGCTTCAGTTGGTCCGCTTGCCTGGCTCACCACCCACAAGCAATTGCTAATACAATGGAGCGCATATATTGTCTATATATATATATATGTGTGTGTGTGTGTGTGTGTGTGTGTGTGAGTGTTTGTGTGTGTGTGTGATGTGCCCATAGGTCACAACACAAAGCACAAAGGCAGTACTGAGAGGAGAAAAATGGTGGATTTCCCCCCAAACTGGTGAGGGATGGGATATACACCTCTGAGCCAACCCTCTGCCACAGTAATCCCTCCCCTTCAGTTTGATGCGACTCAGGTCTGTCATTCCCACTTGCTGAATACGCTTGCTAATAGCTTCTTTTCAAAATGATGACACCCAGATCTATTTCTCCATGTCTCGGTCATCGGTCTCGGCTCCCAATGGCATCTCTCCTCTAAATGACTGTCTTAAGGCAGTAATGCACTGGATGAGGAAATACAAATTGAAGTTGAATCCAGAAAAAACGGACGTGCTCACAGTAGCAGCCCCGAAACCAGGAATACAACCTCCAGTCCTGGACGGGGTCACGCTCTCCATGAAGGACTGTGTTCGCAGTCTGGGGGTGCTCCTGGATCTGTTGCTCCAGATGACTAATCAGGTAAATGCAATGGTCAGGAGCGCCTGTTATCAGTTTCAGCTGATACATCAGCTGCGCCCTTTCCTGGAAGTAAGGGACCTTGAGACTGTGGTGCATGCACTGGTAACCTCTCATCTTGATTTCTGCAATGTGCTCTACATGGGGTTACCCTCATGCTTGGTCCGGAAACTTCAGTTAGTACAAAACATGGCAGCCAGATTGGTTTCAGGTACATCAAGGAGAGACTACATAACACTTGTATTAAAGTCTCTCCACTGGTTGCCTATTAGTTTCCGGGCCCAGTATAAGTTGTTGATTATGACCTTTAAAGCCCTAAATGGCTTGGGCCCAATCTATCTCCAGGACTGCCTCCTTCCATACAATCCTCAAAGCAACCTTCGGTCCTCTGGGAGGAGTTTGCTGCAGACAATAAAAACTAGGCTATTGGCAACCTCCCAGAGGACCATCTCGACAACCACTCCTAGACTACGGAATGGCCTGTTGGATGAGATCTGTCAGATTACAACCTTAAGCAGCTTCAAAAAGGCTGTCAAGATGGATCTCTTCCAGCAGGCCTTTCCTGACTAGACTTCCAGGCCTCAGGAGTTCCCCTTCCTGCCCTCTCTCACTCTTGTCTGCTGTTGCTGCTTTATTAACTCTGTTAGTTAATTAGTTAATAGCCGTATATGTCATTGTGATTGGGTTTTTTTTTTTTAGGATGTTTTAATTAACATGTTTTAATTGTGAAACGTGTTTAATACTTTTTAAGGGGTGGGTGAGTTCTGCAATTTTGGGGTCATATTAATACATTGTATGGAATTTTAACTTTTGTTAGCTGCCCCGATTGCTGCTCATCAGAGGGCTGGGATACAAATAAATTATTATTATTATTATTATTAGAACCACAAAAAAACACCTAGTGTCTGAAAAGAGTGATTTTTTTTGCATTTATCTTGCTTCAAAGTAAGTCCAAATGACCACAGTCACATCTGAAACCATTTCAAATGGGGATGAGGCACATTTAAAGCGATCAGCAAATCGATGTACATCATAGTGGGAATGAGCCCTTAGGAGAAGTACTTTATTTTTTACTACTTCTCCCCTGCAGTGCATCCCCTCCCAGGGTACAAAATGTTGGCTCGTGAAGTAAAATTGGTGTTTGTGTGAGTATGTTGTGTGTCTTCAAGTCTGGGATGACATTCCTGTATACTTTCAAATTGACTACACATGGAGGACTCTAATAGATTAATTTAGGGGAAGGGAAGGCCTCTTTCTTACTGATGTTACTAAACAACTGAGAGTCAGTTTGCTGATGTACTCTAAATGAGCTAGTAGTCTACCAGATATTCTGGTAGCCTTCTGTCCATCAAGGAATGCAACTGTATACTTGGGGATCCAGTAGAGTAGAATATTATAAGGGAAGGAGTTAATACTGGATGATAAATATGTTCTCTCCAATCACCCAATTTTCACAGCATCGCAATATTCATATCATCCCAAGTATCCCAAGTATTCTACCTCATCCCAAGCCTATTTTCTCTCCCCCCCTCCCCCATATATGTAGGAATGATACCTTTGCAAAACAAAACAAAACATGAAGTCTTGGAAATATTTCATTTTTTTTTCTGTGAGGAATTTGTCTTCTAAGATTGTGTCTCTTGAGCTGTCTGCTGCAGAGGACCTACATTTTTCTCCAGTCTTTCAGAGACCAATATCATATTTGTGCCCACTGGCTACAGCTGTTTTTTTGTTTCTTGGAAACTCTCCAGAGACCAGCATCTGGTGGCTCATGGACCAGTGACAATCCATGGACCACACATTGAGCAGAAGTGTTCTAAATTTATTGCACAGATAACAAATTATAGAACTCTGGAATGGTAAATTCTGATGCTACATCAATGAAATTGACAATTTATAAGGGAGATGATTCTGTCCTGCATGATTTACAGATTGCTAGAGATACTTCCTTTGGTGGGTAAAATTATTTTTTAATTTCATGGTTGACTGGCATTTGGCAATGGATATATTCTAGCTGTTGAAAAACCCCCGCACAATTGGACCTGCTGTAAAATTAAAATTGTGATTATCTTGGGACAGGGTGTGTGTCAACATTTCCTCTCAGTCTCTTTCCAAGCCAAAGAGTAAACACTAATGCAATGACGTATTTTGCAGGTGGTGACCAGAGAGGGAATGCTGGAGAAAACAAACCTCTTTACAGCACCCAAAACTCAACTAGTGAGAATCAGTTCTGAATCTGAACTCATGTATGGCATCAACAGAAACCCTAGGAAAGAGATCCCTAATGTGGGTAACTTGGGTGTGACTTACCATTTGGGTACCAACCTTGATTTCCCTTTATATTTGTTTGTCAGGCTTATGTTTATCACAGGAAGCATTCCCATATGTCTTCTGTCATTATCCACTGATGTAGAGGAGTGTGTGATTTGAATTGTCTTCTGACAGGTGATTGCTCCAAAAAGATGTACTCCCAAACCGAGATGTTGACAAAAAGCTTTTTTAGACATGCGCAACCCTTATGTTACTCTGTAGGCTGGGCTAAAAGTCTAATGGTTTTTCTTTGTTCCAGTTAAATGCTTGCTTGAGCCATTCCCTGGTGGAAAACTGAGGACTCCAGTTTAGGTGCAGTTAGTCTATTCAAGTTAACAACAAGAGATAAGAAACATACCAAACATATCTGTTAGTTTTGTGCTTCCCACACTGTCCTCAAGTCTAGATGTTCCAAGGAATGGTATTTGTCCTTTTTCTTTATTCCCTATGTGTCTCAGGATACATCTAATGCATACAGTTCCCATACATGGTTCTAAAAGAAGTCTAGTTTGAGATCTTTATAGTAGGTGCAGAAGCAGCAAATGGACTACACTGATAAAACAACAACAACAAAACACACCTCTAACCATCAGATGGTAGCAGGATAACTTTTGGAATTCTCTTTGCTTTTTTGTTCTCCCAGCAGTAGGAATTGCTACACCACAATCCAGTAGTGATTTCAGTGCAGAAAGTAACCCCCTTGTGAACAAATCTTCCCAAGAAAATCCTACATGTTCACTTTAGGATAGTCATAAATAAAAAATAACTTGAAGGCACAAAACAACAAAGATGAGCTAAGAGCCTGTGAAAATATGCAAATGAGGACTGCATGCCAGTATTTTCTTCTTTCCTTTTATGCTATGTGCTTCCACCACTTGGTAGAGATTATTTTTTGTATAGTTAACACAGGCCTTATCGAATTTCCAAGGAAAAATGAAAGGCAGCAACACAGAAGTGGCTTTTGGTTTACCTTCCTGCACACCTGTGAAGAACTTCTGTTCTCTTCCCAAGGGAGATAATTGTAAACATGTGTCTTTTGTCCTCCTGGAAAAATCCATTTGCCAAAAGCTACACATTTATGACTGGCTCCCTCTGGAAGGAGAACGGAAGTACTACAACGTCGTACAGGAAGGTAAGCCAGAAGCCTCTTCCATGTTACTGACTTTCATCTTTCTTTTGAAATGTAATAACATCCAGAGAAACCTAAATATCTCACAAGACTACTAATCAGAGAACTCCATAGCACTGAGCCATTGCAGATAAAGCAGTGTCAAACTGCATTAGTTCTGTAGTGCAGATTAGACCTAAGTCATACATTTTCCATGTCATAGGCTGCAGTCTGGGGAGGCAGATGGTGTGGAATCGGCTCACTTCTAGCCTGAGGATGACCCTGTGATTTGTAATGTTCCCTAAAGGTAATGGGTTAAGCAGCCAGAGAGATAATAATTCAATAGGAATTGATATTAATCCACTTTTCCCTATATTACATATTAAAATTAAAATTAAATAGGAAAAATTTCTTTTTTTATTTTTAAATATATATTTTATTAACATATACTATTCAAACATATCTATAAAGTTGACACACCAATTTCTTTTTCAATAATTATATACAAATATTTACAATTGACTTCCAAAGTATCTCCAGTTTGTACTCAACCTTAGTTCAATGTTCACTCATTGTCTTCATATATATGCAATTTTAAATATTGAATCCACTGTGTGTTATAACAATAGCTTTAATTATCTTGATCTTTAATAGTCACTTTTCACCTATTATTTAGTCAGTTTACTAATTTAGGGTAACCCATCAGTCTATATCTCTATTCAATTAAATTTTCTCTTTTACAGTATTGCAGTATCGGAGTCCAGTCTTGTTCAGTACTCTCTACATTTTGTTTATTCAGTCTAGCTGTGAGTATATCCATACTCATCATTTCGATAAGCCTTTTAAACCACTCGCTGGCTGAGGGCACTTCTGCTAGTTTCCATTTTTTTGCTAGTGTAATCCGAGCTGAAGTTATCATATACAATAATATCTTCCCATATTTCCTTTCCATTTTTGCTGGGATCTTATTTGTCATGTTCAACAGATATATTTCTGGTATCATGTCATATCTTATTTTAAATATTTCACTGATTACTTTATGAACAGTTGTCCAATACTTCCTGACTTTGTCACAGTTCCACCATACATGTAACCAACACCCTGTAGTTTGCTTACACTTCCAACATCTGTTATTACCATTCCTGTAAATTTTTGCTAATTTCGTTGGGGTGAGGTACCAACGTTGCTCCATTTTTAGATAGTTTTCTTTCAAGTCTTGACATTGAGTAAATTTTTGTGTCTTCATTCTTGCCCACTCCCAACTTTCCAAATCAATGTCCCTGCCAATATCCTTGGCCCATCTAATCATCGTGTCTTTTACTAAGTCTTGTTCCAAATCTATTGCTTGTAAAGTCTCATAGTATTTGGAAGTTAGTTTTTTTTCCATTTTGCTTAATCACTTTATCCAATTCGGCGTCTGCCTCTTCAAATCCCAGTTTTTTATCATCTGCTTTAAATCTGTCCATTAGCTGTTTATATGGAAACCAATGTAAATTTTTATCCAATTCTTTCAAATTCTCTAAAAGCTTTAATTCATAGCTTCCACTCCTTGTTTTGCTCAAGATGTCTCGATATCTCAACCATTTGGGTACTTCTCGCCATCTTCCAAAAAAGGCTTCTTGTGGTGACACCCATAAAGGTAGTTTTCTGTAGAATTTTTCCTTACAATACAGCCAAATCCTTATCAATGATCTTCTTACATAATGATGCTCAAATTCTTTGTGCACTTTTGTCTTATTATACCGCATATATGCGTGCCAACCAAATCTCAAATTAAATCCTTCTAAGGCGAGAGTTCTATCATTTTCTAATTTTGTCCAATCCGTGATCCAAGTTAATGCATTTGCATAGTAATAAGTCTTTAAGTCTGGTAAGTTACAACCTCCATTTTTCTTCTTATCAATCAGTGTCTTCCACTTTATCCTAGATTTTTTACCTGACCAGATGAATTTTACAAGATCTTTCTTCCATTGTATAAGTGGTTTATCATTTAAAAGCACTGGAATATTTTGAAACAAAAAGTTCATCTTTGGTAGTATCATCATTTTAATTGTCTCTATTTTTCCCAACAATGATAAATTTAATTTTGTCCATTTATTAAGATCTTCTTTAATTTCTTTCCATAGTCTTTCATAGTTATTTTCAAATAAATCAGGATTCCTCTTTGTAATCCAAATTCCTAAATACTTAATTTTCCTCTCAACTCTGAATCCTGATAAAGACTGTAGTTTAATCTCTTCTTCCTTTGTCATATTCTTTGTAAGCATTACTGTCTTTTCTTTATTTATCTTTATTCCAGAAACTTTTTCAAAGTCCAACAAAATTCCTTGAAATTTCTCTATCGAGCTTAGAGGTTCTTCCATAAATATTACCACATCATCTGCAAAAGCTTTTAACTTGTAATGTTGTCCTTTAATCTTTAGTCCTTTTATATCCATGTCATCTCTAATTTTGTCATTCAACAATTCCGATACCATGATGTATAGCAAAGGAGATAATGGACATCCTTGCCTAGTACCTTTTTGAATATCAAATTTTAAACTCTTCTCTCCATTAATTATCAATTTTGCACTCTGCTTTTTGTAAATATTACTTATCCATTCAAAAAAGTTTTCTCCCATGTCCATTTTTTTATCACCTCCAGCATAAAGTCCCATTTTACCTTATCAAAGGCCTTTTCTGCATCAAGAAAAATCATTGCAACTTTTTTCTCATTGTTTTTTTCATAATATTCAATTGCATGTAATACTGTCCGTATATTTTCTCTCATATGTCTTGATGGCAAGAATCCTGCTTGATCCTCATGTATTAGTTTTTTTAAAATGTTCTTTAATCTTGAAGCTAATATTGTCATAAAAATTTTGTAATTCACATTTAATAATGAAATCGGTCTATAATTCTCTACTTTCAGTTTATCTTTACCTTCCTTTGGTATGAGAGTGATGTTAGCCTCTTCCCAAGATTCTGGTATTCCTTGTTCTTTAATTTTGTTAAATAAGTCTTTAAGTGGTACTACTAATTCCTTCTCAAATATTTTATAATATTCTGCTGTAAAACCATCTAGTCCAGGTGTTTTGTTTATTTTTTGACTTCTAATTGCTTGTTCTACTTCAACAGTAGTAAACGGAGCATTCAACATTTCTTTGTCTGCCATCGAAATTGTTTTTACATTCCAGCTCATCAATGCTTTAACTAACAGCGTCTTCCGATCCGTTTCAGAGTTTGGGTCCTTATATAATTTAGCATAATATTTTGTAAATATTTTTTTTAATCCCTTCTTGATTAGTTATAGTTGATTCTTTATCAACTATTTTTTGGATTAATTTCTTTTCTTTTTCTTTTTTCAGTCTATTTGCCAGCCATCTCCCAGTCTTATTTGCAAATTCAATTTTTTTTTGTTTAAGATATGTTAACTTTTTTTCGACTTCTTTTGTCAATAATGCATCCAGTTTAATTTGTAATATTTTGAGTTGGTTTCTCAGTTCTTTTCTATTAGATTGTTCTTGGATTTCTTTCCATTTCTTTTGTATTTCTTCAGTCAATTTTTCCAATTCATCTTGTGCTCTTTTCTTCGTTTCCACCCCTCTCTGAATAAAGATTCCTCTCATCACTGCTTTGCTGGCATCCCATACTGTTTTCATTTTCATTTCATCAGTGATATTTTCAGAAAAGTAATACTTTAATTCTTCCTTCACTTTATTTACAAATTCCTCATTTTGAAGCAAATAAGGATTCAAACACCACGAATACTGACGTTTTGGTCCCAAAAGACTAAGTTGAATTGGATTGTGATCGGAAATACTCTTTGGCCAAATGTCCATTTTCTTTATTCGTTGAAACAAATGTTTACAGATCAAAAACATATCAATTCTTGATTCAGTTTTGTGTCTGTCGGAGAAAAAGGTAAACCCTTTAGCCTTGTTGTAAAGTCCCGTCCACACATCTTCTAAAGACAATTTCTCTTGTAATTCAAAAAAGGACTTTGGTAATGGTAATGATGATGATGATGAGGGGGGAGCATCAGAATTATAAAGAGAGGAAGAACCATAGATATAAAGAGATAATATTTTTAATTCATAAAAAATGGCGACACAAATTTATTCATGGAATGTTAAGGGACTTAACTCAAAATATAAACGTAGTAAAATATTTCATTATTTGGAAAAGAAAAAACAGGATTTTATTTGTCTGCAAGAGACAAAAATTAAACAATCAGATATTAGATTTTTACGAAACCCTAAACTAGGTCAATTATTTGTATCTGCAAATGAAAAGAAAAAAAAAGGAGTGGTAATTTACATTAATAATAAATATGATGCAAAAGAAGTTTTTTCAGATCAACAAGGACATTATATTGCAGTGGAAGTATTATGGCAAGAAAAGAAAATTCTATTAGTTGGTATCTATGCTCCTCAGGAAAATAAAGAACTTTTTTTTAAAAAATAGAGAAAAAAATAGAAGAATTGGATCATGAAAATTATTTGTTAATGGGAGATTGGAATGGAGTTATAGATCCAAAAACAGATAGAACCACTCAAATTAAGACAAAAAAGAATCAAGGAAAATAGGAAAAATTTCAACAGAGAATCAAGGAAAGGTGTTTTGTGTGTGTGCAAATTTCATGTCTTTTTGTTTCCTTTGCCTCAGAAGGCAATATATGCCAACACTGTGGCCAAAAGATATTACCACTGGTAGCTTTATTCACATGAATCTGTCACCAGTTAGAAATGCAGTGGAATGAAATTCTAGGCTCACCAATACCACTATAGTATCCAGGCAAAGAGAAGCTGAGGAGAGGAAAGCAGATGATTCGTTGCAAGAAACTAGGAGACAATTATAACAAAGGCAAACATAAATTTTATATTTTCTAGTTGTATTTATTCTCCTGGACTGAGCACTAGTTGGATACAGTGAGGCACCAGCACAATGCTTGTGTTTCTTTACTCCCACAGTAATGTAGGATTACTTTGCCTTCTTTTTCAAGAGAATCAGAGAAGTCTCTGGTTTACATACAGAGCTGAACACTCCAGTTCCAGTTCTTAAAGCCCAAATTCGTGGGAAGAAGAATTGAATACAGTTTCAATTATATGATGTAAACCTTTTCACATGCACAGCTGGATGGTGACAAAGGTGCCTGGAAAGATCAAACTGTGTCCAAATTCTTTTCTTTCACAGGTACAATGAAATGATTATTTGGGGTTGCTCTCTGTAGTTACAGACTTGAAAAAAGAGGAGCAGCAGGATTTGGCCAGTTGCTCTTGTGTCATGCTGAGGCCTTCATTTAGGACGATGATAGCTTGATAGCTTGAGCACCAGCAGCCAAAACCTCTTGTATCAGGCAGAGGATCTTGGAGCAGAACATCCAACATAGCTGAGGATCAAGACTGAAGTGGGGGAAAAGGGAGGGATTGTGACATATGCCCATCTTCCTAACCTGCTTTCCATCAACAAAGCCATAAGCCAAAATCAGTGTGTTCCTTTGCCATTATTCACATCAGGACAATGGCATCCTTTCTCTGGCACCCAATTTGAGGAAGAAAAAAAAATATGCCCAGCAGTTACCAATTGGAAATACTGTTTCCAGGTTTATCACTTGAAAATTAACAGGAGGCCCTTTTTTCCAGTTTAAATCCCTTATTTACTGCCAAGGGCTAGATGAATTAATATTTGTGGAATGTTGTAGGGAGGGCTTGAGAAGTAATAAGCCGAACCAGTTTCCTACTAAACACCACGCATTTAGGGGCATGTGTTTTTAATTCCATTTAGGGGCATGTGTTTAAAATTTTTCAACACATGTAGCAACAATAGCATTATAGTTTATGGGACAGATATAGAGAACAATCAACAATCAAATTCTCTGTCTTGTTTTTGAATGCCAAAATTATGCCCATTAAAAAGTAACAATTCAATGATTTTAAAAGCTCAATAAAACAATTATGACACAGTGATGAATGTGTTGATGAAACATTGCTTTCCCCCCCTTTGGGCCCCTGAGTCCTGGCCATTTCTGCTTCTATGCGCTTGGGATGTGCTGATCTGTGCTACATAGTGGTAGAAATGTCAAAGACTTTAGTGGTGTTTTGAAACTACCCATGCCTGTATGCATGCTGTTGTTTCTGCACCTCTATAAAGCCCACCCAGCCTTTACACTGGTTAAAAAAAAATTATAGAATGCCATCAGTCCTTGGAGCTCTTACCTCCAAAAGGAAACCAGATGTGGTATGTAAACACAATAGTCCAACTATTGTTAAAGGGGCTGTGGGGGCGGGGGGAAGGAGGGAAGCAGTGGTGTTGACATTTTGTTGGAATATATGATTTAGTCATATATGATGTAACTTTTTATGAAATTCCAGTAGAAGTTTTTAAAAAAGATGTTATTCAAGTTTGATGTGACCTTTTTTTGCAAAATTTCAACACAAGAAAAAGTAGGACAAAATAAAACAACATACAGTGGACAACAGACTTCTCAAAACAACAGTTTTTGTATTGCTCCTTGTTTTGTAACTCTTAAACAAATGGGTCTACTTTCGTCTACATTGTTAAGAATTCCTCTAACAGCCTGAATTACCTAAAATGCACAAGGCCACCTGATGTATGCAAAAATGGAGGCCTAGTGGGAAAACCAGAGATTATACAATGAACTGGTTATTGCTACTTGTTTACATCTGACATTAGCAGAGCTATCCCAAGAAATACAAACCTCTTGGCAATTCATATAGTATAGAAATGTTAGATTTGTTCCCAAGGACATTCAGGAAATGTAACCAGAGGGCTTAAAGATCCTTGCCATCACAGTAAACTGCAGTGAGATCCTCTTTTTATTAATGAATTTAAAAATCAGGAAATAAAACCAAAAACCAAACCAAAACAAAACCCTTGCTAATTCAAGTATGGTAAACCCTCCACCCATGTGTCTAAGAAATTACTGTTTCCTAAAAGCAGCCTTCAGTCTTCTTATTTTCATCAGAAGAGGGGTCACACTAATGAGGGACCATTTGGTCCATGGTTAGTTTTTTAACTGCCTTGGCTTTTTCTCCAAAAAATCAACAAAAATAAATTCTCAAACAAGTTTATTGTCTAATTCAGTTTATATACAAATATTGAATAAAATGTTATTTAAAAACAAGGAGGGAAACCCGAAGGTATAGAATCTCCCTTGGTTAGAGATAGGATGATAGAAGACAAGAGTTAAGGATAAGGAGCCAATGGAGAAGCAAAATTAATTATTTTCATCTGTTTCTACTGCTGAAGGTATGAAGCAGATAACTGTACCCAAACTGATGCTTCCAGGAGAGGATAGCAGTGAGAAATAGTGGTGAGAAAAGAGGAAGTTCTGGAGAACTGAAATATGAAATCTTCTAATGAAAATATGCAACATGTCCCAAAAATTAGCTTCCATTTCAAAGGAAAGTCAAGCAGCCAATATAACACCATTAAAAAAAATGGATCCAGGAAATTGCAAGCCAGTTATCCTCACATATGTTCCTGGTAAATTTGTGGAAAGCATTGTTAGAGATAAAGGATATAAAAAGGTAAGACATGCTGGGAAAAATATCAACTCAGCTCCTTCTGCCAAGGTAATTCCTGTTCCACTGACCTTTTGGAGTTCTTGGAGAGCATCAATGAATGAGGATTGCCAGTTCAGAATTGTCCCAGGCCTTGAGGATTCCAGTCACCAACCTGAGAAATGGACAGTTTTTGGTTAATCCAAACACAGTTGCTCACAGCTCATCGTCAGACACATAGACACTCATGTAGATGGAGAGACAAACAGAGAGAAGATATTTTCCTATTTGGAAATTAAGACAGAAGTCTTGACTGTTTTCAGATCAAGGTGAAATGTGGAGATTTTTCTTTTTCATCTAGTTAGAGACATGGGAAAAAGACATTTAATCTAATCTGTTTGTTTCTAGCCAGAAGATGAACACAGACCAGAGTGGAGGATAACCTTGCACTTTGCACAACAATGACTGGGAAGGAAGAAGCTATATAGACCCCTAGAGAGCCTTTGCAAGTTACATTAACAAATCAATTCAGCCTTGGAAACTGTAACAACCCCTTGCTCTCCCTAGGCCCTTTCCTTTTGTTTGGAGTTGAACCCACCAAAACTAAAGAATTTGCACCTTTATCTCTTACTTGGAGATGACCTATAAAAGCAGGAGACTCAAGATCGGCCCTGCAATCTGAGAACCCTATAGTAGACCCGTGTATAGGAAAAATATAGTGTTAAACATTGTTTATTTAGACTTCCTAAAAGGTTTTTGAAGAAATTGCTTCCTAAAGACTGTAGAATAAGCGGTCTTGGAATAAGAGGAAACACAATCTTTTGTGGATTGAGAACTGGTTAAAAAACAGGAAGCAGAGGTTTAGATCTAATTGTTAATACCAGTTAGAGTTGACCCATTGTGAAATATTGATTTTTCAAAATTTTCATTGATTCAGTGGATCTACTTTAGTTGGGATAAGCAATTGGATGGAGGCCATTGAATAGGAACAAATAGTTTTCTCAATGGAGAGATTTCATGTCAATGTATTATATTTATTATATTTACATAGATTAATATGAACAGTTTTATTGTACAACATAGAAATGTAATGCTAAATAGTATTGTTATTATTAATTTGAATAAGAAAGGAACCAGAGTTAAAGTTGACACAAATGTAAAGATTATGTTTAAGGCAGGACAAATTCAGGAAAATACTTTTCTTACTAGCAATTAAAAAAAGTATTCAGTATATAGGGAAAGTAATTAATGATTATTGATGTTAGATAACAGTATCGGCATACATTTAAAGGGACGTTAGACATGCTTAATGTGAGGTTAGAAAGTGGAATCAAATATCATTCCTAACTAATATGAAAAACTATGGGAAGCACATATGTTTAAAACAAAATGTTTGTAATTTGTAACAAGCTACATACATTCTGTTTATTTGTTAGTTTATTTTATTAACTGTGTAAAAAAATAAAAAAATAGTACAAAAATGGAGGTATTTCACTAGTGGGATCCCTGGGGGATGTCTATTGGGTTTGATGCTTTGAAGTTCAGGCACAAATGACCTGGAATTAGGGATGAGTAGTGAAGTAAACAAATTTGGTGCCAGCAATGTGCATGTGAGTCTCCCATCAGTGTGAAATCCAGTATTGTCTTGACTTTACAGATCAGAGTGAGCTGCAGCCTCTGGGATTTCTTTCAAATCCCAGCATGTGCACATGTGTGCTTATCCAGGAAATATTTATATGTATATTATTTCTGTTTATATATGTGCAGATTCACATGTTCAAATAACTGATAAAACTATTAATTTGTAATATTTTATATTATATTTTAAACGTCTTATTTCTGCCTTATTTCCACATGCTCCTCTGCACTATCTCTATGGGTTGCCTGAGGGGGTTGGGAATCGGAGGCACTGCTTTGCAGTGGTTCCATTTCTTCCTCTCAGGTAGATCCCAGAGGGTGCTGCTCAGGAACAGTAGCTCCACCAGGAAGGAGCTTAAATGTGGCGTCCCACAAGGCGCCATACTGTCCCCAATGTTATTTAACATCTATATGAAGCTGCTGGGAGAGATTTTTCGGAGACATGGGGCTGGGTGTTATCAGTATGCTGAAGACACCCAGATATACTTCTCCATGTCCCGGTTGTCGGCCTCGGCTTCAGATGACGTCTCTCCTCTTAATGATTGTCTTAGGGCGGTAATGAACTGGATGAGGAAGCACAGATTGAAATTGAATCCAGAGAAAACGGAGGTACTCACAGTGGTGGCCCCGAAACCAGGTATTGAGATATAACCTCCAGTCCTGAACAGGATCTCACTTACCGTGAAGGACTGTGTTCGCAGTTTGGGGGTGCTCCTTGACTCGTCGCTTCACATGATTAATCAGGTGAATGTGACGGTCAGGAGTGCCTGTTATCAGCTTCAGCTGATACACCAGCTGCACCCTTTCCTGGAAGTAAAGGACCTTGAAACTGTGGTACATGCTCTGGTAACCTCCCGTCTAGACTTCTGTAATGCACTCTACATGGGGCTACCCTTGTGCTTGATCCGGAAACTTCAATTAGTCCAGAATATGGCAGCTAGGTTAGTCTCCGGTACATCTAGGAGAGACCATATTACACCGGTCTTGAAAAGACTCCACTGGCTGCCGATTTGTTTCCGGGCCCAGTACAAGGTGTTGGTTATCACCTTTAAAGCTCTACATGGCTTGGGTTCATCCTATCTCCGGGACCATCTCCTTCCGTATAATCCTACCCGCACACTATGGTCCTCTGGGAGGAATTTGTTTCAACCTGATAGGACTAGACTGTCAACAACCTCCCAGAGGGCTTTTTCCAAAACTGCTCCCAGATTATGGAATGGCCTGCTGGACAAGATCCGTCAAATTACCAACCTTGACAGCTTTAAAAAGGCTGTCAAGACAGATCTCTTCCGGCAGGCCTTTCCTGATTAACTCCCGGCCAAGGGAAAAAGTAAATCTCCCTTACCTACTGCTACACCTCGCCACTCTACTTCGTACTTGTGGGCTGCCTATTAAATTGGCCTTAATATTTTTTGATGTAATATATCACTTTTTTATTGTTATTAATTAGTTTTAATTGCATGATGTTTAATACTGTTTTAAGGGGAGGGAGGGTCTGGGTCTGGAAGGGTTTATTGTGAGATTTTATTGTTGTAAGCCGCCCCGATTGCTTCAGTAGAGGGGCGGGATAGAAATTATTATTGTTATTATTATTATTATTATTATTATTATTAATGTATAATTTATTTGAAGAGCAGTGGTCCCACCACATTCACTGGAGTTAGAGGTGAAGGACCCCATGAATGTGGAAAAACTGCAAATAAAAATAAATACTATTCTTTTTACCTAGGAAAACACTTCTCTAGGAATCTTCAGGTCCTCCAGTACAACTCTATGGCCAACATTTACCAGAAGTTGATTGTAGAATCATCCTGGAGGACCTACAAATGCCTAGAGAAGTGTTTTCTTTAGGAACATCTAGGTTCTGTAGCACAACTCTATGGTCAACTTTTGGCAGAGTTGCACTGGAGGACCTAGAGATTCCTAGAGAGAACATATTAATCAAAACCACAAATAATCAAATCCACAAAAGTCAAAGCTGCAAATTTGGAGGGCCAACTGTATATCTCAACTCCCAAGGGCTTCCAAGATAATGCTTGTTTTTTTACACAGAACGATCCTATATGTGTCCAGTCACACAAGCTCCATTAACTTTGGTGGGACTCAGTTACAGGTGGAAGGCTCTCTCTGTCTCATTTCTTTCACTTTGATGAATCAATGTGGGAAGTCTGAATTTTCTTCTAGTGGCCGAATGATGTGGGAAAGAGCTTCCTCTATCTTCCCTGCTCTGTAGCTAGAAGTAATAAATGTTTTCTTTAGTATTTACTTGGGTATGGTGAGATGACATGGGGGGGATGCAGATGGGCGGCTGTGGGCTGCCCTGTGAAGGGGAGGATTGGGGCTGAGGCTATCCCACTCCTCAGCCCCAATTCTCGCTTCTGCTGGCCCTGAAAGGAGTGCTAAAATGCTGTTCCTTTCAGAGCTGGCTTAAGGGACGCATCAAGAGGCACCATGCAGCTTGTCTGCATCTCTTCAGGTGCAGCACATCAAGATGCTGCGCTGGAAGGATGTCTTGACGGTGCACGCAATGCGTAATGTGTGCGCCATCATGATGTCCTCGAGGAGGGGTTGGGGCGCCTGGTGTGTGGCTGCCCCACCCCTTCCCTGCCTCCAAGACGGTGCAAAGTGCCGTCTGTAAAATCCCATAGTTTCAAATCATGTCCTTTCTGTCTTTTTCACTTAGGGGTTATTCAGACAGGTAGTAGTATATATTTATTTATAGTCATAGACAAATAGAAGGAGATATCATTTACAACATTTAAGAATCACATTAGATTAAAGCAGTATAGAATTACACAAAAACAATTTAAAACATAAGCTTTTACGCTGAGTATTAAATGTTTCAAATAGACATATAGCAATGAGTATATATGAGTATAGAATACCTTTCTATGCCATCTGTTCTCTAGCGCTAATCATAGCTCTTTGTATTTTAATTGCTGCCATGCAGAATTTAGCCACCTTAAATGTTACAGCAGAATCAGTATCTGCAAGCAGCAGAAAAGTAAGAAATTGTTCATTGTATCCAAGATATCTCTCAAGAACTAGAAGGATGAAGCCAGAATGTAAATCCCTATAAAACAAACACTGGAAAAGCACATGTTCCACAGTTTCAATTTGACCTGAGTCACAGGGACAGCATCTCGCTAGGTATGGAACTTTCCTATATCATCCTTCTAGGATCGCAGAGGGAAGAACATGGCATTGAACCAGGGTAAAGGCACAGTGATGTTTAAGTCATTCCAGATTATTTAAATATGGAATGGGAGTTATTTTGTTGTTGTTAACTGCCTTAAAGTCAATCTCAACTCATGGCAAGCCTGTGAATGAGATGTCTCCAAGCCCCATAATCCTTCACCTCCCTGTTCTGGTCCTGTAGGATCAGGCCCAGATCTCCCTGAAGATCTGGCATGAGTTCTTTCTCTCTTTCTGTTGCTCTCCACATTTCCTAGTATAATTCTCTTTTCCAATGAGTCGTGCCTTCTCATGATGTGGCCAAAGTATGACAGCCTCAATTGGCTTCCTGGGAGAGTTTGATCTGTTCAAGGACCCATCTGTTCATCTTTTTAGTTGTCCCTCAGCACTCCTATCCAGCACCACATCTCAAATGAATTATTTCTCTTCCTATCTGCTTTCTTCACTGTTCAACTTTCCCATCCATATATGGTAATAGGTAATACAATGGCTTGAACAGTTCTAACTTTAGTGTTCAGCTGTATGCTTTTACACTTTTGTCTAGTTCTTTCATAGCTGCCCTATCCATTCCTAATCTTTTTTTTTCTGATTTCTTGACTGCAGTACCTGTTCTATTCAATGTTTCACCCAAGGTATGGGAAGTCTAACTATTTCAATATCCTCATTATCTAGGTTGAATTTATGTAAATCCTCTGTGGATTTACATAAATTTAAATTTAAGTTTAAGTTTAAATTAGGCCTGCCTTTGCACTTTTGTCTTTCTTTAGAGATTGCACTTTGACTTTCTTTAGAGATTGTTCCAAGTCTGTGATGTTTTCTGCTAGTATGGTGTCATATCTTAAGTTGTTCATATTCCTTCCTCCTCTCTTCACTCCTTCTTCTCTCTTCAAGCCTGCTCTTCATATGATATTTTCTGCATACAAGTTGAACAGATAGGGTGAAAGGATGCAGCCTTGCCTGACCACTTTGCCAACTAGGAACCATTCTGTATCTTTGTATTCTGTTCTTAAAGTAGCCCATTGTCCTAACTACAGACTCCTCATCAGGACTATCAGATGTAGTGGCACTCTCATTTCTTTAAGAGCATTACATAGCTTTTTGTGATCTATGCAGTCAAAGGCCTTGCTATAGTCAAAAAGCACATGCTATCTTTCCCCCTGGGATTCTTTGGCTTGCTCCATTATCCATTGTGTGTTTGCAATGTGGTCCCTAGTGCCTCTTCCTTTCCTGAACCCTGCTTGTCCATCTTGTAATTCTCTCTCCATATATGATTGGAGTCTATGCTGCAGAATTTTGAGCATAATTTTATTTGCATAATTGCCGCAGTCTTTTGTGTTTCCCTTTTTGTGGATGAGGATGTCTATTGATCATTTCCAGTCTGTTGGCTACTGTTTTGTTTTCCATATTTGTTGGTTGGCCTAGGAGTTGTTAGATATCTATTATGATCACTGATAATAAAAGAGGGGACTTACCCAGGTCCATTTGTTGTTCTATATCAGTTATACACTGTTTAATGGTCAATTTGGCCTATTCAAATCCTATGGTAAGCAAAGGTTCAGGGGAGAAACCCAAAGCTGAAATTTTACTTGTAACTGCCTGAAGCCATCGAGATTGAGAATAAAAATCATCCTTCAAAATAAGGATGGCAAGCCCATTAGAACAGAAAGACAGCCTGAGCCAGTAGGTAAGTATGGAATCCATACACTAGCCTCTATGCTAAAAAAAACCCAGCCTCCACCACAAAATGACATTGGTGACACCTGAAAAATTACTCTGATTTTTAAGAATCTGTGCTCCAATATTGTAAAATTTGGGAAAGGACCTAAGTAGGATCCATATAAAAGTTGAGCAACAGGCTTTGATTTGAATAATTTCATGCTGCTGGTATATATTGACCTCCTTTAGTTGTAAAGTTTTTTGTGTATCCAGTGAATATTGAGCATTGCTAGCAACATGATTTGTTTGCATTTTCCTGCTTCCTGAGGAATGAAAGACTATGCCCAGATATTTAAAGCAGGAGACTTGTTTTGTTTTATGTCCATCTATAATCCAATGGTGTCCCCTAGGGTTTTTGGTAAATGACATTATTTTGGTTTTTTGGTAATTGAAGTGGTCTTCTTTACAAAAAAGAGACAATGCCCTCAGAGCCCCTCTAACTCAAACAATCCCTGGAGAATCTGGGTTGAATCTTTTTTGTTTATATACAATTTGAACATATCTGATTAAGTTTTTTGGGGGACTGCCAGAAATCCTATTTAATCCAAGATAATCAATATCAGGGTTTATTTGTTTTTTAATTTTTCTAAAACATTCAGATTCTCTGCTGATGTGAATAACTGATGCAAATAGACTTGGGATAAACTGAGATAACACTCTGCATGACTTGAATCTGCTTTGAACACAGTCACATCATCAACTCCATCTTTATTCGAGTGCTGACATGTATGAGCAACAGAACATGCATAGATGCTCACAGATGCAGTTCAAGCCTTTCTTTAAATTAATCAAAGGCTTTTCTTTAATCAGTACTGTCAGTCTTTCCATTCCAGCAAGTTCATAAATCTTCACCAGCCAATCTTCTTGTGTAGGAACTGCAACTTCTTTCCATCTCTAAGCATATACGATTCTTGCTGCTGTATTCATAGATAGTAGAATTCTTCCGTCTTTCCTTTTGATTTATTCTTCCATCATTCCCAATAATTAAAATTCAGGTCTCTTTTGGAACTTTATTTTTAAAATGTCTTCCAGAATTAGGTGAATCTGAGTCCAAAATTTCTGAGCTTCATCACATAACAATCAGACATAGTAAAATGCCCCAACCTTTTGATCAAACCTCCCACATTTGTTAGTAATATTTTAATACTTCTTTGAAAGTCTTTCCAGTGTTCAGTACCACCTAGACATTATTTTATTAAAAAATTCTTTCAGATCATAACTCATAGTAAATTTTAAGGATTTTGTCCAAGTCTTTCCACACTTTTTAAAATATATTTGAGTACCAATATTTTGTGACCATTTTATCATACATTCTTTCACTTGTTGATCTTCTATTTCTGTTGTTAACAATATTTTGTACAGCTTTGCTATTAAATTATCATTATCTGTACAAAGTTGTCTCCACTTCTGATTCTATCAGTTCAAAATCATAGGGTATTTTTTAATCCATCTTAAAACATATAGACAAATTGTCTACAAAAACCAGTGAAATCCTTCAGTTTCCAGTTCTTCTCCAGATTTCATTCTAACTTGTCTTTTATCCAGTATCAGTAACTCTTTACAAGTCACCCATTTTTTTCAATTCAAAAAAGTCTCTCTCCTAAACAGTGCTCCATGTTGATAGAATTCAAAGACATAGCCTTGTTAGTCTGGGAAATCAATCTGCAAAGGGATCTTGTAACATCTTTGAGACTAATTGAAAGACAGAAGTTGGTAGCATGAGCTTTTGTAGGCTTCAGCCTACTTCCTCTCATGCATGTGCATCATATGGTGAACACCAAAGAGGCAATTTAGAATAAAACCGAATTCTCATTCAGTTCTAGAAAAATTAGAGCTGCAGTTTCCAAACAGCCGGGGCTAATTATTTTAAGGCCTGTTCATCATGATCTCGTCCCATCTGAAGCCGGTTGTTGAGTGATTGCTGATGTTCCATCTGAACAGATAATTGTAGCATCTGGAAAAGCCATACAATTCACAGTGCCAGACCTCAAGATGGGCAGGGCTTTTGGAAAACCTTCCAGAGGACCTTAGAGAACAGATGTCAGTTGAGAAGAGTTCAGTCAATCAGTGCATATCTTGACAGTTTCTAAAATGCCTCCTGCACAGACTGGGCTGGGTGAGACTAGTCTTACACATGGTTCTCGGTTATATCATGCAGAGCCAAGCATATGCAAAGTGTACACCAGATGTTCAAGAAGCAGCTATCCTCTGCAAAACTGTGGCTAACAGCAGCTGTAAAAAAGAAACACAAGTCCACTCCAAAGCAGCCCATATTTCTTTTTGGGAAAGAAAGGGAAGGAAAACATGATGTAAAAGTACTTTTTAATGGGATCTACATTTTAGACGGACGCCTTCTGGTTCCTCAATATAGATCTCAGTTACCAAATTCAAGAATGCTGTTGTTGCAATTAAAAATGAAAACTAATATCTGAAGCCTATTTGCCTCATTTTCTGAACATTTGATGTCCTGACATTAATCATTGGGAAAGGACAAAGGGCATGGGGAGGAACCATAAAATAGCCGACATTGAAAGAATAGAGAAACAGCTATCTAGGGAATATCAAAATAAGAACTAGAAATTTGTCTTTGTTCTAGTTTAGCTGTGGCTTTCAGTTCTCATCCTCTGGCTTGGATTGAAGCCTTTAAAAAAGACAAGTAACATATTGAGTCAGAGATTATGTAAACAAGACACTTGTGTTGGGTTGACTCCATGTTAACACCATCAATCTGCTGCTGTATTCCACAGTTTAACATTCCTCACATTATAAAATCTGGAGCTTGCTCTTCAAAACCCAACTGATTTGTACTTCTCATCATAGGCAAAATAGGCATATTGATCTTACAAACCTTGAAAACAGCATTTCATCTCCAAAAACAGCCTTATTGGATTTTGAGGTGAATGCCACCACTGCAGGCAATACTATGAGCTTCACCAAAAATTATGGGTCAAATCTGTGTTCCTGAGGTAGTAAACTGACAAAACAGGAAAAATATATATTAACATTTAACCTTCAGTTTTGGTATACTGAGTTCTGTGATTTTTTTCCACATGTTCATGCTCCCTTACTTCTCATTTCTTAATTTTGAATAAGAGCTTGTGGCACTGAAAATTACATGGATTTCTGTGGCATATTCCCAGTGACTGCTACAGACTGGGAATGGTGTCCACAAAATGGCTCTCATCATCTTCCCAGGAGGAACAAGTGTGGTGTAGTGGTCTGAGAGTTGGACTAAGACCAGGGTTCGATTCCCAGCTCAGCCATGAAACCCATTGGGTGACCTTGGGCAAGTCTCTCAACCTCATGCGAAGGCCATGGCAAGCCTCTTCTGAACAAAACTTGCCAAGAAAACTCCATGATAGAGTCACCTTAGGGTTTCCATAAGTCATAAATGACTTGAAGGCACACAACAGCACCACCAACAAGAAATATTTGAAGCTCTTTTCTAGGATTTTCAGATGTACTCCCTTTTTGTTAAAAAAAGAAAAGAAAAAAAAGCAGGCAATAATTCTTTAAATTTCAGAAATATAAGGCAAAATCTTTAATCAGGATTCTCCCAAATAATTCTGTAACAGATAATCATGTTCCACCTTCAGTTTATTCTGTTCAATTATCCTGGCTGCAACAAGATGCATGGGAAGATTGCATCTTTTTAATGCTATACTTTATTTTGATCTGTAACAATATTAAATAAAATTTAATTGATAATAAGAGTCAGACAATTAATGGACTGATTTTCTGATTAATGCACACATTTGCATATATAAAAAAGAAAATTTCTGTAATAGGAAGTATATTTTCTTTCTTTTTCAGTGATGTGCACAGGACAGAAATCATCTTCTGTCCTTCCTTCAAAAAGAAAATGGGAAATGCCTCTTAAGACAATGTTAATGAATAGTTATATTAAAAACCATTTATACAAAAATCACAGGTTTTAGGCAATTAAAAGTTTTTTGAAAAATGTTCATTACTGTCAGTACTTTAATACAACATAAAGTGTTTTTAAAAGAGCAAGTGCAACTTAAAATGTTGCACTTGCTCTTTTAAAAACACTTTATGTTGTATTAAAGTATTGACAGTAATGAAAACTAGCATGGTGTAGTGGTCCGAGTGTTGGACTAGGACTCTGGAAGACCAGGGTTCAAATTCTCACTCAGCCTTGGAAATCTACTGGATGATCTTGGGCAAGTCATCTAAAAGTAAGGCAATGGCAAACTTCCTAGAAATAAGTCTTGCCAAGAAAACCTAGTGAAAGGATCTCCGTAAAATGGAGTCACTTGAAGGAGTGAAGGAACAAAGTAAACTTACATATCAATGCTTGTCATTTCAGGACTCGATTTAAAGTCCCCAGTATGTTCTTATATTCAAGTACAGATCAGGTTCACCTGAAATTTAATCTCAGCAAGAAAAATTAACATCATTTACAAACATAGTACAGCCTTCTGATTTGAAAAGGTTTGCTCTTGGGAAGGAGCATACAGAAGGTTCCCATTTCATTCAGTCTGAGCCTTCTGCGCAACTTGGCAGTTGTGTACATGGCAGATTCCCTGTGGATATGAATGTTGTGTTTGGCATTGTGGTGCCTTCTTTTGGACTCCTTCACCATGGCCTCATATGCAAAAAGATTTCTGAACATATGTTTACTCATCAACTCAGCATCTGTGAATAATCAGGGAAAGGAGAATCAGGAGGACTGGCTGACGGCCATCTTCTCTTAGTATGGAATACCAGAAGATGTCCATGGTGTTTCCCCGACATCATGCTCTAAAAATGAAGGTACTGGGATAGGTGTGAGTCATGTCGATTCCATAATGTCAGTGAATGCAACTCAGACTGACACTGTCTGCACAGAAGAGAAGGAGGAGGAAGAGACTCAGACAGGTTGGCCCCCATCTATGCATTATCCACTTGTTTATAGAACATGTACACTGCTTGCTCACAAGGATATTTAAAATTCTGTAACAGAATTGCCTTTCTTTAAAACAATTTCATAAAACTACTTAAAATATGAACTTTTAATAGTTATTTGGTGGTTTCAAGAACAGGAAATGTGATCCAGCTATGGAAAGTGTTAAATAATAATAATAATAAGACACCAGGAAAGACCTTTTCCTGACACCCTGGAGCTCTTTTGCCAATCACACTGGCCTCATTCAACCAGACAGAAGTTCATGCAATTACTGGGTGTTTTTATTTTATATTATTTTAACATTACGCTGCTCCGGGAGCTTTTTCTGTAGGGCAGTTTAAGAACACATACCTAAATAGTGGAGAGTATCTGAGAAATCACTGATAAAAAACATTACATATGTCAATACATTTGTGCCATGTCTAATAATAATAATAATAATAATAATAATAATAATTCTTTCCTGAATCTCTTCAAGGCTTGAGGCAGGGTACAACATGTTCAAATACAAAACACAATTAAAAAAGAAAACACATAAAGCCAACAGGTAAAAAATGCAATATTATAAAACCATTAAAGTACATTCTTAAAAAGTCATGATGTTCATTCATTTTGTGTGTGTGTGTGTGTGTGTGTGTGTGGGTATGTGCGTTTGCTGCTTTAAAAACTGTACATTTTAATTTTTAAAAAATTACTGTATTGCTGTTTTATCTCATCTAGGCCAAGATCGTGCATCATGTCTCCATCGTTGGAGATTTTAAACAGGACTGGATGGCCATGTGTCGGGAGTGCTTTGACTGTGTATTCTTGCATGGCAGAATGGGGTTGAACTGGATGGTCCTTGATCTCTTCCAACTCTTTGATTCTATGTGGAAGGCAGCTTGCTCCTGCAGATCATGCTCCCATAGACATTTAATGACTGGCGTAGGGCATGGAGTCTTGGGGGAGAATTTGCTGCATCCAGGAGGAAAGAGCAGCAATGAACTTCACAGCTATGTTGGAATACCCTAAAGATCTGAGAGAGCCATGGCTACTATTTCCTACCATCTACAGCTGGATGTTGCTCAGGTGCTCTGTGCTTTCCTCTAAATGGCCACCTCATACCCTCTCTTGGCCACTAAGTGGCTGAGGGAGCATATCTCTGTGCATTAAAGCAGGCTTGTGCAGTGGATGAGTGGAAGAGTGTCAGGAGTCGCCAGAGACTCCTCTGAGCAATGCCCTTAAAAAACCATATATATGTGTAACCAGAAGTTATGCATGCTCATGTCACCAACATGATTCTGTTCATTGACTTTGAAAAACAGGAAACAATAGATAGAGGCTTCTTCTTGCAGAAGCAATCATATTTATTTTACCGTATTTTCCGGCATATAAGACGACTGGGCGTATAAGACGACCCCCAACTTTTCCAGTTAAAATATAGAGTTTGGGATATACTCGCCGTATAAGATGACCCTTCTTCCAACGGGAGAAAATGAGAAAGTGTTGGGGGGAAAGGACTGCCAATATACCAGGTGATGCATTCTGGGGTATGTACAATTTGCGGCCAAGTAAGTGACCCTGGGCATGTCACACACTCTCACCCTCAGAGGATGGTAATGGCAACTCCCATTTGAAGAAACATGCCAAGAAAATCCCATGATAAGATTGCCTTAGTGTTGCCATAAGTCGGAAAGGACTTGAAGACACACAAGAACAACAAAAAAGTCTGCAATAGTTTCATGGGAATAGGAGCCAGCATGGTGTAGCAGTCTGAGTGTTGGACTATCAATCTGGAGACCTGGCTTTGATTCCCCACTCTGCCATGAAACCCACTGGATGAACTTGGACAAGTCACACACTCTCAGCTTCAGGGGAAGGCAATGGCAAACCTCCTCTGAACCAGTCTTGCCAAGAAAACCCCAGGATAGGGGTTCACCTCTTATCAGCTGCTGCTTCCTCCTCCTGCCTTACGCCACCCCATGCCACCCCTTCCTCCCCCCCTCCTCCTCTGACCTGGACTTCCTCTCTTCTTCCTCCTCCTGCCTCCCGCTGCACCACACCTTCTTCCTCCTCCTCTGCCACCTGGCGTATAAGATGATCCCCAACTTTGGAGAAGATTTTCCTGGGTTAAAAAGTAGTCATATATGCCAGAAAATACTGTATTTGATAAATTAATTTAATGAGTATTTCATGATGCCTACATAAACCTGGCATCAAGAGAAAGGTTGGGAAGAATGAGAAAGTTGTTTTCCAAATCAGAATCAGAAAAAAAACAACAACCCCAAACTCCAGAGCCCCAAACCCCAAACCTCCAGAGCCCCTGAGTCTTTGTAGCTATTTCCTCCCTGTTTGTGTTATTTTTCTGAAGTGATAATATTTATGTATTTGATAACCCCCTAAAGTGGTTGTGAGATTCAGAAACATTACATACCTTAGCCCTATTCAGGGGATTATTAACATGTACCTGTGGAGGAGAAAAAGGGGGCATACATGCTGGTCCAGGTTCCAGCATCCCCAAATGCACATTTTGACACCCCCCCGGATCATACATGAAGGTCTAGTGAGTGTGTTTGGCTAACTGTGCTTAGAATCCACCTTGGACTTAGGAATCCTAGTCATACAGAGTTCCTGGTCATGGAGAGGATGCTAAGTGTGTTTGGCTAGACAGAATTAACATTAACATTCACCTTGCCTTCCCACTCAGCCTAAGAAGGTTGGAAGTAGAGCCAGAAGGCAATAGGATGTTGACACCAGGGTGATGAGCACAATCTTCTTTCCATCTATAGGTAGCAATGTGTATCAAGGAGGCAGTGAGTTTTAGCTGAGTTTTAGCTTGAATTTGTTGCCTCTATATGCTGTCTAAGGTGCTGAGCACATTTCGGAAATAGAGTTGAGAATGGAGCAATCTTCTAGAAACTATGATCCAGAGCAATGGATTCAAGCTACAGGAAAAGAGATTCCACCTCAACATTAAGAAGAACTTCCTGACAGTAAGAGCTGTTTGACAGTGGAAGATGTTGCCATGGAGGGTGATGGAGTCTCCTTCTTTGGAGGTTTTTAAACAGAGGCTGGATGGCCATCTGTTGGGGGTGCTTTGATTGTGTATTCCTCCATGGCAGGGGGATGGACTGGATGACCTTTGCCATGATGATATCTTCCAACTCTATTGTTCTACCTTGGATATCTTCTTTAAAATTCAAACTAAAACTAAAAAAAATATGTGTGTATGTATACACATTGCCAAGCATGGCTCAGTGAAGTCCTTATGTCAACAAACAATCAAAACAGCATAATAATAATAATAACAGCATAAAGATAGTGTGTTTAAAATACACCAGTAAACAACATCTCATTGGAGTCAAACATCAGCAGCAATATAAACATCTGACCAGCAGATTCCTGCTGACACATGCAGAGAAATGTATCAACAAAACCTCATTCCCAAAGCCCTGATGAAACAGATATGTTTTAGTAAACTAAACTTCTGAAATGAATAATCAATCCTGTCAGACATATTGGGAAGAGAATTCTCCAAAGAGAGTGCCACCACCACACACTAAAAATAAAATAAAAATAACTCTGCTGGATGGCCTGTGCAGAGAGAGCCTGTGGTAGAAAATTTTGTTTGCTCTTTGCCACCACAGAATTGGCCTTCAAGACAATCTCTAACCAGTGCTCACATTCATGTTTCTAGCACTGTGCAAGTCATTGTCTTAACTACTAAGATAACTATGGCTTAGTAATATTAAGAAGATATGTCCATTGTAAGAAAGCTTAATTTAGGGCAATTGTATCCACCTTGAATCAAACATTGATCAGAATGGGGACTGCAGTCCAGAAATCAGAAGAAGACTAAGAATGGGGAGGGCAGCTATGAGAGAACTAGAAAAGTTCCTAAAGAGCAAAGATATACAACTGAGCACAAAAGTTAGAAGAGTGCAAGCAGTTGTATTCCCCATTACCATGTATCGATGTAAGAGCTGGACATTTAAGAAAATGGACAAAAAGAGAATAAATTCATTTAAGATGTGGTGCTGGAGAAGAGTGCTGAGGATACCGTGGACAGCAAAAAGAACAAATAAATGGGTCCTAGAACAGATCAAGCCTTAAATTTCCTTGGAGGCAAAGATGACTATATTGAGGATGTCATACTATGGTCACATCATGAGAAGGCACAACTCATTGGAAAAGACAATAATGCTAGGGAAGATGGAGGGAAGCAGAAAGAAAGGAAGACCACATGCTAGATGGAGGAGGTCACAGGTATGAATCCATAAGAAAGTAGAAGAATAGTGGAGGACAGAGAGTCTTGGAGCTGTCTCATCCTCACGGTTGCCATGTGCTGAGATTGACTCAAGGGTGGTTAACAACAACAATCCACTTTGTATTGCATCTCACAAGAGTTTGACAAGAGGGCAGTCAGTGATGGGCCTTTTGGAAACCTACTTGATTCCTTTCAGGAATGCACCATTTTACCACAGGAAGGGTCTGAAGTGATATCAGCTCTGATCGGATCTACCTGACATAACAGAGTTTAAACTCATTGATGAATTTGTTGGCTCTATATGTGTTGGCTCTGTACAGTTTTCGTCTGTAATTCCCCGGCTGTTTTCCCTTGAGACCCAATATGAGATAGTGGGTTGAGTGTTGGACTACAACTCTGGAGAACAGGATTTGAGTCCCCACTTGGCCATGTAAACAGATTAACAGATCTGGGCAAGTCACACACTCTCTGCCTCAGAGGAAGACAAAGGCAAACTCCTTCTGAACAAAGATTGCCCCCCAAACCCCTTAGGTCTTTTATATTTGTCTTAGGGTTGCCATAATGACTCGAAGGCACACAATAGCAGCAGCATTTTTCCTTTTCATTTCCATAGCATATACCGTACTTTCTCTGTTTGCTGTTTAAGGTGATGAGCAGAACATGTTTTAGCAAAGACAAATCACAGAGGAAGTGTCTGGAAAACATTCAGAGCCAACCTATCTCTGGAAATCTCTCTTTCATAGTGGGGGAAGTTTGGACTAAATTCAGAACAAACCCATGATAGCCACATCCTCCCATCAAAGTAATAAAAATGCCATGGATGAAGGAACTCAGAAAACTGACAGTCAGATGTTGACTTCTGCCAGCTTTTCAAAATATTAGTTTTAATTATTCTACAGCCAGCATTGGTAAGTTGTGATGGATTTATTGAAATATTGATCTAATATATTTCTTTGGTGCTAATTTTAGTCTACTTTTCCTTAAAAAATGAGTAGGATATATTTCCTCCTATTGAATCTTGCAACAACCTTGTAGGTGTGGGTTGGTTCATGAGGCAGTAACTGGCTCAAAATCACTTGATAAGTTTCTTGAAAATGTGAGCCTGCTTGTCTCCTCAGTCCTAGACAGAGCTCAAAAAGCTTTTGCACTACAACTCTCAGAATCCAACAGCCAAGAGGGTCATCAGCTGGGGGAATTGTAGTCCCCCAAAATAACTTTCCCAAGCTCTGATCCTAACCTAACATTCTATAGAGACCGCAATGGCTACCTGGTTTGAGAAATGCTTTGGCATATTTTCTATGACATGATACAAACCAAGGGGCCATACAGATGGCCCCTAAGGGGTGGCTCTGTGCTGCCCCTTGGAGAGTTGGATTGGGGCTGTGGCAACCACATGCTACAGCCCCGATCTGGCAATGTGCTGCTCCAAAAAGAGCTGGCAAATGCCACTCCTTTTCGGAGTGGCAAAAAGCCGCCCTTACTGCTGCCACCATGGTTCTTCTGCACTTCTTTGGCACAGTTTGTCTAAATGCTGCATCAAGGGAATGCCCTGATGCTGCGCACTGTGCAGTGGGGCACACGGCATGATGGCGGCATCAAGGCAGAGTTGGGGCAGCTGGCGTGCAGTCACCTCGCCCCAACTTCACCCCTAGACCAGCCCTTCTGGCTGGCCTGTACAGGCCCCAAGTCTTATTTTCTGCTGCTCCAGAGATTGGAGCCCTACCTACACAGATCAAATGAACCAGCCTCCCCTTGTCCTCTCAGTGGAGAATCTGGATGAGGCAGGGCCCAATCCCTGACTCTGGCATGAACAGTCCAGACAACATCTGGTTCATTCAGCACCAAATCAAGGTACACTCCTCTTAAAACAGTATAAAATGAGTCCTTGTTTGCCTCAGAGTTTATCGCTCTGTAAATAATGTGACTTATCCCCAATGGGATACAGTTGCTTTTTGGGTTCCCAGTGGGCATTATCACATGTAAAATTGCTGCTGGTGCCGCTTGGGTGACTGCAACCCGGGTCCCAGGCTCACTCAGCTGTCTGCTTTGCAAAAACGGGAGCTAATTTTAGTCCACCTTTCCTTCAAAAATAAGTAGGATATATTTCCTCCTATTGAATCCTGCAACAGCCTTGTAAGTGTTGGTTGGTTCATGAGGAGCTTGCCATTTTTGCAAAGCTGGCTGAGCACAGCTGGGACCTGAGTTGCAGTCACCCCGCAGCACCGGCGACGATTTTCCATGCGATAATACCTGCTGGGAACCTGAAAAGTGACTGTATCTCATCAGGTGTAAGTCGCATTACTTACAGTGTGATAAACTCCCTACCCAAAAGATTGAGAGCCCTCTGTTCTGACACCAGGCAGCTGTTTCCACATATCTCCTACTGTGCTGCCCACCATGGCTGTGGCGGTAGTGAATCCCTTGCTCTGTGGACAGAGTATGGCTGGGAGCCTATTTGGACCTCAGGAGCAAACAACCCTATGAGGAATGGCTTAGAGAGCTGGGTATGTTTAGTATTAAGAAGAGAAGGTTCAGAGGTGACATGATAGCCATTTTTAAATATTTGAAGGGATGCCATACTGAAGATGGAGCAAGCTTGTTTTCTTCTGCTCCAGAGACTAGGACATGGAGCAGTGGAGTCAAACTAGAGCAAAAGAGATTCTACCTTAACATTAGGAAGAACTTCCTGTCAGTAAGAGCTGTTAGACAGTGGAAAATGCTGCCTCATAGAGTGATACGTCTCCTTCTTTGGAGCTGGATGGCTATCTGTTTGTGGATGTGTTGATTGTGTGTTCCTGCATGGCAGAATGGGGTTGGACTGGATGGCCCTTGGAGTCTCTTCCCACTCTATATGATTGAATGACTTGCTGCCACCATGGCCATGCCAGGCGGCACAGAATCACACACATGTTAACAGCCACTTGCCATCAGAATGGAGAGCCTGAGATAATGGGGGGAGGTTGGGGTAGCTCTGGGGACTGGATGCTTTGGGGTGTCCCAGAGCATCTTGGCCAGTGCATACAGGGTCTAGAACCAATGAATTCAAATTACAAGAAAAAAGATTCTACCTGAAATAAAACCTTTTTTTAAAATGGTTAAGAACTGTTGAACAGTTGAATAAACTGCCTTGGAAGGTGGTGGACTTTCTTAGGCAGTCTTTAGACATGTTGGATGGGCAACTTTCAGGAATTTTAAAGCTTTATGATTGTGGATTATACTCTCCCATTCATGCTTACTGATGACATCTTGAATAAGAGATTACCACATTGCTCATGTTTTGAGATAACTGTTTGGTAATGTGCTTCTCCACTGCACAGTGGATTTTGGAGACAGGTGGATTGGGGGAAGTAAAGGCTGTAGGTTTCACACATGCTGGGATACCTTTTGGAACTGCTAGGATCATCCAGGTCTTTACACAGTGCCTTCTGTCTTTTCTCCTCCTGCTTACTTCTGTGATCTCCATTATGAAATGGGATAATTGTTACAGCTCCTTGCGGTTACCAACTTGCCAAGTCTGAAAGCACATTGCCAGAAGAGAAACAATGGCCTCCAGAGAGTAAGCCAAAGCTGGTCTAGACAGACCACGATGTGAATAAAAGGGCTAGAGATATATTTCAAATCTCTCAAATGCTAGCAACAGTCTGGGTAACTAAAGGGGAGTAGTTTTGTTCTGGCCCACGCTTGGAACTGTAAAGTTTACAGTAAGAAGGGGGATTCTTTATCATGGAAGACTAAACAGATTTTCCAGTGCTCCTTCTGGTCTGCTAAATCCCAGTTTATAATACACAGCTAAATATGAGCATATGGAAGTTCTCCCACCTCAAAAAAAGCTCAATGAGTTTTTGAGCACTTGAGTCTCTTGGATGAGTGTCAGTGTCTGCATATCTGTTATCGCTAATGGGTTCAGTCCATTTTGGCTTTCATTAGTCCTCTTCTTGCTGGAGCCCTGAAGGCAATTTTTTCACACATTGATTTTAAAATGTAGAGTGAGTGATCCACGTGCAGACAGAAATTTGAGGAGCCTTCACAAACTCTCCCCTGAGACAGACCCAGTGATGTGAATGCTGGCCACAGAAGTAAAAACAACAACAACACAACACAATACTAGGGAGCAGCCAAGCAGCACTGTATCAGATGCCATCAGACCTTATGTAGGAAATATGTGTGCTTCCCCCCCATCTTTTAAAAACTACTCTCCTTTTTAAAATAGCCTTACAGGTGCAAATGCCAATTCAGAGGGGATGATCAAGAAACTGGCTTACAACAGTCCAGAAGTAATGTTAATTTTTCAGGTTAGAAATAGCCTAAAGCTCTTTTAGTTGTCTAACCCCGAATATTGCATACCTCAGATCACTACCCTTAACTCTGCCCTCAAAAAGCTCATTTCCCAGCTAAAATCCAACACTCAGTTCTGTGTAGAAGACGTATGCTCCGTTGGCTTGCCCAAGTGAGAAATGCCACACATTCCAAGTCTTTGCTCCTACCTTTTGTTTTGGTTGGGGAAAATTCTTGTTACCTAGTTACACCTGCTGTTGAATTCAAGATTTCTCTACAGCATTCCATTGTTGTCAGTAAAAAACAATGATGCTAGCCCTAATAGGAGAGAATGGATTCCAGTTCTCCTGAAGGTGAGAGATGGGGTTGAGGTTGGTTGGACTTTCATCCACAGATTTTGCATACAAAACACATATCTGATTGTCACTCTCCTTCGTCTGTTCTCTTAAGATAGCCCAGATTCAGCACAAAGTTTTGTTAGTAAATATGTTCCATTTTTCATATATATTTTAGCCATGTGGAGTTCCCTATAACCCCAGCCTGACCCTTGGGAGATGGCAGCCATAATCCCCTAGATGTAAGGTCATGTAAGCAAGGTAAAGTTGCATAAGACCACTAGAAATTTCCTGGACAGGCAGGTTTTGAGAGTTGCCCTTGGGAATATCCAATTATGTTGGAAAAGATACCTAATGGTGTTTGTTTGTTTTGGTCTCACACTTAATGGGACAGTGATCAGATTTGATTGCACCCCTTTTCTCTAGCTTCCTTTCCTTGATAGTTTTGAAACCAAATGCATTGTTTAGACTATGCCCAGACTTAAGTAAATAATGGTAAATCCATCAAGCCTTTGTCCATCTATTGTTCAACTCATGGCCAGGAGGCAGAATTTCCCTATAAGAACCCCTGGATTTTAGCAGACCTTGTGCTACCTTGGAAGTTCCCGCGACCCCCTCTTTTGCCGGTCATGCCCCTTCCACGGAACCCATCTGCATTCGCCAGAAGCCCAGAGGAGTCTCTCGGGTGTGAGTATATCTCCCTCTATCCTGGTTTCCCTCTGCCTCCCCCGCTCTCGCTCTTTCCCACTTGCCTTCTAGTGTGTGTGTGTGTGTGCCACATTTGGATGTTTGCTTATTTTTGTCAAATAAATATTTTAGACTTTAATTGGAGTTTGGTCCGTTTCAGTGTCTTTCCTTGCCAGAACTTTTACATCTCTGGTATACAATTGGATAAGATCTCAGAAGCGAAGTTGGGTGCTTCCCTCTCACCTTTGAGCTAATTATAAATTCCCCCAAATTAGGTCTTGGTTTCTCAACAGTTGTCTGTAGAAGTCTTGTGCAGCTTGCAAAAGACCTTGTGCTTTTGATGTTTAAAGTGCATTTCCTTGACAAAATAAGACCTGAGCCACAAGGAACACCTGACTTTGCTACATTTTGGTGGCAGTGAAAAGGGGAATGCAGTTGGCGGAGGAGACACAGTGTTGCCCAGCCTTGGTTTGCTCCTTTAACAAAAGAAGAAGCATAACATCACTTCATTGTGATGGCTACCAGTTAGTTTCCGGGCAAAGTACAAAGTGTTGGTTTCTACCTTTAAAGCCCTACATGGTTTGGGTCCAGGTTACCTATAGGATTGCCTCCTCTCATACAATCTGTCCTGTATGCTCAGGTCCTCTGGGAAATGTTTGCTCCAACCAGCCACGGTTGGAGCAACAATTTCCCAGAGGACTTTTTCATCTGCTGCCCCCAGACTGTGGAATGACCAGCCGGAGGAGATACAACAGCTGAAAATGCAGACAGCTTTTAAAACAATGTTAAAGACACATCTCTTCTGACAGGCCTATCCAATCAATTTTAAATCATGACTTTTAAAGAATATACTTATATGAGTGTATTTTAAGGTTTTATAGTGTTGTATTTGACTTGTTGGTCTTATGACTTTTCTTTTTTAATTGTGTTTTCTATATTTTAACTTGTTGTACCTGGCCTCAAGCCTTGTATAATGATAATGATGATGATGATGATGATGATGTTGATGATAATGTATGCAAATGCAAGAAGGTACCACTTCTCAGTGGGAAGGTAAACAGCATTCTGGCCATTTGTGGACTTTGAGTTTGTGGTCTTGGTCCTTTGTGGACCGGCAAGTGGGGAGGGATAAAATGGCATATGCAGGAGCACACAGCCATTCAAGCCAATGAGACTTGAATATTTGTGTTTTTTCATTTTTGTGGGGGTGGTGGTTCTGGAATGGATCCCCTGCAAAAACAGAGGGGTGACTGTACTACTACTATTACTACTAATTTCACCCTCCCATCCATGTGCTTAAAATGAACTTGATTCCTATGTCAGTGAATCTTTGCATAAAATTACAAGTCTTTGCTGCAAAGAAGAGGTGCCCCAAAATGTGTTCAAGAGAGTTGTTTGTATTGATGACACTGTTACCATCCTGCATTCCTGAATCTCTCCTGCCTTAGAGTTTAGATATTTAACATGGTATTTTCCATAACAAGAACAAAACAACACTTCCAACAGTAACAACAACTATAACAACAACAACAATTTTACACAAACATGAAAGTGACAGAAGGAATACTCTGGGACTTTTGGAACAACCTTTTCTGGGATGTCAGTTCACAAAGGCATCATAGAAGTTTAGAATTATAGAGTTGGAAGAGACCTCAAGGGCCATCAAGTCCACCTCCCTGCCATGCAGTTATACTTATCTAAAGAATCCTTGAAAGATGCCCATCCAACCTGTCTAAAGACTGTCTAAATTGTGTCTGAATTCTGTGCTGAGACCACAGCTGTTGGCTTTTCTCCAAAGAACATCACTGCAAAGCACAGGCATGTCTTGCACTCCCAGATTGACTGGTCAAAAATTTACAGGGATACCACTTTCACTCAAGCTCACCCACTGCTAAGGCCAAGGTCCTGAAGGAGGCACCAGGAGCCTTATTGTATGAGAAAAGAAAGCCAAAATAGAGCAGGAGAGTAGTGGCTTTCTCTGTGCTTCTCCACATGCCACCATAGCACTTCTGTTGTCTTCCCGAGGGAGATGGTAGTAAAAGTGTGGCTTATGTCATACTCCACAAAAGGCATACTTTTATAACCATCTCCCTCAGGAAGAGAATGGAAGTGATACAACAGCATGTGGAGAGGCAAAGAGAAAGCCACTACCCTCCCATTCTGTTTCAGCTTTCTTTTCTCATGTGATAAGGCTCCAAGCAGAGGTGGGCATTGTGTTTTCTCTCTTTGCTGTCTCTTGCTCATTTCCCCAGTGTTCCCCCCATGTGCTGTCTCTTGCACATGCACATACCTCCCATAACCCTACTGATCACCACGCGACAAGAACTCACACCCTGCCCCTCGCTGCTTCTCTTCCTCCTCACTGCCCTCCTGAGACCCAGATCCCTCTTCCCAGCCTTCACTATTCTGTGCAGCTTGCTTTCCCTCATATTCCCCATTCCTAGTTAATCCTCCCTTATCCTTGACATGGACAGTCCCAATTAATCCTCTTGCACTTTCTCCACTTAAACTTGTTTAACAAATGACTGGAGACACTCCAGCCAACCCCCCTCCCCACCACAATGAACTTTTTAAGTGATTCTTTAGTGGATCCTGAAGCACAGTTTAATACAGCAAAGTAAAGTGCACAAAATGGATGGAACTCAATATTCTGCTGGTGAAACATCAGAACTTCCTTCCTCTGCTTTCAGCCCAACAGTCCTCTGTATGGCTGTATGGAGTTTGGGCATGCATTGGGTACTGTAATGAGGAGGGGGACTGCCCAGTCTCTGTTCCTCTGGAATCAATGGTTCCAGTAATGAATGTCTACTTTTGGGTCCTGTCCATTTATTTAATGTTTCTCTCAAAATTATTTCAATTAATAATTAAATTAATAATTAAGTCAACTTGTTAATCAGTGTTAAAAGTTCTGGACTAGAAGCTACTTGGCAAAGAGACTGTTTTAGAAACTTAAGAGTAAGAAAGTCAGTGAGCCCTTGAGCTTGGTTCCAGGACCACCAACCCCTTCCATGGATACCAAAATCTGTGGATGCTCAGGTTTCATTATACACAATGGAATAGTAAACTGATGTCCCTTATATAAAAATGGCAAAATCAAAGTTTCCTTTGTTTTCAAGCTATCTGGATGCAGACTCCATGGATAGGTGGGCCAACTGAAATTTATATTAAAAATGCACACAGTTTATTTATCATTTGTGGTGACTTGTGTTTTTATTCTTGTTTATTCTCATACAGAAAGAACTAGGAGTCTTGTGGCATCTTATAAACCACACATTTATTGTGACATAGGTGCCATCATATTCTTTGTATGACTACCCTTCTGGAAACTATACTATCTAGCCAAGGTCAGAGGGAGCTCATCAGCTCTGCTCTCTGTTATTCTTAGCCATGTCAGGAATAGAAAGGCCCTTTTATTTGTCACAAGCCTATGAGACTGCTTACTTGATGCAAAGATGGAGCATTGCACACAGTGTAAATGTTACACAGAACACAATGTCTCTTCACCCTTCACCTTTCCTCTTGAAGTGCTCCCTGCAAGTGACAAAGCAAGAGTGGAATGCCAGAAACAAGATCTCAGGAGCTGTAAGAGTGTGAGTGAAGAATGACATGCACCGTGGAGACCACAGGAAGCAATTTGAGGTTGGCAGAATTTACTTATCCAATCTAGAGCTGGAGCAGGGCTGGGGAGGGAAACGTGCTTCCAAAAAAGTCTGAAATTAGAACATTAGAAATGACCCACTTTTTCCCACAGCAAAAAGCTGCTGTGTTGAAAATGGTCACAATTTATTTTTATGCTGAGAGAGAGAATGAATTAATTTGATGCAAGGCTACATAATGGAAAGTTATGTTGGAGGCATCTAGCACGGGAGATGAAGGAGACCAACATCTGTTTTTCATTGGATGGTGCTTGAAGGGACAATGCTACTGCCAGCTCTAACACTGCCTGTCTAGGAGGTCCATGGCCAGTAAATGGTCAGGCTGAACTGGAAGGAAAGTCAGACTGCAGCACAAATAATTCAAAGCAGGTCTGCTTAGCTGTGCATGCAGTCTTGATGCAGGCCTGAATGGTGGAATGGATAGGCTCAGCAAGCACACTTTAAACAACTGCCTTATCTCAATTGTCTTCATGCTCTCAACTCTTTGTGGCTCCCAATCCTCTTCCATTTGTTTTTTCTGGATTTTTTTTTGGGGGGGGCTATGAGGCCATGTTCTAGAAGAATGTATTCCTGATGTTTCACCTGCATCTGTGGTTGGCATCTTCAGAGAAAGATTTCCCATTTCTCCTAGGAGAAAATTATCCTTTGCACTGAAGGAAAGTTTCCCTTTCACTGAAGGAAAAGGGAACATCTTGGCAATGGACATAACCACCAACTTTCCACAGATCAAAACCGGGACACATGTGGCCAAGCAACATCAGCCTGTGGTCAAGATGGTGAAAGTTATAGAGGATGAAGAACATACAAACTAGGTCTACATTTACACTGCAGAATTAATGCAGCTTCATACCGCTTTAACTTCCATAGCTCAATTCAACAGAAGTTTGTGAGATATTTAACCTTCTCTGTTAGAGAGCTCTGGTGCCACAACAAACTACAAATCCCAGGATTCCACAGCACTGATCTTTGGCAGTTAAAGCTGTGTCAAATTTCATTAACTCAACAGTGCGGCAGCAGCCTAGGAGAGGCTGCAGCAGTTTACTGTTCCTACAGGGAAGGACAAGACTCTGTACCACTTCTCTGAATTAATTTCCACTGCTAAATTAATTGAGTTCAAACTACATTGTACTTTGAACTCAGTTTGTAGCAGTTGAAGCAAGATGAGGAGAAAGCAGGAAAGTAGGAGGAGAAGAAACTGGGACATTGTAAAAGCAGTTGAAAAGTGGGAATACAGAGGATTAATTGGGACTGTCCATGTCAAATCAGGACAGTTGGTGGGTATGCTTTTCTCTGAAATAGGTCTGCTCTTCAGGCAACCCACAACCCTGGAGTGATATTAATATTGGTTTACTACAAATCCTCTGCTACAAGGCCCCAATGTTTCTTGAATGTCCAGGAAACCCAATTTTCCCACAAGTTCTCCATAATCCTCCACTGTGCAAACAGAGGTCTACTACAAGTTAAGTGTGTATGTCCCCTTTGAAACAAGAGATTTAGCTAAGCACTGCATCAATTCAGTTTATGGAACTACAAACTGTGCAGGCTGCAGTAAGGCCCTAAACTAGAAATAGAGCTATTTGATCCTCCCTCCCTCAAAGAGGGAACCTGGGGAAGTTTCCAATAAAAAGCCAAGAGGAAATGTTACAGACTGAGAAAGTAGACCAAGGGGCTCTGTAGACAGCGCAAAGCGCCATCTTGGAGCCAGGGAAGGGGAGGGGCAGCCGGACGACGGACTCCCCAACCCCTTCCCGAGGACGTCATCAGAGCGGCTGCAGTTGCACACGGCGAGCGCTCTGATGATGTCCTTCCAGTGCAGCATTTTTACATGCTGTGCCAGAAGAGGCACAAAAGAGCTGCATGGCGGCTCTTGCAGTGCCCTTTCCTCTGCTTGGGAAAGGAGCACTATTTTGGCTCTCCTTTCCCAGTCACCAAAACAGTGGATTGGGGCTGAGGCATGGGGCAGCCTCGGCCCAAATCCTCCACTTCTCAGGGCGGTCTGCAAAGCCCCCAAGTCTACGAAAGCTTATGCTACAACTTCTTTCACAATGTACCATTAGTCTGAAAGTTGCAACAAGATCCCTTTGCATAAAGATCTTAAAAACATAATGGCTATTTGTTTCAGTTGAAGTATGGTATGTCAGCAAATTCTGCATGTATTACTTTTCTGGATTGTAGCTCCCATTTCAGCACTGATCATAACTGGTAGGGGGATTCTGAGACCTATAGTCCTAGAAAATAACTTTTCTGAACTCTGCCAATCATCTGAATAGAAAGGCCAGGCGAATGGCACTAGATTTGATAATTAAGCATCCATTTGTTAAGTGGATGTTGCTGGTATCTTGTTCTGCTCTTTCACTGCTTTTGGAGTTTCTCTTGAATAATTATATACATTGTATCCCCACTTGGCCATGGAAACCCACTGGGAGACTTTGGGCAAGTCACACTCTCTCAGCCTCAGAGAAGAGTAATGGCAAACCTCCTCTGAACAAATCTTGTCAAGAAAACCCTATGCTAGGTTCACCTTAGGGTTGCCAGAAGTTAGAAATGAAGGCACACAACAACAACAACAACAATAACAACAACTATTATACATTTTTGCCATGGACAATTCAATTTGTGGCGAAAGCCAACCAAGGTGTCAAGTCTTCATATGAAAAATATTTCAAAAAAAAAATTAGTGTACCTTTTTGTTGCTTTTACACTGAACATTTGATAATGCCAAGGCCCTGTTTGCCAAAGTGGTCCTTAGTCATAAGCACTCTCAGGTCTAAGGGTCTTAAATTGATTTTTGAGGATCATTCAGCACTGGGAGAAGAACTGAGTGAGAAGAAAGGAATTTGCCCTTTCAAATTACCTAGCTGGCCTTCTGTAGACTTGGCATTCAAAAGGAAAGAGAATGTGAAACCTTGTTATCTGACAATAAAACGACATCTCTTTCCAGTGCCTTTAAATCTGAACTTAAGTTTTATATGATTCATTTGTAGCATATTCATTTTTAAAGGGATACATGTTTTCCTGTGTTTTTTTAAGTGACCTACTTAATCATATGGTAGTTCAGAGGAAGTCAATTTATTTATCATCAACTGTTAAACTGCAGTTGCAGTGGAAATACCCTTTTTACAACTCCGGGCACTCAATCAAGGCAAGTCTAGTCTAACTTTGTACAATCTCGTGTCATACTGCATGAGTGAACATATGCTACAAGCATGAGTGTCAGCTGCTTTGTGTTGGCCACATACCCTCTCCATGAGGCAATCTTTTGGTGAACTACAAAGCCATTAGAAATTATGGTGGTGCTGGTGCTGGTAAGCACCTGCATCTTGAATGAGACTAACGAGACATTTTAAAGGCGAAAATTATGGAGAAAGTATTCATTAATGGGATGGTTTCATTGTGGAAACTAGGAAGAGAAGGGCTGGGAAAGATGTGAAGTTTGCCATGTCCATCACGTTATTTCTACACTCAGAATTATAGACAGCCCTGAGATAGTCCACAAATTCTTCTGACAGCTCTTAAAGCTCTTTGTGTCTGAAACACTGCAAGTGATCTGACACAACTGGTAATTTTGGCCTGGGAACGTAGCCTTAGACCCTCACCTTGATTCAGCATGTGTGTGTGTGTGTGTGTTAGCGAGATAGGGCTTGTCTGCATGAACCACAGCGAGCAGTCCAGATGATCTATGGGATGATTTGGGCTGAAGCCAGGCCTTTTCAGCACCTCAGGGCTTGAATCCAGAGAAGAAGAAGGAGATTTATTCCAGATTCAAGTGGAATCCAAATATTTGTGTATATGTGTGGACTGTGCACCATAGCAACACTGGGAGCAGGGGTGGGAGGAGTGTTTGGTGGATGGGACTGGTTGGGTCCTGCAAGCCTGGGTATGTCACCATGTTTTCTTTTTTACTGCAGTGATGCTGCCATGAGATTAGCGGTAAGGGGTTTGATATTAGGCTACCCCTCTCTTTTTCTCCACCCTGCCTGAGTGTCATGCTTGCCTTTACTGTTTGTACTCTTTTCCCTCTCTGATCCTCCCCCTGCACCAGCAGTGTGTCATTGGAGTTTATCGCACTGCCTTTACTCTTGCGCTAGGCATGCGGTGTAAATTTAAATAGGCGGCTCTTATCCCTCACCTCTGTGCCCAGGAAGTAGGCATCCTGTACCTGGGTCGGACTTCTCCTGTACCTGGTAAAAATGGGATTTTCCCATTCTTTACAAGGTATGGGAGAAGTCCAGCCCAGGTACAGGATGCCTACTGCCCAGGTACGGAGGTATGCGATAAGATCTATTTAAGTTTACGTCCAATGCTTAGCATGGGAGTAAAGATGGTGCAATAAAGTCCATCTTTGCTTTCACTTCAGTGAATGGAACACATGCATTGCCTCCCCCCAATCATTTACTTGCTTGCTCATACAGAGATCTTACATGCTTCCTCCCATCAATCCCCCCATACCTACATTGCAGATCTGCACTAGTGAGTGAATGAATTATTGAGCAGGGAGAAGGAATATGAACCTCCAGTCACTGAAGTGAAAATAAATACAACACACCATTGATTGGGTGGGAGGAGAACTGGAGAGGTGGAAGAGTATAAACAGTAAACACATGCACACTTGGGTGGGAGGAGGAAGAAGTAGGGGGTAACCCTATCTAACCCCTTTCCGCTGAACTCATGGCTGGACATTTCCATAATTAAAAGATAAAGAACATACAATATGTGTGCGTGAATGTGTGTGTTCTCTCTGCTTCATTTACTGGGGGACCAAAGAGGGAAAGGAGGTTGGATGGGAAAGCATCTAATAAAAGTGGATCCAATGGACAGGCAAACAATAAGGGCTATTGGCTGATAGGTTGGTGCATGCTAGGTCAGGGAAGAAGAAGCAAAATCACCAGGCCAAATGTGTGGTTGTTTTTGCCAATGTCATTTCAAAGTGCTTTCTATGGACCTTATCCCACGCTGCTCTCAAAGTGGCAAGAAAGTGGCAAGAAAGCAACATAAGCATGATTCCACTATTATAGCGATAGCAACCCCCAGAGATGGAAATGGCCAGCCCACGGCGCTAGCGCTTTCATAGCGCTAAGAATCAGCTCGCGCAATTGCAATGCCTGATGAGACCAGGCATTCAAAAGAACGTGAATGTTGCTGCATTCCGAGTGGATTCTTAGTGGATTCTTAGCGGCGTCATGGGATCAGTCGAAAAAATTTAGCGCTATAGCGCCGGATTCTTAGCGGTTTCTTTGCGACGTCGTGGGATCAGCTGGAAAGATTTAGCGCTATAGCGCTGGATTCTTGGTGGATTCTTAGCGACGTCGTGGGATCAGTCAGAAACATTTAGCGCTATAGCGCCGGATTCTTGGTGGATTCTTGCTGCTTTTGGCCCCGTGGGATAACGTCCTATGTGGACTCAATGGGGTTCCTGCGAGATCATTGTGGACCAGAATAAATGCAAGGGGAGGCTGATTTTTTCTTCATTAGTGTAGATGCACCCAGAGATAGAGAAAGAGAGAATCTACTGTCTCAGGAAAACGATTGATCTGTTTGGATGTAATAGTTCTGGTTCTAGAAATGGCTTGTTGAAATTACCAAGAATAAAAGATTATATTTAGCACTTGAGGAAATAGAAAAGGAAAAAGCTATGGGGAAGGGTGCCCAATTTCTCTTTGGTCAAACTAGACAGTAAGTTGAGTACATTTTTAGAAGTGGTGCTCCCTTAAGTGACGAAAGCTATTATTTATCATAGCATATGAATTTGCCCTGTATGGGTTAAACATAGGTCTAATTTGTAAGTCTGATTACTGAAGTATGTATCTCTGAGGAATGTTATCTCTGATTACTAAAGTATGTATCTCTGTTGTAGGAAGGAAAACAGGTTACTCTCTGCAATTATGCATATCCCTTAATATCTAAATGGGCTCTGAGAGATCAGTAGACAAAGACTAGTAATTCAGAACCTAAGATTTCTATTTGGCTGCCATGGTTTTGAGTTACTGCACTCCCATCAGTATCCATTAGAGGGGAGAAAAGGACAAGAGGAAACTAAAAAAGGAAGAAGGGGGGGAGTAAAAAAAGAAATGTGGCAGCACCTTAAAGGGCACCTCCAGACTGATTGAAAAGACCAGAAAATTCCAGATATTGTTCTTGTTCTTTATAAATTTTTTTTTGGAGAGCCATACACATTTTGAAGCTTATTGCATTCTTAAATAAATTGCCTTACCTGAGCCAGTTTTAAATTTAAATCAAGCGGCATCCTGATATTATCAGAAGGATTTAGCCACTGAATCTACCACCTGGGTCCATCCCAGGTCCATTCCTGCTCCCAGGGCCACTCAGCACGGCTCTTTTAGAAGCCGGGAGTTTTCTGGCTTGAGAAAATGGCCGCTGGAGCACCCCTGTGAGTGGGGATGGATCTGGTATGGACCTGGGCAGCAGATTCGGTGATCTGGTACGGACCTGGGCAGCAGATTCGGTGGCTAAATCCTTCTGATAATATCAGGATGCTGCATATTTAAATTTTAAACTGGATCAGGTAAGGCAATTTATTTAACAATGTGATAAGCTTCTTTGTTTATCCCAAAAGTTTTTCTGTCAGCTGCTGGTATGATCAGACTTGGGGGGGTTGCAGACTGCCAGAAATAGTGCAAATTGAGTCCATTTTTAGGGTTCAGAGCAAGGAAGGGGAGGGGCAGCCGCACCTGGGTGCCCCAACCCCTTCCTGAAGACATCGTCGGAGCGCCGGACCTTCTGCACATCCGGCGCTCCGAGGATGCCTATCTGCTGCAGCGTCCACACACGCTGCAGCAGAAGAGGTGCCGAAGGAGTGCCGGCAGCCTTTTGCTGCGCACCTTCAGCGATTTGCGGAAGGAGCGCTATTTTAGCGCTCCTTCCTGGGGTGGTGAAGCTGCGCCACGGGGCCGAGGAATGCGGATGCCTTGGCCCCGATACGCAGCTTCCCGGGGCGGCCCCGTGCCACCCGTCTGCTTAGGCCCTTAGAGAATCATGGGAACTGTATTTTATTGTGGCACCAGAGCTCTCTGACAAAGAAGGCTCAATGTCTCAGAAAAAAAACAATTCCCATGATTCCCTAGCATTGAGCCAGGGCAGTTAAAGTGGACTCAATTTGCACTATTTCTAGCAGTCTGCAAAGGCCCTTGGTGGTTTATTTTAATCCAGTATAAAATCTGAAAGAACAGGAACAAAATCTGGGACTTTTCAATAACTCTGGATGTGCCCCAAGAAGAACTGGTTTTTATTTTAGCATGAGCTTTCATTGATGTAAACTCAATGGAAACAAAGGAGATTATCACACTACCTTCCTTGCCTGAATTGAAGTAAAATTTGGGCTGCATCCGGGAGTTATCACACAGATTTCCTCTGAAAAACCATCATTGGAATGCAGCCTGAATTCAGCCAGGCTGACTTAGGGGGGTTGCAGACTGCCAGAAATAGTGTGAATTCAGTCCACTTTTAGGGTTAGGGTTAGAGTTAGGGAACCATGGGAACTGTATTTTATTGTGGCATCAGAGTTGTCTGACAGAGAAGGCTCAATGTCTCAGAAAAATAACAGTTCCCATGATTCCCTAGCACTAACCCTAACCCTAAAAGTGGACTGAATTCGCACTATTTCTGGCAGTCTGCAACCCCCCTTAGCTCACTTCAGCAGCCATTGTTCTGACATAGGGCCTCTGCAGACTGGCCGAAAGGGCCTCTCTGGGGGTAGAGTTGGGGCAGGGCAGCCACCCGCCAGTCACCCCAACCCCACCCCAATGCCTTCTTGATGCCTTGTGCCATTATGCATGGTGCATGCCTTCAGGATGCCCTCCCGGCACAGCATTTAAACATGCTGCACCAAAAGGGCGAGGAAGAGCCACGGCGCCGGCTCTTAGGGTGGCCTTTTGCCACCTTAAAAGGAGGGGGCGGCAAAAGAGAGGATTGGGGCCATGGTGTGGGGTTGCCATGGCCCTGATCCGCCACTTCCCAGGGCGGCCCAGAGCCACCCGTCTGCAGAGGCCCATAGAAAAATGGCCGTCGAAGCAACTTAAGTCAGCCTGGCTGAATTCAGGCTGTATCCCAATGGGTTTTTTTGGGGGGAAATCCATATGATAGCATCCGGTACAACCTGAATTTTACTTCAACTAGTGTGAGGTAAGACTATTTTTTATGCATTTTAAAGGTAGTACAATAATCTCCAAAGAAAGGCGTCTTTAGTTTGAGGTTCTGGAAAGAGAAGAGATTTATTTCACTCCAAGGCTTTTCCTTTTCCTTTCCTTCCCTGGCATTATCTGTTGGTAAAAGTGAAACCTACAACTACTTTCCTTCTCTTTAGCTTTCTGGGGTTCATAGAATCATAGAGTTGGAAGAGACCACAAGGCCATCCAGTTCATCTGTCAGGGGTGCTTTGATTGTGTATCCCTTCATGGCAGGGGGTTGGACTTGGTTACACTTTGGGTCTCTTCCAACTCTATGGAGTTTATCACATGGGAGGGAAGCATCCAAATCCCATGGATAAATGGGGTTTAAATCCAGGAAAAACATGCAAAAGCGGGATTGTTTTCTAATGATCTTGGGCTAATTGAGCATTAATGCAACATTAACCTGTGCAGAAAGTTGCCAAATCGTGCCACTTTTTACTTTTGGAAAAATCCCGAAAGTAAGAAGCAGTGCAATGTTGCCCACTTTCTGCATGGGTTAATGTCGTGTTAATGTTTAATTAGCCCAATGTGTCTGAAAACAATCCTGCTTTTGCAGAGTTTTCCTGGGATTTAAATCCCATTTATCCGTGGGATTTGGGCGCTTTGACTTCTGTGTGATAAACTCCTATGATTCAACTCCCTGGCATGTAGGAACACACAATCAAAGCACCCCCAACAGATGGCCATCCAGCCTCTGTTTAAAACAGGGGTCGGCAACCTTCCCTTACCTGGGGCCGGTCGCTGGCAACGTTCCCTTCCGGCGGGCCAGGGGGAGAATGGCGGCGTGTGCACTCATATGTGTGCGTGCAACCCTCGCTGCTGCTGTGCATGCTGCTGCGCTGCTGCCACATGCGCTGCCGCCGCATGCGTTGCAGCAGCACAGCGGCCAAAACGCTTGGTGGTGGGTGGCGGCAGCAGCGGTGGCAGGGGTTGGCGGGGGCCAGTCAGCGAGGGTCCATGGGCCAGATGCAGCCCACAGGCTGTAGGTTGCCGACCCCTGCTTCAAAACCACCAAAGAAGGAGACTCCACCACACTTCAAAGGAGTATTTTCCACTGTTGAACAGCTCTTATTGTTAGGAAGTTATTCCTACTGTTTAAGTGGAATCTCTTTTCCTGTGGTTTGCATCCATTGCTCTTGTTCCTAGCTTCTGGATCTGCAGAAAACAAACTTGCTCCATCCACAGTATGGCATCCTTTCAAATATTTAAACAGGGCTATCATATAATCACTTAACCTTCTCATGCCAGGCTAAACTTATCCAGCTCCCTAAGCCTCTCCTCATAGTGCTTGAGGGTTTCCAGACTTTTCACCATTTTGGTTGCCCTCTGGACACGCTGGTTCCCAGAATTCTTCTTTGTTTGGGCAGCTGCTACAGGCAACTTTTACTGTCTAGCCAGCTTCAGCTCCTCTTCTTCCTTCAAAACATACAGAACATTCAACTGGCTTTTTATCTTCTCACCCATCCAGCCATCCCTTAGGCAGCAATGGTTGGTTTCTTAGGGGAGGCCAGTGTTGGTTTACAGAGACATGGAGGCATATAGCATGCACCTTGTTTCACTTACCCAGCAGTACCTCATCAGGAAGGAAGAGAGAGAAAGAGAAAGAAGAGAAAGTGGTACACTGAAGCACGAGCTGCACGGGAGACTCAAATTAGGTGCATTGCAGACTGGCCTAAAGGGCCAGCCTGGGGCTGGAGTTGGGGTGGGGCAGCCACATGCCAGCGGCCCCAACCCCAGCCCGACGCCATCCTGATGCCACCTCTAAAAGGAGCGGCCTTTTGCCACTCTTTTAAGGGTGGCAAAAAGGAGGATCAAGGCTGCGGTGTGCAGTTGCCATGGCCCAAATCTGCGGCTAGCAGGGGCATCCCAGAGCCGTCCATCTGCATAGCCCCTTAGTCACATTGTGTTAAAAAATGCTTTAAGAACTCCTTTACAGACTGCCAGAAATAATTCAGCTTGAGGTCACTTAAACTGTCCTGGCTCAGTGCTACGGAATCATGGGAACTATAGTTTATTGTGGCACCAGAACTCTCTGACAGAGAAGGCTCAATGTCCCAGAAAAAAGTATGATTCCCATTATTCCCTAGCACTGAGCCAGGACAGCTTTGTGCCATCCTAGAGCCAAGGAAGGGGAGGGGCAGCTACACGCCGGGCGCCCCAACCCCTTCCCGAGGACGTCATTGTTGTTGTCTTCTATTTCTCTGCATTGATCATTGTAGTAATTTTCCTTATCCCTGCGTGTCAGACATTGGACAGTTGTATTCATACCTCTGGCTTTGTTCTTATCTCCCTTTGCTTTTCCTTTTCTTCTTTCCTTTATTCTGTGAAGTGTTTCATCTGTCATCCATTGTTTCTTATCTTTCTTTTTGGCCACTGTTAGTGTATTCTTTCATTCATCCTTAATTATGTCTTTGACTTCTGTTCACAGTTCTTCAGGTTCCTGGTCAATTATACTCAATAGTTCAAATCTGTTTCTTACATTGTCCTTGAATTCATCTGAAATGTTATTCAGGTCATATTTTGGTATAATGATGGTTTTTGCTTTCTTCTTCAACTTAACTCTGATTTTTGTTATGAGCAGTTCATTGTCTGTGCCACAACCAGCTCCTGGTCTGGTTTTGTCCACAAGTACAGAATTTCTCCATCTTCTACTTCTAATTATGTAATCTGCCTGGTTTTTATGTTTACCATCTGGGGATGTCCAGCTGTATGGTCTCCTATCTGGTTGTATGAAGAGGTATTTGCAATGATTTAAAATATATATGGGATGAAGTGGACATTCTGGAAATAATTCCAGAAAGAGGTAACAAGGGAACTGTGGTTCTGGGTTTCTCCTCTATTGCCCTTTGTTCTCAGGGCCAACATTATTTAAATAAAAATGAAAGTGCCACTGAATCAAGTGGCAATTTTCCCACTGTGACCCCCTATTCTAGGGAAACAATGTCATCAAGAAATTGGAAGCCATACCATAAACAGAAGAAGTCAAAGTTTGTTTATAATGGTCTTAATGACTATAACAGTTTTCCACCTGTCACTTGTCCAGACTTTAGAGGAAAGGAATTATGTCCCTCTTACATAACTTTACCTAATAATATTCCAATTAGGCAACCAAGTCTTCCAGTAAATAAACCTAACTTCTTGAGTATGCAAACTGGGGATTTTAGAATGAGTAAGTCATATCCATTTGGTGACATGCCCTCCAGGATCTATAGTACTCAGTGAATATTTACAGAGAAATATTTTTACAGAGAAATATATTTACAGAGAAAGGAGAAGGGCCATTTACCTGATCAAACACAAACCATCAAACAACCTTTTGTATCAGATTTTGATAGGTGCTTGGGTAATAGAGATGCTCCCTTGCTTAACTCACTTCATAATTGACTACTAGATGGTAAGAAGATATTTCGGTCTATAAATTTCATATTCTGGAACATTACAGGTTGGAAAAATAAATTAGTTGATACAGATTTTATTCAGTACCTAAAGACTTTTAACATAATTTGCCTCCAGGAGACCTGGATTTCGGAGAATAATTCCTTGAGACTACAGGTTTTAGTTCCTGGGAACAACTTGCACAGAAATCCTATAAGGGAGGCTGTGCCAGTGAAGGTTTGGCTATTTTGGTTTCTTCTACTATAGAGGTGGGTGAAATAGTCGATTATATCATAGAGTCACATTCCATTATTCCTTATGTGCAGCTATTGGAAATCAATGATAGAGCTGAACGCGATCACTTTCCCTTCAGACTTTCCCCTCAGACTGAACCTGAAAATTCAAGAGAAGGATTCTGGAGCCTTGACTGATCTTAAAATGTCTGGACACTTGGAAGGTGAAAAACACCTTAGATGGTCTCTCGCGGTTGATGCCAACATCAGACAGATGCTAGGAACTGAAAAACTACAAGGGCTATGACAACTTTCTCTGGTGGGACATCACAATATTAGAGAGAGCTATCAGGAAATAATCAATGCACTTATACCTTATATGATCACTACCACTTTGGGTAAAACCTCGATTGGCCTTTAAAGGATGCTAGCCAAATTTGGGAGGCTTTGTAAAGAGGAACAACTAGTTGTTAACTATTCTAAAACCAAGATCATGGTTTCTGCCTCCTTTACTCATTACCTAGACAAAGATTTGTCTTATCCATTATTCAGTCATATACAGACTGCACACCTCAGGAAATAGTTGTGGATTTGTTGGCTGATATGCAGTTATTTGTTACATGCTCAGTAGCCCAATTTGCACTGGCTGCCAAGAAACTGCATGCTCACTTTATTAAGGAACATACAATAATGTAGATATGAATCTCACACTTGATTTGCTGGTTGCATAGGGTTCCGTTAAAATAGTTTTAAAGTTATGTATAACATTCTTAAAACTATTATTTTAATCTTGTATATATTTCATTCTATTTCTATATATTTTATTTTTATGTATTGTAAAGGCCATTGGCTATAAATAAAATAAAGTTCCTTTCAATTCTTATCTTTGCACACTAGCCGTTGTATAACCTTAAAAAGGTTATACAACCTTATATAACCTTAAAAAGTTTATACCCCTCTATTATTGCATTCCAATCATGAGACTCATTCCATCAGGTTTCAGTGATGCTTATTATATTGTATTTCCTTTGTTGTGCTAGGATATCAGGTTCATCTTGATAATTTCCCATGCTTTGTGCATTAGTGTAGAGACATCTAAGACCATGGGGCATCTCCCTAGCTGTCGCTATTTCCTCCCACTATTAGGTCCTTGCACTATTTGCCTTGATCCCTCTATAACAGTTTGACTATTGTCTCCAGCCTTGATGAACATCTGATTTCCAAAATACTGTCTCTCTCCCTTCTATTCTATTATAGAATATAATAAACATAATTATAGAATAATTTATAACATTTGATTGGATTTGAGGAATATGTCAGTTCTGGCTCATTTTGCTTGGAACCTGATAAAATGCCCCAGAATTTAAGGGGGGGAAAATGAACTTTTCCGAAGCAATTCTAAGTTTCTGACATTTCTAAATTTCTTACTTGCCCTTTCTCACTGATGTGTGTGTTGTGTGCCTTCAAGTCATTTCTGACTTATGGCAACCCTAATGTGAACCTATCACGGAGTTTTCTTGACAATATTTGTTCAGATTGTTCATTTGGATTGACTTCCTCTGAGGCTGAGAGCTTGTGACTTGCCCAAGGTCACCCAGTAGGTTTTATGGCTGAGCAGGAAATTGAATCTTGGTCTCCAGAGTCATAGTCCAACACTCAAACCACTACACTACACTGGTTCTTTTTTCTCATTGATGCGAACATTGATATCACTGTCAGCACCGTCTGTACAACATGGGCTCTAAGAGCCATGAATATTTCAGATGTGAAGCCAATGTCCTGGAAATCAATTAATTCAGTGATACTGAAACGTTTTTACCCTTGGGACCCCTCTTTACATCTACATGCAGATGTTGCACACACTCCACTTGATGTAGTATATGAATTAAAATATTTTGTTTATTTGGTTTGTGTATTTTCAGATACGGACTGCCATATCTGCGGAGGATCCATTCTGGACCCCCCCATGGATACCAAAATTTGTGAATTCTCAGGTCCTGTTTTCCTTAATGCAGCCGTGTGCACGCTTTGCCATTAAGAAAAATCTGGTTAATTCCGCAGATAGCAAGTTGTATATCCATATTTTAACATTTAATAAGGAAATAATATTGTTCAAATTAAAACAGTTTTATTTAAGTACAGTCATCAATCCGTATCCACAGATCCTTTGTCCAGAGATTTAAGCAAACACGGCTTGAAAATATATTTTTAAAAATATATATACATTCCAAAAACCAAATCTAGATTTTGCCATTGTCTGTAAGGGACACCATTTTACTATGGGATTATATTTGGACTTCAACATCCATAGATTTTGGTATCCATGAACTGGGTGGGGTGGGGTTGTGGAACCAAACCCTAGTGTAAAGGCCCACTGGAAATTCAATATTTAATTCAACACATGTGTAAATTTTACACATTAAAAAGTTTGGGAAGAGGAGGGGGAAGAGGGATCAGAGCCTCCAAGTCTTGTGCCCTCCTTGAGCAATTCTTGCACTTTCCCTGTGGGGGGTGTCCCACCCATCATTTCAGAACCACTGATTTAATTTTTTGACTTGAGTATAGCTCAGAGAAGCCTGTGAACATACTCTTCTTGTCTTGTGTTTGAATACTAGCACCATCCAAATATATCATACCATTGAATGGACATAAGAATTGGCTTTACATTCTAGAAAAGAGACAGAGAAACATTCCTTCAGTTTTGCCTCTCCTCCATTGTTAGGAAGTATTTAATTAAAGATTTACTCATTGCACCTAATGTTTTATTTTATTAAAAATTATTTTGGAAGGCATTGGGGTGTTTTTTGTTTTTGTTTTTGCTTCTAAGATTTATTTGTGTATATTGAAAGAGGCCAACATTTTGATAATAGCTTTTTTATAAGCTCTGTTGTTTTTATTGTTTTATGCCTCATTAATCAGACAAAAACATTTTATTAAACAGTAATAAAATTTAATACAGAGAGAAGAAAAAAGAGAAGTCATAATGGAAGAGATTTCAATGGAGTGGTCTCTGTTAAATGTATCTTTTAGAGGAAGTATATATCAGCTTTTACATGATATGATGGTTTTGTAAACTTCCTTCACTTCTGTGGTAAATTTAAACTTTTCACATTTGGTGCGGTTATATTTAAGGCATTCATGTTATTTCTTTAAAAGAAACCAACCAACCAAAATGCACTTTAAAAACAACTTCATGAAAATTTTATTGTAGGTATATATATATATATATATATATATATGGAGAAATATGGGAAAACTGAGAGTTGTTTAGCGTTGAAGCTAAATAGTTTATTTTACTTATTATTTTGAAACATATACAATATTTCTTGATAAGAATATTTAATTAAATTGAATACTCCAACTATATCTAATGCCTGTCTTTGCTGAATTTTGCTGTTAAAAACTGAGTTCTTGATGTCTTGTTAATATTTAGGGATTTGCATAATTAAACAAATTACTTCATTATTACTGTTACTTCATTATTATCAATTAAACAGTTCTTTATTGCCTCAGTATTTTTAAAAATAGATTCTTTTGCAGATATTGTTATAAAGGTCACCAACATATCTCATGGTTTATTAATTTTTAAGCAGTTTCTGCTCTTATTCTCACTGCAGACACTGGTGTGTCCAAATAATAATCATGGCCACAGTTTCTGGCTTTCATACTAATAAATAATCCCTTTCATTATTTTCTGGGATTCCTCTAATTTTCAGATTAGGTTTACATGATTCTTCATGTAATTCTTTGTAACTAATATATTTTATTCAAATCAGATTAATAATAATAATAATAATAATAATAATAATAATAATACGGTTTATTTCTATACCGCCCCTCTGGCAAGCCAATCTAGGCGGTGAACAACAATAATATGTATACAAAATTCAAAACATCAAACAAATAAAATCAATACAAATCCCATCCCTCCTACCCTCCCCCACCCCCCAAAACAAATGGCAAAACAAATTACAACAATGACATATAGATATACAATATCAAATAAAATTATATAATAGCCGAAAAAAGAAAAGTCCTCCCCCAGCTACACAAATGTTCTTTCAGCGATTTTCCCGAGGGCTGCTAGATGTTAAACAGTTCTCCACAGCCTCCGGAGCACCGCCGTTTGTCAACCTCAATATAGGTGCAGAGAGGGAGAAAGGCATCATTGTCACCGTCGTTCTTCAGCGGGCGGCGGGGGTGTGGCGGCTGAAGGGACTCAGCTGCGCTGTCGGCCCAGCTGGCCTCCGGAGCAAGATGGAAAGTCCGGAGCCTCCGGCCGCAACCTCTCGCCGCTTCTGGCTGTGTATAAGCCTCTCGCCGCTTATACACATTCCCTTCCTTCTTAAGTGTGTCACTTCTTTTGCAGGTGAACTTTTTCTTCTTATTATTGCTACAGGACTTTTATTACTTGATTTTATAATCTTAATCTTTCCTCCAAAAAATTGTTCTTCATGTTTGTTTTCTTTCTTTTGGGAGTAATTTTTAAAGTCCTTATCTGTTCCAAAAATCATTAGAGAAAAATTACAACAACTATTAGCAAAATTACTACTATTTCTTTCTTAAAACAAAATATGCATTATATTTTACTAACTATTCCCATATAAGCTCAGTGTGCTACTAATTCACTTTAACTCACTTTATTCACTTGAACCCTGCCCTGTATGTTACTCACTCAACCTTGGAATAGCTATAAACGCCTCTATTAATATCAGGTAGAATGGCTGCTGTAATATCTATGATTTAATGTAATGTAATATCATAGATTTAATGAGTAATATCTAATATCTATGATCTGATGGACTGCATCCCTAGTGAAAGAACTGCTGTTCATTGATGGACAATAATTGCAAATTCCTGGTTTTATTATATTACAACTGTCACAGCTGGAGCCATTTAATTATCTCAAGCTTTATCATAGTGGTTACTTGTCTGTCTCATTGTATATGAATGGCTTGAGTCAACAAACCCACAAAGACCAAAGACAATGAGGCAAGAATAAGAAGGAAAAAAGAAAAGAAAAAAGGGGGAAGGATAAATGAGTGATATGGTAGATATGGTATGGCACAACCTTTCTGCAGTGGTGGGATTGCATGCTCCTGTGATGGCAGGAGTGCTACTGGTAGGGTCTTGTTACGCCAAGATCTGTCCTCTTTTAAACCTGCAAAAGATTGTCTCAGGATCTTAGCCATGAATGTGCCCCCAATGTGCAAAAACAGCCATACCACATAAGGAGATCTGGATCTTATCTAATCTATGAAGTTGTTTTTAATGCTGTGTTAGCTAATTGTCTGGAATTTTCTTATGTTTAATGTATAAAATTCGGATGTTAATTATTTAATTATCTGATGGAGCATTTCATAATATTGAAGTTTTGTTATCGGTTTTAAATATAAATCATGCGAATGGCCTTTGGCTTAAGCATTAATAAAATTGATTGATTGAGTGATTGATTGACATAAGGAGATCTGGAACCATATTTAGAGATCTGTAAGGTTTAGCTGAATTGGAATCTGCATAATCCCTTCGCCAATGGGTGGTATTTGGGGTGATAAATCTTGTGTGTATAAGTAAACAGAAATCCAAGAGTACTTCACCCTGGGAGTAATATTCTTTTGTCCAGGGATATTTGCATTGATTGTCTGACCATTGCCAACTTCTCTTCCCATTCTTCCCTCCTGGAAAATCCCCTCTAATCCCAAATTCTTCCCCCACATAGGTTTTGCCTTATAAATATGCCTGCTAGGGCACTACCAATTTGGTTTTGCTTTAGGTCTGATAAACCTTTTTTGTCTGCATCTTCCTTGAGTCCTCAGCTTGCCGGCTATGCCATGATACCACTTTGGGAATCAGTATAGAATTGCCTTTGTAACCCTTAATTTGCTGTCTGCTTCTGCCTTCTATATTGTTAGTTCTTGGATGTGTGCATGAGAGAGTGTCTTTGCATGGATGATGCCTTCCTTCAATTAATTAATAAAATTAATTGGAACCTCATACTCTGGTGTTCTATTTTCAGAACCAGTAGACACAGGCTGGATCCTCAGTTCAGTTACCTGAACCCTTTCACTGCTTTCAATTGAACTAATAAAATTTCCCCATTATATATATTAATGGTGGGTGCCCTCTGAGGACCCTGACATTTGGGTAACAGTCTCCCTTGTCAGACAGGCTTTTGCTGAGGAGCCAGACTGAATGTGCGAAACACTTCATGAGGAGCAGCAGTAAATGAGAGGTGAAACTGGCAGACGATCTCTCAGAGACAATGGCAGTGGCACCATAGTTAACACTTGTACTGCACAGAAAGAGGCATGATAAACTCCTTTTGAATGTCTTTTACCCTATGATGAGACAGTCTAAAATGAAACAAGAGACAGTGCACGAAGATGAAACCAGGTCAAAATGACTCAGAAAACTACTGGCACACAACAGAGGACAGCAACAAGTAGCGCTGTGGCTAATGTTACAACTGGACTCAAGACAAAAGTACATTCAGCTGTTGATGTGCTGAGAAATGAAAGCAGCACAACACATATTATAGGAACATGGAATGTGAGAAGCATGAATCAGGAGATGCTAGACATAATAAAGCAAGAAATGGAAAGTATAAACATTGCAATACTTGGGGTGAGTGAGCTAAAGTGAACAAGAATGGGACATTTTGAGTCAGGTAATTGTGTTTTACTCAGGAAATGACAATCTAAGAAGAAATGAGGTGGCATTAATAGTGATGATCACAACTTTAAAACGAAGACTTTAACCATATACAGAGTGAGAAATGCCAGATGTCCAAGCTGGGTCAGGAAAGTTAGCGGCATGAGAGATCATAGAGCAAACAATATTGCAAACATACATTAGATAATGGTGCATACAAAAGAATTTTCTTGCTATAGCCTTTGATTGTGTACATCATATAAAACTATGGATTATTCCTAAAGAAATGGATGTACCACAACACTTGATTGTCCGGATGTGTAACCTGTACTCAGGATAAGAGCTACAATCAGGACAGAATATGGAGAAATTGTATGGTTTCCAGTTGACAAGAGGGTCAGGTGAGCCTGCATTTTATCACTCCATCTGTTTAACTTCTATGCTGAACATATCATATGTAAGCTAAGCTTAGACTTGGAAGAAGGAGGTGAGAAAATTAGAGGAAGAAACATCAACAATTTAAGATATGAAGATTATTATTATTATTATTATTATTATTATTATTATTATTATTATTATTTCTATCCCATCCCTTTGCCATCGGGGCAGCTTACAAATTTAAAATATTACAATATGCAATTCTTGAGTTGAAAAACTATTTTGTCCCTCTTTTAATAATGTTATAATTCTTTTTTCTCGTGCCTTTTTTAGTTGGTAAGCTAAGAATTTCCCAGGTTTGTTGGCATTCTCAAAATTCCTTTGACGTATATATTTTAGTTTTTTTCTGTATTTCTTCTGTTAATAATATAGACATATGTTTCTGCAATTTTTGTAATTCTATCTGTAACTTCCTATTATTTGGTTTTTCTTTTTATTGACTTTCTTTAATTTTAATTTCGTTTTTCAAATTCTCCATTTGTTTTTCTCTTTGTCTTTTTAGTTCGACACCTTTCTTTATAAAATAGCCCCTCATATATGCCTTCCCTGCATCCCACACAACATCTACAGATGTTTCTTTATTCAAATTGTCTTGAAAAAACCATTCTAAATTTTTCTGGGTTTCTTTAATCGTCTGATCATTTTTCAATATTTTAACATCAAATCTCCAATTGAAATCTTTACTTCCATTTTTAATTATCATCATAACCGGATTGTGATCTGACCAAATGGCTGGTAAATTATCCATTTTGTGGATTCTTTTAGTCAGATTTGAAGACAAGAGAATCATATCTATTCTAGAATACGAGTTGTGGGGAAGTGAGAAGAATGTATAATCCCTACTATTTCCATTGACTATCCTCCAAGCATCTTTTAATGTCAATCTTTCCTGTAATTCGAAGAAACTTTGGGGTAACTTGCCTTGCGATAATTTTGTCTTTCTGTGAGAGGTTCTATCAATTTGAGGATCTATTACCCCATTCCAATCTCCTAAGATTATCATTTTCTCATTATTTTCAATAAAAACAATCAACAAATAACATCTAAAGATCATAGTAGCAGGCAGGCAGCAGATTGTGTATATAGCAGAGGGTACCTTACTATACTAGTAGAAAATAGCACAGATTTGGAACGATTACTTGAGAAAGTCAAAGAAGAAAGTGCAAAGGCAAGTTTAAAGCTGAACATTAAGAAAACAAAAATAATGATCACAGATGATTTACATAACTTTAAAGGAGACTATAAAAATCTTGAAATAGTTCAAGACTTTCTGTACCTTGGTTCAATCATTAATCAGAATGGAGGCTTCAATCAAGAAATCAGAAGAAGACTAGGACTTGAAAGTGCAGCTATGAAAGAAGTAGACAAGATCCTGAAGTGTCAAAATATATCATCGAATACTAAAGTTAGGGTTGTCCATGCCATTGTATTTCCAGTTTCTATGTATGGTTGTGAAAGCTGGAGAATGAAGAAATCTTATAGGAAGAAAATCAACTAATTTGAAATGTGGTGCTGGAGAAGAATTCTATGAATACCATGGATCACTAAAAGACCAAAAAATGGGTTCTGGGGCAAATAAGACATGAATTCTCCCTAGTATCCAAGATATCTAAACTGAAGATGTCATGCTTTAGCCATATCATGAGAAGAATGGACTCACTAGAAAAGACAATAATGCTTGGTAAGATAGAAGGTAGTGGGAAAAGAAGAATACAACATTCCGGATGAATAGACTCAATCAAGGAAGCCACAGTGGCCCTAAATCTAAAAGAACTAAGCAAGGCTGTGATTTGAACGTTTCTCATTCATAGGGTCAGGATAGTTCAATGTTGATTTGATGGCAGTTAACAACAACAAGTAGTAGAAGCCTCTCTGCCCTTCTCAGCTGCAACTCAAGCAGCAGGGAAGGGGCTCTACGTCTGTATGATAACTTACAAGCATAGGAGTATTACTGCTAAGAGAAGTACAAAGTTAATAGGAACTTTGGATAAACACATCTCCTTTCGCCTCCACTCACCAGCCACTTCAGCCCAGGCCAACCTGACAAACAAAAATGTATCAGCCTCACCCAGCCTAGGTGGGACAGCAGATCCTTCCCTGGTATTGCTCAAGCTTCAAACCAGAAATCCTTCTAATTTTCTTTAAAAGAAAACATTGTTTTAATCATTATACAATGATGTTAAAAGGTTGAGCAATGATAAATGTTTGCATTACTTTGGTGTGCTGTCCTGTAGTGTAATTGGGAGGATTGGTCACTGTAATTGCTTTTTTAAAACATTAAAGCTAACATCTTGATTTAAATTTTTAAATTGCAAATTTAAAATTAAAATTAATGTATTTTAATTTTTAAATTATAAACCAAGATGTCATTTACCAATACAATGATATTTCAAATCAATGTTATAATTTAGTTAAAACTTTTAACTAAGCAGTTAAAACTTTAATGCATAGAGTTTTATATTTAGTGCCATAATGTCAGCTTTCCTGCTAATGTTTCCATGCTCTACTCCCCCAAATGGGCTAGCACCCCCAAATACTACAGCATCAGAACTTAATTTCAAAGAAAACATATTAATTTTTGTGGCTTTTAGACACTGTTCCTTGTCAAGAACTCTTGGAAATCTAGAAAGAAAGAAGCATCCATCAGAACAAGGAACAAGAACCTTGTATTCCGAATGGAACTGTGTGGAAGAAATGAAGGCAGAAAGATGGTGGTAGAAGATCTACTCCCCAAAGTCTTCAATCAGGGCCTTATCCCTAGACTTTGGATCTTCATATTGACCTTTTGACTGAAGGCCAAGTTAAATACTTTCATTGTATTCAAACAAGATTTAGAGATATTCATTTAAAAGGCAAGAATGTCAACAGTAGAGACTGTGAGTCCCATTAGAGCTCTAGGAAAAGATGATCCTAACATGCCATTTGCAAAATATAAGAGTTTTGTTATTTTGAGCTGTTACACTGGAATAAATAGTTTCATTATTTCTTCTCATGATAGCCAGCCCAACTAAATTCCAGACTAATAGATAACTGAAATAGAAGTTTTGATTTTACAGCATTTGCACTTTCTGAGTATACCCCATCCAAACCCCTCTCTCAGTTGGAGAGCTACTCTTGGCTGGGGATCTGGCAGGGCTGGTCATATTCCTAAAATGTAACATGAAATGCTGCCTCTGGTAGCTGTTTGGAATGTTGTGGGTGGGCAGCACATTTTTAGTTGTCTAATTTGTTATTCTATTTTTACTGCTAAGGAAGAGAAATACTTGTGGGATTTTCTGCCTAAAGGCCAAAAAGAACATGGCTGCTTGGTACTAGACATTGGACAGAGTGCTGTTCCCTCAGGCAGCAAAATGTCTTGAGATTGCCTTGGCTAATTCTTAGATATACAAGCACTCTCCACTTTGTACTTCAGTGGTTGTTGTTGTTATGTACCTTCAAGTCATTTCTGACTTATGACAACCCTAAGTCCATATCATGGGGTTTTCCTGGCAAGATTTGTTCAGAGGATATTTGCCATTGCCTTCCTATGTGGCTGAGAGCATGTGACTTGCCCAAGGTCACTCAGTGGGTTTCATGGCTGAGCTGGGAATTGAACCCCGGTCTCCAGAGTTATAGTCCAATGCTCAAACCACTATACCATGCTGGCTCCCCAGTGGTACTGTGATACTTTTTCAACACAGAACGTTGCTGTTCCATACTGGTCAATATATTGGTGTCTGATGTGCATTAAGGCCATCACCCCAAGTGACTAGAAACATTGACTTTTGCAAATGTTACAAAGTGCTCCTCACTTCCGTGAGCAGTGACTGATTTCATGAGTTGCAACACCAATGAGCTCAGTTTCCTTTGAGTAAGAGAGAGAAAGTACTGGAACCTTAAAGTGTTTTTTTGTGTTTTTTGCTTTATGTACAAATGGACAAGCAGAGCATTACTGGAGCCAAACAAAACACAACTGCAAGATAGAAAACAGAAAATCCCTTGAAAGACACGGAGGGGGGGGGGACTTCAAGGTTGCACCCACAGCTCATTCCAAGTAGAAATTTTTAGATCTTTCTCTTCCTGTGTTTCCAAAACTCCTAACCCCAACATCAGAAATGGAGGTGATGTGTGCAATGGCTGTTCGCTAAAACACAATAAACTGATGTTGTTGTAAATGGAGGTGAGCCAGCATCTCCAAGGTCTGATGCATCTTTTATCCTTATGCATCTTTATGTTCTGGAACCAAGACAGCTGCTTTATTCTCCATGAAATCAATTCCCAGTGGGAGAAGGAAGCACTTAGCACTTTACATTTCTATACCACTTCAAAGTGAACTAAGCACTCTCTAAGCAGTTTACAATGTGTTAGCCAATTGCCCCCAACAATCTGGGTACTCATTTTACCAACCTACAAAAGGAAGGAAGGCTGAGTCAACCTGGAGCCTGTGGGGTTTGAACTCACATTGTGGCTGCAATAACAGCATCAAATCACTGTGCCACCAGGGCGAGGGAGGTCCCCCACTGTCCTGAATTGGTGGTGACTTCCCATGAATGTGCTTCTGAGAGTATGATTAGTCAGTCCATTGGTAACTTGTTAGAACCTGCATTAAATTGCAGTATAGCGCACACTTAGGGGGGGCTGTAGACAGTTGGCTCTGGACTGCCCCGGAAAGCGGTGGATTGGGGCTGCGGCTACCACATGCTGCAGCCCTGATCCTCCTTTTTGCCACCACAAAAAGAGCAGGAAAATGCTGCTCCTTTCAGGGGTGGCAAAAGGGCGCCTTAAGAGTCGGCGTGCGGCTCTTCCTTGCCCCTTCCAGTGCAGCGTGTCAAGACGCTGCAGCGTTAGGATGTCATTGGGCTGGGGTTGGGGCGTGCAGAGTGTGGCTGCCCTTCCCCATCTTTGCCTCCAGGCTGGTCCTTCGGGCCAGTCTGCAGAGGCCCTTAGTTAGGAGTAAGCCCCATTTAAGACCTTGATACTTACTTCTGAGAAAACATTGCTTACACTGAGAAAACATGGTTTACACTCATTGGGCCAATGCAGACAGCCCGTAAGGGGCGGCTCTGGGTTGCCCCTGGGAGCAATGGATTGGTGCTGTGGCAACCACACACTGCAGCCCCGATCCTCTTTTTTGCTGCCCACAAAAGAGCGGGCAAATGCCGCTCCTTTTGGGGGTGGCAAAAAGCCACCCTTTGAGCTGCTGCCATGGCTCTTTTGCACTCTTTTGGTGCAGCGTGTATGAATGCTGTGCCAACAGGGTGTCCTGACACTACATGGCATGTGGATAGGTGCTTGGCATTGGGGTGGAGTCAGGGTGGAGTCGGGGAGGCTGGTGTGCGGTTGCCCCACCCCAACTCCACCCCAGGCCAGCCTAAAGTGCCAGTCTGCATGGGCCTATTGTTTAACACATTGAAAAATAAGTATGCAAAGGGATCTTGTAGCACCTTTGAGAGTAACTGTGAGAAAGACAGTGTAGCATAAGCTTTTGTAGCCTTTTTAATGCTTTTGCATGGTTAGTCTCAAAGGTGCTACAAGATCCCTTTGCATACTGATATTCCAGACTAACATGACTATGGGCCTATGCAGACTGGCACTTTAGGCCGACATGGGGGTGGAGTTGGGGTGGGATGACCACACGCCAGCTTCCCTGTCTCTGCCCTGACTCCGCCCTGACACTGTGCGCCCGTCCACACAGCGTGTGGTCTCAGGTCACCCTTTTGGCACAGCATGAGCATATGCTACACCAAAGGGAGCAAAATAGCTGCGGTGGTGGCTCTAAGGGCAGCCTTTTGCCACTCCCAAAAGGAGCAGCATTTGCTCACTCTTTGGGGGCGGCAAAAAGGAGGATCGGGTCTGCAGCATGTGGTTTCTGTGGCCCTGATCCGCTGCTCTCAGGGGCGGCCCAGAGTTGCCCTTTATGGGCCATCTGCATCGGCCCTATGTCTCTGAATTCTACCCACAATGAAATATAAACAGTCTTAGAATTATACTGTTAGACTTCATTACAGAACAAGTCTGACTTTTATGAAGTGTCTTCACTTGGAGTTTAATATCTCTCATTGATTCTCTTTCTCTATTAATGTTTTACTGCTGCTATTTTTGGTGTCTATTTAATTCACAGACACACAGTTAGCAGCAGAGGCATCAGGATGTGATTTGGCGAGATGGTCATCAATACTACTTAACAGAAATGTTAAAAAATGACCCCAAGTCATTTCTGTCTTATAATGAACTTAAGTCCATATCATGAGGTTAGCAAGATTTGTTCAAAGGAGGTTTGTCATTGCCTTCCTCTGATGCTGAGAGCACGTGACTTCATGAGATGGGAATCTGTCTCATCCAGGAATCCAGGTTCCTGGATGAAACAGATCATCTAAATCCATGTCAGTCTGGTTTCAGACCTGGCTATGGAACAGAAACTGCTTTAGTTGCCTTAGTGGATGACCCAAGCAAGGAACTGGACATGGGGAGTGTGTCCCTGTTTGTTCTGCTGAAGCTTTCAGTGGCTTTCGATACCATTGACCATGGTATCCTGAGATGAGGCTTGGAGGCACTATTTTGCAGTGGCCTGTTCTTTCTTGGAGGTGGTGTTGGGGGTTCCTGTTCAACTCCTTGGCCATTGGCCTGTGGGGTCCCTCAGGGTTCTGTCCTGTCCCCTATGCTTTTTAACATCTACATGCAACCATTGGGAGTAACTGTCTGGAGTTTTGGAGTAAAGTGTTACCTGTATGCTGTTTGTTGATGATATCCAGCTTTATCACTCATTTCCCCCTAATTCCAAGGAAGCTGTTCCTGTCCTAAACCAGTGTCTGACCACTGTAACAGACCAGATGAGGCAAAACAAATTGAAGCTTAATCTAGACAAGACAGAGGTGCTCCTGGTCAGTCGAAAGACAGGAATAGGGATTCAGCCTGTGTTAGATGGGGTTACACTCCTCTTGAAAACTCAGTTCATAGTTTGGGGGTACAACTGGATTCAACGCTGAGCATGGAAGCCTGGGTATCAGCGGTAACCAGGAGTGGTTTTGCACAACTAAGGGCCTCGGCAGATGACTAATAAAGTCATCTCCGAGGCAGGGAAGAGGAGGGGCAGCCACACAATCGGTGCCCCTTCCTCCTCCCGAGGTTGCCCTTGGAGCTGCCGGCCCTCCGCATGGCCGGCGCGCCGAGGGCAACCTCCCGCCGCAGTGTCCTCACACACTGTGGCGGAAAAGCCAGGGAAAGTGTGCCCGACGCATTTAGGGTGCACTTTCCCTGACTTCTGAAAGGAGTGCCGATTTAGTGCTCCTTTCAGGGACGCTGCCGGTGCACCGCGGTGCGGCTGCCGTGGTCCCACGGCGCACCGTCCCAGGGCGTCCTGGATGCCCTGGTCTGCTTCCCCCCTAAAACTCAAGAGCCAACTGTGCCCATTCCTGGAGAAGTCAGATCTTGCCACAGTGGTACATGCCTTGGTTACATCCCATTTTGATTACTGTAATGTGGTCTATATGGGGTTGCCTTTGAAAAGTGCTCAGAAACTTCAGCTGGTGCAAAGAGCTTTAGCCAGGCTGTTAATGGAGCTGGTTACAGGGAACATACAACTTCCTTGTTGCAACAGCTCCATTGGCTACCAGTCTGTTTCTGGGCACAATTTAAAGTGCTGGCTTTGACATATAAAGCCCTATACAGCTTGGGTCCAGGTTATTTGAAGGACTCTATCTCCCTGTATGAACCCATTAGATTCTTGAGATCATCCAGAGAGGCCCTTCTCCCTGTCCATTACCTTCTCAGGTGCATTTGGTGGGAACAAGAGAGAGGGCCTTCTCAGTGGCTACTCCCAAACTTTGGAACTCCCTCCCTAGGGAGGCCAGCACGGCACCAGTCGTACTATACTTACAGTATCAGGTAAAGAGGCTTTTATGCTGATGAGGGCTGGGTTTTAAATGTTGTGCCATAAATTTTAATGGTTTGTATTTTTAACATGTTACCTTTTAATTTTTAACTGTTTTAACTCTTAAAATTGTTTAACTATTTTTTAAATTTTATGTTTATATATTTTAATATTTTTGTACTGTTTTTAAATTGTATTGTTTTATATTTGTTGTTTGCCACCTTGAGTCCCTATATTGGGAGAAAGGAGGGGTAATAATAATGTGATATCAAAGGCCAATTAAGAGTGAAGAAGGGTTAGTCAGTGGGATAACACTGTTATTGGATCTTTTGCCCATTAGAAGTTCAGATGTTCCTGTGAAGCACATCTGGGGGAAGTGAGTCCTTCTTTAATCTTGGGTACATAGCCTGTATAGACACACTGTAGATGTGACTTCATAGTCTTCCCGAAATAACCAAGCAAGGCACAAATACTTTGCACAGTTGGAATGAACTCACTTGCCAATCCAGTCTAATCCATCTGATCCCCACAGCACAAGGCCACATCGTAAGAAGCACTTCCAGGCCACATGCTCTAGTTGGTGGAAAAGTAATCAAGCATCCAGTGCTTTGAAAGAAACTTCACATGTTAACTACACTTTCCCGACAGACGTTTCCAGACATATCTGACCTTCCATAGGAAATGAGCAACATTTTTGGTGGGTTGCTAATGAACAGCAAAGGAACAGTTTTTCTCCCCTTTATAGTAAAACAGAGCCCATTACACAAAAATTCCAAACCAGATGTTTAGTGAGTTCAACCAGACCAGCTTTTTTTTTTTGATCAAGTTATGTCAGATGTGAGATGGTCTCCAGCTTGCTTTATTTCTCAGAGACTTTTGCTAAAAGTCCTCCCCAGTCTTCCAATTGATCCCACACTTCTCGCTGAGGATCCAGTGTAATAGTATTTTTTTCCCATCAGTTGTTGTTGTTTTTCTCCACACTGATAGAAGTCAACTGCATCTTCTACTTGGGCAGGTGTGTGATTTTGGTTTTGCATGCAGTTGTATGAAAAACAACTGGAAAAATATTTCTGAGGAATAACCAAGAAATCAGCATAAATGTATTGTACATTTTAATTCCTTGTTCTGTTTTCAGTGGTATTTTTTTTCCTTTTATTCATTAATATATTAATATATATATGAAGAGATCAATTATCCTGGGTTAAGTGGTTTTTTTGGTAGCCCCCTCCCCAACTTGTTAAGGTGACTATAATTGATCTCAGTTTTTCCCCCTTAGTTTTCCTAAAATATTTGCATTGTTGGCTGTGTGAAAAACCAATGCGAATAGATGCAGGATAAACCGGGATAAAACTCTGCATGCCTTGAACATATTTCAAATACATCCTCATAATTGATTCAATTTTTATTCACAGTGCTGACAGGTGTGAGCAACAGAACTCGCCGAGATGTGAATAGATGTAGTTTGATAAACATATAGTGTGAACAACAAAACCGGAATGTATGAGTGTGACTTTGGTCCTTTAGATATTTAAGTTGTACATAATTTTGAATGCCCCAAATCAGCATTTTTGGAAAACACTTAATAGCTATTTTAGAAGATGGGTCCTATTGAAACTTCCAAGGAGGTCTGCAGTCTAGCAGCATTATTTTGGGCCAAATGTAGTTGTAGAAGCTTTTGAAGGCAATGGTCTACTGATCCTACTCCATCCATGACTGGTTAAATAAAAGGGATTGAGGGGGGTTGCAGACTGCCAGAAATAGTGCAAATTGAGTCCACTTTTAGGGTTAGGGTTAGGGAATCATGGGTACTGTATTTTATTGTGGCACCAGAGCTCTCTGACAGAGAAGGCTCAATGTCTCAGAAAAAAACCAGTTCCCATGATTCCCTAGCACTAACCCTAACCCTAAAAGTGGACTCAATTTGCACTATTTCTGGCAGTCTGCAACCCTCCTCAGTGAAGCAGAATAGTTACTGGGAATGTCATGAAAACACATCTGGGTGTAGCTATGTTGGCCATACAGCAAAATACAGTATCATTCAAAATATCATTTTAACACCTTTGTCTGATGAAGAAGCAAGTGGATCTTTGAAAGCTTGCAACATGTATGATGTGCATTTTGGTTGGCCCAATCAACAAAACAAATATCACTGTTTTATGGATTTTCAATGATACTGTACATGGGAAAAGAAATGTTTAAGAGGTGATATAATTTCCCTGTTCAAATATTTGAAGGGATGCCATATTGAGGATGGAGCAAGTTTGTTTTTTGCTGCTCCAGAGAACAGGACCCGGATACAAGCTACAGGAAAAGAAATTCCACTAAGAGCTGTTTGACACTCCCTCAGAGAGTAGTGGAGTCTCCTTTGGAGGTTTTTAAACAGAAGCTGCCAAGTGAGCCATCCTGGAGAGAGGTTTCCATAAACAAGGTGCATGACAGGGCCATTTTGCTGCCTAGGATAAAGGCCATCTGTCAAATATGCTTTGATTGTGAGTTCCTGCATGGCAGGGGGTTCAACAGGATGGCCCTTGAGTCTTTTCCAACTCTATGATTTGATGTCACTTTGTAATATTCTTCAGGCTACAGTTTTTAAAAATTCATGAAGGTAATTTGGGGAGCAGTTCACACATGCACCTTTTGGCTATTTATCTGGGTTACTGTGGCATTTACAGGGCTATTTTATTCCTCTTGTAGTAGCCCAACACATTGTTTTCTGCAGATAGAAATCCCAGATGGGAAAGGAAAGAGGAGGAGGAGCAAAGCTAGTTCTCTGACTGAACTAGTGGCTGGAAAACTGCCAGCTGGTGCTTTGGCTGGAAACCAGATGACATGAGAGAACAGCCACATCCCTGGGAGTTATCTAGCCGGTGGATCTGTCCCTTGACCCCAATACATGGCTCTACAGAATTTCAACCTTGGGGGTGGTGGTGGGGGGTCGTTGTTGGGGTAGCTGGCAGAGAGGGAAAGGAAAACTACAGGAAAAGAGATCGCACCTAAACACTAGGAAGAACTTCCTGACAGTAAGAGCTGTTCAACAGGTGGAAGACGTTCTCTTGGAGTGTGGTGGAGTTTCCTTCTTTGGAGGTTTTTAAACAGAGGCCGGATGGCCATCTGTCACAGGAGGTGCTTTGATTCTGTGTTCCTGCATGGCACGAAGGATGGCTCTTGGGGTGTCTTCCAACTCTATGATTCTAGGACATGGAACTGCTGCTTCATCTCTTACAGGTTCTTTCTCTATACCAGTGTAGCCTGGGTTTCCCTGTACTTCCACATATTGAGACTGAGAACAGAAAAGAGAAATGGAGGATGAATCCTTTATATGGAGCTTCATGGAAACTGCCCATGACTTTCATGCTAAAAACTGGCCACCATTGCTTGCCTTTTCCCGTTTGATCAAATCATCCCTGCTCATGGTTCTCAATGTTTTGCTTATTCTTGTTTTCCTGGCACTTCAATATAACACCATACAAGAATCTGTGCATTCTGTTTTCATATATAAACAAGAGACAGAGAGAGGATGAGAGAGAAAGGGGGGGGGGGAGGAAGAAAAAGTGGCAAAATTATGATATACAACTGTAACTATTGGACCACATTCAGAGCATGGCTGGAAAATCCTCTTTTTGGATAGATTTAAAATGTCTAGCAGTTCTATGTGCCAGGTACTCTCTCAAGGAAAAACAGATACATACTTCATCCAACAAAATAACTAATGTCTTAAGCATTTGTTTTGTTAGCATTTTTCCTGCCAATCTCCCATGAGTATATGATCTTTAAATAAAGTTCAAAATGCTTTCTCAATACTGAATGCAAGAATGGCACTGAGTCATAAATGTCTAGAATAGAGGACAGTTCCATACACTTTATCATTCATTTACAGTAAATCTCCACCCTGTTTAAGAGAAATTATGTTCTGCTAGCCTGGTGTAACATGAAAGATTTTGTGTTCATAAAACTAAGTATTCCAAGGTCAATAGGATCATGCCATTCTAAGGAGTACGCTTTTATAAATACAGGAAAAGATTTTGGATTTTTTGCATGCATTATGTGCCATGCTTATTTTTCAAACTTATGCTCATTTTCCAAACATGTAACCTTTCTATTCATGTTTTCCCTTCCTAAATTAGGTTTACATCTGCCAAACAAATGTAGGATGCAGGATGCTTTAATTAAATTGGATGCTTTACCTAAATTCTAAACAACATTCAAGCAAAGTAGGGAAACTGAACTTCAGCCCCCCCCCCCCGATCTTCTTCCACCTTACCTGCCCTCCATACTTCTTTACACTGGAAGGTTTTTAGAGAAATATTTCAGGTTTACTCCAAGGGGAGGAAGAGGCAACTCACCTACCAGGTTTGGTGAAATGAGTGTTTTTGCAGTTATTTTACACACTTCAGGTTGTTACTTTTTCAACACTTGCCAAAAGCTGAGGGAATACTTTCCATTTTACAGAAATTAGAAGTACCTCCTTTCAAAATCCTCACATTAAAAGCAGGACAATTTCTTCCTATTTATTTATGATGATATATTACAATTTCATGTTATATCCATTTTCTATGAAAGTTAGAAGAAATCAAAGGCTCGGGCATTGATAGTTAATTGAAATAAAAGTAATGAGATAGATTTGGGAGATCAGAATGTTTAACCCCATGCTGCTGCTGCTGCAATATGGTCTTTGTTCCTTGTTTTCTAAGGAATGGAAGAGTCATGTATGCAAATGCTGGATACTTCAATTACTTCAGCAAGGTTTGGGGATTTTGTTCCCTCTCAGGAAAGGTGTATTTTAAATGGACGAATGAATCAAAGCAAAGCAAAACAAAAATCACCAAGATATACCATGGGGGTAAACCAGTACGGCATAGTGGTTCAAGTGTTGGTCTGTGACTCTGGAGACCAGGTTTTGATTCCCTGCTTGACCATGAAACCCACTGGGTTGCCTTGGACAAGTCACACTCTCTCAGCCTCAGGGGAAGGCAATGGCAGCTCTGATGGCACAGTTGTTAAAATGCTGGTATTGCAGCCACAAGGTTGTGAGTTCAATCCCAGGGCTCCAAGGTTAACTCAGCCTGTCATCCTTTTGTAGGTAGGTAAAATGAGTTCCCAGCTTGTTGGGGGCAATTGGCCTACAGATTGTAGACCACTTAGTGAGTGCTGAGTTCACTATGAAGCAGTATAGAAATGTAAATGCTATTGCTATTGCTAATAGCAAACCTCCTCTGAAAAAATCTTGCCAATAAAATCCCAGCCGTAGGGTCGCCATAAGTTGGAAACAAATTGAAGGCACACAACAATAAACAAACAAACAAACAAAAACAAGGTTTACCACATCAGTGTTTCAGAATCATCAGCACTGGAAGACAGAGTGCAGATTTTATAAATTTAGGGATGCCTTCTCTATCCCTCCAAATCACAAATATGGAACAAGCAATATTCTCCCTTTCCCAAACCACCAAGAGGCAGGATTGATAAAAGATGTGTGGAGGAAGGTGGGGTGGTACTGGGGCTGGTGACCCATGTTGGCATTCTTGGCCTTCACAAGAGCTTTATAATTTCACAAGCTTTCAGAGCAAGGTTTGTAAGGGCTGACATAGTGCCCTTCCATAGATGGCCTGCCTTCATTTGATTTGGCCAAGCAGCACAATTTAAGATTTGGATTGATTTGGGACCTGAAAGGAATTCCTTCAGAATGTACACACTGGCAAAGGTCAATCCTTTTTGCCCCCCTGAAGCACCATCTTTGGTACCTATACAGGATCAAAGTACATAGAAGGTCCTTAAGATGAAAAGGGAAATTAGGATCTCCATCTTCCTTTCCCCAATGTATTTGCTGATGTAGTAATGCCTGTAAGTAAAATTGCAACCTAGTTTTTGTTCAAGAATGTTTGTGCACCTCTCCCTCTTGCCAAATCAGACACAGATAAATATTTAGTTTGGAAGACATTTATGTGCAGAATATTCGGGACACAAGTGGCCAAGGAACATCAGAGTGTGGTCAAGACGGGAACAATATTAATGAGAAAGAAAACAGAAGCTAGGGAATTTTGCAGAAGTTTGCTTTTGCCTGAGTCTACAGGGAAGGACATGATTCCACCTGTCATTTCATTCCCATTTTGCTGAGTTAATTGAGTACAAACTACTTTTCCATATTGAGCTCAGTTTGCAGCAATGGGATTAAGCTGAGGAGAAAGGAAAAGTGGGAGGAAGAGAGAGAAACTGGGAAATTTTAAAAGCATCTGAAAAAGTGGGAAGACAGAGTATTAAGCCAGACTATCCCTGCCAAATTGGGACAGTAATTAAGGGTGTGCAGAACACAGAATTTGTGCTCTGGCAATGAAAGGAAGGTCCTCAGCAATTTTGATGGGAAATTCATATAGAAAAATACTTTTGGATGTAATAAAGTCCTTCCTGCTGCGCTGGCAGTCAAAGATATGTTTCACTGAGGATAATTATCCTGTCAAGCATGGATAGCTTTCTGTTACAATGTAAATTGCCCAAACAGGGGTTTTAGTAAAGAGAAACCTTTTCTGCATGTTTCAGTCTTTATATATAGTGTGCAAAGACTGAAACATGCACATATCAGTAAACGGATCAGAGTTTTTGTTGTCTTTTTAAAGAAGCAGCCATCATAAATTGATTTGTATCCCTTCAAACCCCTTGTAGCCAGGGAGTCCACATTTATCATTTTTCCCTTCAAGCTCTATTTGTAATAGCTGGAGAATGTTACTAAAGAGCTAAAACATCTGCAGAAATAACCCTTTCAGTTACTTCTCTGAGGACCAAGTATGAGCAGTCAATCACAGGCAGAAGTCTTTAGCAAGATCTGAAGCAGGCAAAGGAAGAAAAAAGGTGGGTTAGACATCAGCACCATCTTCTCTGCCACTTGACTTGACAAAGATTTTAAGCCCCCTCCCCATGCTAAAATAGGATTAATTCCTCTGTTGGTCTCTTAGGGGGGTTGCAGACTGCCAGAAATAGTGCAAATTGAGTCCACTTTTAGGGTTAGGGTTAGGGTTAGGGAATAATGGGAACTGTATTTTATAGTGGCACCAGAGCTCTTTGACAGAGAAGGCTCAATATCTCAGAAAAACCCCAATTCCCATGATTCCCTAGCACTAACCCTAACCCTTAAAGTGGACTCAATTTGCACTATATCTGGCAGTCTGCAACCTCCCTAAGTCTAATTATAATTAAAATCCAATAAACATCCAATGCATCTCACTTTTGACTAATAATTATCTGAAGCCTCATTTTGTTTAGTGTCATATGCTGCTGTTGGGGCAACAGGGAATCTCACAAAAATAGCATAAAAGTGCAGAGGTGTCCAAAAGGTAGAAAGAAAGTTTTAGATCACACAATAAAGAAGTAATTACAGTTGGCTCTCCACATTTTCTTCCTGGCAATTATGCTGGAAGCTGACCATAGAGGTGTGCTGGAGAACCTAGATGTTCCTAGAGAAAACACTTCTCTAGGCTTCTTTGTGGGTTTTTTTTGGGCTGTGTGGCCATGTTCCAGAAGAGTTTCTTTCTGATGTTTCACCAGCATCTGTGGCTGGCATCTTTAGAGAATTCTCTGAAGATGCCAGCCACAGATGCTGGCGAAACGTCAGAAAGAAACTCTTCTAGAACATGGCCACACAGCCTGAAAAACCCACAAAAAACTATGGATGCTGGCCATGAAAGCCTATGACTTCACTTCTCTAGGCATTTGTAGGTCCTCCAGCATGATTCTATGATCAGCATCTGGCAGATGTTGACCATAGAGTTGTACTGGAGAACCTGGAGATTCCTAGAAAGGTGTTCTCTCATGTTAAAAAGAATAGTGTGGGGGTTTTTATTTGAAGTTTTTCCACATTCATGGACGTCCTTCATCCCCAACCATAACAAATGGCACACAATTCTTTCCAAGCTTCATACCTGAGCAATTAGACTTGCAAATGAAGCCCCTCTCCAATGTACACATTGATGATACCTTTATAAGGTCAACCAGAAGGCATGCACACCACAGAGTTGTGTAGAAGCTCGCTTGCTTCTTCATTAGATGAAGATGGTACAAAATTCATGCAGTGTTTACCTGCCAGTGACCAACCAGAAAAGAAACAAGCTAATTTGCAATATATGGAAATGAAGCAAGCTGGTGCTAGGATAAACAGACATCTTTTAAAGGAATTCTACTTCAAATGACAGGCTGATTTTATTGCCTTGTTTAGCTGAAAGGCAAAATGGTAGCAGCAGAAAAAGAGAGATGGCAAAGGGGTGTCTCTGTCAACTTTGGCTTTGCTGTAACTGAAAATCCTAGAACAGGAAACAGTATTGGCAAGCTTCACAATCTAGTTCATGGGACTTCCAATGAGATGGTGCTGTAAGAGGTTGGGTGCGGGATACACTCTTGGCTTACAACCACATTAATGAGCTTGGAGGATGGGAAAAAACACAAATTTCTGTCAGAAATGCCCCTCCGATAAGAGGGGTAACAGGGAGCTTGGTGGGGATCCGAGTAAGCTCTCTGTTGTGGACAAGAAGAAAGGAACCTTTCAACTTGTAGAAAGAGAAGCTTTAGGATCTAAGAGCTTAATGTCATCATCTAGGACGAAAAGAGTGGTGCCTTCACTCTGTTTTTAAAAACAGCATTGAAACAGATAATAACAGTATAAAATGTGGTTGAGGAAAAAAAACACCTTACTGCAGTCTCTTACTTTAATGGACTTCTATATATAGAAATAAAAAGAATTCACAAGGAGAAGGGGTGAAAAGCAGTCGTAAAGCAGATGTAAAACTGGATAACCAGAATAAAGAGGAAGTAAAAGGGGGGACAAGTGGAGAATAGAGCTGAGTGGAGTTAAGGGGAGACAAAAGTAAATGGAATTAGACAAACAGAAAAAGGAGGAGTGGAATGGAATGGAGCTGAACAGAGTGGACAAAAAAGAAAGCTGAATAGAAAAAGAGATGGAGAGGTGTGGAGAAAGCTGAGCAAAGAAGGAGTTGAGTAGTAAAAACTGAGAAATTTAAGAGAAATTCAACAGAGCAAAGTGAACTGAATGAAGAGAGAGATAAGTGAAAAAAGTTGAGTGGAGAGAAAATTGAATAGAGAGGACTGAAGGAGATGGAAACAGAGACAAATAGAGGAAGGAGAAGGTGGGCAAACTCAAGCAAAGGCTAAACGAATTGAGTAAAGCAAAATATGAGGAGACTGGAAAAAAGGAAAAACAACAACAAAGAGTGAGGTTTTGAGCGATTGGAAGGACTGTGAGAGGTAATAAGGGATAAAGAGGAGCAGTACTCTACATTACTCTACAATCACAAGTACAGAGGGAATGCCAACCCTACACTCAAATACTGGAAAGAGTGGAGAAAACAAGAAGTGGGGAAAGAAAAAGGAAAATAATTGAGAGTAAGTAGAACATTAAAAAAATGCAGGATTAACAGACTATACTATCATATAGTTCCCCTCCCCCCATTTGAATTTGTGGTTGAGGTGAATACTGAATGCTTAATGAAATGTACTTGGTAAAATATATACGGAATAATGATTAGAATGATTGCTTAGAATATTGAATATCTGATATATGATGAACTGAGTCTGCAAAAGTATATTTGAAACAAAATTATAAGAAGGGATTGTGGGAATATTGTGGGAATGTTAGAGATTCATAGAATAAAGAATATAGAGTATAGAAAGAGAGGATCTAATACATCTGATCAATTTTGAATATAGATAACTGTAGAATCTAGATAAATTAATTGAGTGATTATGGAAAAGAAAACATATGAAAAATACTAAGACAGTAATAGAAATAAGCAAAAATCAATTATAGGATGATTATTGGTGTGATGTTAACAATAATTAACTCAGAATTGTAACAAGCTTGATATAGAGCATATATTTGAAATATACGAAAAATTGTATCTGAGTTACTGTGAAAAGTGCATTGTAACCCTATGGAAATTAGCAGATTTACAGGCAAATTGTTGTTTATTATTATTGAAAATTTATATGATTACAGAAATCATCACTTTTAAGTAATAATGTGGTAAAAGATGGAATCCAGAAAAAGGAATGGTCACAATCCCAGATTCAAGTAATAACGCAAAGAAGTTCAACAGAAGAAATGGTTAAAATAACAGACTCTAATGTGATACTATTGGAGGAAATATGAATAATGAGAAAGGAAATAAAAGATACAACAAGAAATGAAGGAGGAATCGAAGGAGACCAGACAAGAGGTGACAAGGGGATCAGCTATTTTAGATCTGATCCTAACTAACAGGGATGACCTGGTCAATGGGGTGCAAGTGGTGGGATCCTTAGGTGGGAGTGATCATGTTCTCCTGGAGTTTCTTATATGGTGAAAGGTGAAGCTAGGCATAGTCAGACACTCATTCTAGACTTTAGGAGAGCTGATTTCAGTAAACTTAGGGGAACACTGGGAGTGATCCCATGATCAGGAATACTAAAAAAGAAGGGAGTTCAGGATGGATGGGAGTTTCTCAAAAGGTAGATACTGGAGGCACAATCTCAAACTGTTCCAATGAGGAGGAAAAATGGTAGATTTCTCAAGAAACCAGGTTGGATGACAAAAGAACTTTCAACTGAACTAAGTTTTAAATGGGAGATGTATAATAAATGGAAAAATGGGGAAATCACCAAAGAGGAGTGCTAGCACATGTAGGGGTAAAGTCAGGAAAGCCAAAATGCAAAATGAGCTCAGGCTTGCTAGAGGGGTTAAGAACAATAAAAAGGACTTTTTTGGGTATGTCCGTAGCAAAAGAAAGAAGAAGGAAATGGTAGGGCCACTGTGCAGAGAAGATGGAGAAATTCTAACAGGGGACAGAGAAAAGGCAGAACTACTCAACACCTTCTTTGCCTCAGTCTTCTCACAAAAGGAAAAGGGTGTTCAAGCTGAGGAAAATGGAGCAGAAGACACAATAAGGGAAATGCATCACAGAGTAAATAAAGAGGTAGGACAGAAATACCTGGTTAACCTAAATGAATTTAAAGGCCTTTGCAGACTGCCAGAAATAGTGTAAATTGAGTCCACTTTAACTGCCCTGGCTCGGTGCTAGGGATTCATGGGAACTGTAGTTTTTCTGAGACATTGAGCCTTCTCTGTCAGAGAGCTCTGGTGCCACAATAAACTACAGTTCCCATGATTCCCTAGCACTGAGCCAGGGCAGTTAAAGTGGATTCAATTTGCACTATTTCTGGCAGTCTGCAAAGGCCCTAAGTCTCCAGGACCAGATGAACTACATCCAAGGATATTAAAAGAGCTGGCACATGTAATCTCAGAGACACTGGCAATAATCTTTGAGAACTCCTGGAGAACAGGAGAAGTCCCAGCAGACTGGAGGAGGACAAACATTGTCCCCATCTTAAAAAACAGGAAAAAAGAGGATCCCAACAACTGTCGCCCAGTTAGTCTGACATTAATACCAGGAAAGATTCTAGAGCAGATCATTAAACAGAGAGTCTGCAAACATTTAGTAGGGAATGCCATAATAACAAAAAGTCAACATGGGTTTCAGAGAAATAAGTCATGTCAGACTAATTTGATCTCTTTTTTTTTTGGATAAAATTACCAGTTTGGTAGATGAAAGGAATGCGGTAGAGATAGCATATCTTGATTTCAGTAAGGCTTTTGACAAGGTCCCTCATGATAATCTTGCAAACAAGATAGTAAAATGTGGGCTAGACAATACAACTGTTAGGTGGATTAGTAATTGGTTGACTGACCGAACCCCAAGGGTGCTCAGCAATGGCTTCTCTTCATCTTGGAGAGAAGTGACTACAGGGTTCTGGCCCAGTTCTATTCAACATATCTGACAGAACTCGTCATAGGAAATTTCTTTGTTCCTATAGAGAGGCAATACATGCAGCGAGGAAATCTTTCTTGTCTGCACATATTGCATCTGCAGAGTCCCATCTAGTAGAGCTTTTTGGGGTGGTAAGGGAACTGATATATGTTTAATAGCATCGGGTTCCACCTGTGCAAAATCCATTACTTAACCTGACAGTGGCCTGCTGTGATGCGTTTAACAATTTCTTTGCAGATAAAATCTCTCAGATAAGAGCTGACCTGGATGCCGGGGCTGTAGCATAATTGATTGCTGAGGTGCCCAGCAACTCCCTTGATGAGATTATACTGGATCAATTTGAATCTGAGTACCGATGACATGGACAAGCTCCTTGGGAGAGTGAGGAAAACAACTTGCACTCTGGATCCTTGCCCTTTGTGGCTGGCTGTCCGGGGTGTGTGAGTTTGATGCCTTGAGGGTGTTCCTGAGGGACATCACCAATGCATCCCTTAGGGATGGTCATTTCCATCCTGCTTGAAGGAAGTGGCAGCTAGGCTGCTTCTGAAGAGACTTTCTCTGGACCCCCTGGACATGAATAGCTATAGGCCAGTTTCTTTACTACTTTTTCTGAGCAGAGTGATTGAGAGGGCTGTTGCTCTTCAACTCCAAGCTGTCTTGGAAGAACCTGATTATCTAGATCCATTTCAAACTGGCTTTAGGACAGGATATGGAGTTGAGACTGCCATGGTTGCCTTAGCTGATGACCTTTGTCTGGGCATTGACAGGGGTAGTATGACCCTGTTGGTGCTATAGGGCCTCTCAGCAGCCTTTGATACAATAGATCACAACATCTTCTTGGATCGCCTGAGAAGGTTAGGAATTGGAGGAATTGGATTGCAATGGTTTTGTTCCTTCCTCTTGGGCAGATTCCAGAGGGTGATGTTCAGGGACAGTCGCTCTGCAAGGAAAGAGCTTAATTGTGGCATCCCACAAGGCACCATCCTGTCCCCGATGCTATTATATATATATATATATATATATATATATATATATCTGAAACCGCTGGGAGAGATCATCTGGAGACATGAGGCAAGCTGTTATCACTATACTGATGACATCCAGATATATTTCTCCATGTCTCGGTCTTCAGCTTTGACTTCAGATGGTGTCTCTCCTCCCAATTATTGTCTTAAAGCAGTAATGGGCTGGATGAGGAAAAACAGATTGAGACTGAATCCAAACAAAATGGAGATACTTACAGTAGTGTCCCTGAACACAGATATGGGGATACAACTCCCAGTCCTGGATGGGGTCACACTCTCCTCAAAGGACTGTGTTCGCAGCGTGGGGGTGCTCCTGGATCCGTTGCTTCAGATGATAAATCAGGTAAATGCGATGGTCAGGAGTGCCTGTTATCAGCATCGGCTGATACGTCAACTGTGACCTTTCCTGGAAGTTAGGGATCTTGAAACTGTGGTGCATGTACTAGTTTTCTCTCATCTTGATTTCTGTAATGTGCTCTACATGGGGCTACTCTCATACTTGGTCCGGAAACTTCAACCAGGCTGGTCTCAGGAACAACGAGAAGAGACCACATAACACCGATCTTAAGATCACTTCAATGGCTGCCCATTAGTTTCTAGGCCCAGTACAAGGTGTTGGTTAACGCCTTTAAAGCTCTAAATGGCCATAATAGTGCCACTGTATTCTGCTTTGGTCAGATCCCACCTGGAATACTGTGTCCAGTTCTGGGCACCACAATTCAGAAAGGATGTTGAAAAATTGGAGCGTGTCCAGAGAAGGGTGACTAAAATGGTGAAGGGTCTGGAAACCATGACCTACGAGGAATGACTTAGGGAACTGGGTATGTTTAGCCTGGAGAAGAGATGGTTAAGAGGTGACATAAAGATGAAAAAATAAGAGAAGAGGACTCATCATCAACAAGAAGAGAAAGGGAGACAAAACAGATTATATCCGATCAAGAAACAGAAGAAGAATCAGAAGGAGAGACTGAAGAGGAACTAGAAGAACAAGAGAACAAAGAAGGAAGGAAAAAAGACAATAATATAGAAGAATATTAAAAAGTAAAAGCAGAACTAAAACAAAGCAACATATACGCGCGCACACACACAAAACTTTAAAAAAATAAGGGGTGGAAAGGTGGAAGACAACACAACACATCTAAGTAAAGGTAAACTAAACCTAAGTAATATACTAGAATAAAAGAGAAAGAAAAGAAAAGAAAAGAAAGAAAAGAGTATAAGTGAAGAATAAACAAGAAGAACATATATATAGAAAAACAATTTGACAAGCAAAGCAATATCATGGAATGTAAAAGGAATAAATTCAAAGTGCAAAAGAAATATGGCATTTCACTACTTAGAAAAGACAAAAAGCGACATCATCTGTATAGAAGAGGCCAAAATCAAAGAAAGTGACACTAAATATTTGAGAAATATTTGAGAAAAATGACAGAAGAGTTTGAAATGCTTGAGGTATGGCATATGAAGTATGGACATTCTAAGGGATATACATTTTTTTCAGAAGTACACAATTCGATGTCAAGAATATTTATTGAAAAAAGCTAATATAGGGCATTTACAGACTGCCAGAAATAGTGCAGCTTGAGGTCACTTTAACTGTCCTGGCTCAGTGCTAAGGAATCATGGGGACTGTAGTTTATTGTGGCACCAGAGCTCTCTGATAGAGAAGGCTCAATGCCTCAGAAAAAACTCCCATGATTCCCTAGCATTGAGCCAGGACAGTTAAAGTGACCTCAAGCTGCATTATTTCTGGCAGTCTGTAAAGGTGCATAGTGAAAGAAATAAGAGACAAAGAACAAAAATGGAAAAATGGAGGAAACAAAAAAATAAAAAATAAAATATGAAATACATGCATTAAAATACCAGTTATAAAATATAACAATAAAAGATTTGGAAAGGAAATTACAATGTGTGAAACAAAAACATTTTGAACTGGGAAACAAATCTAGCAAAAATCTGGCTAACAAATTAAGGAAAGAAAATAATAAGAAAATAATAACAGAAATAAAAGAAGGAGGAAAACTTTTCACAAATCAGGAAAGCATCAAAAAAGCATTAAAATTATTTTGAAACATTATATAGAAACATGAATCAAGAGGAAAATAATAAAGAAAAAATACAAAACTATTTGAAAAAGCAGAAAATAATTCAATTGACAGAAGGACAGAGAAAAGATTTAAACCAAAATATCTCAGAGAAAGAAATGTCAGGGGCATTAAAAAATTGAAAGTGGGAAAAGCACCAGGACCAAATGGATTCCTAATTCTCTTCTATATATAAAAAGGAAGAAATTACAATGAATTCATTAAAAATACATTTATTTTATACATTTCTTATAGAAAGAAATGGTATCCCAGACTCATGGAAAAGTACATACATTACATTAATAAAGAGATAATAATGAGGTGAAAAATTACTGACCTATTTTCTTGATAAATACAGATTATAAAATATTTACATCCATTATTGCAGACAGACTAAAGAAGATTCTAGGAGAGACTATACAAAAAGATCAAAATGGGTTTTTACCAAAGAGACATATAAGTAACAACATGAAAGCAGTGTTGAATGCCATAGAATATTTTGAAAAACATAATGATAAACATCTGGTAATGATCTTTATAGATGCCAAGAATGCATTTGATAAAGTAAGCTGGCTTTTCATGCAGGAAATCGTTAAGTATATGAACATGGAGAGAAGTTTAAAAAATGGATTCAAATGATTTGTAAAGAGCAAAAAGCACAAATTATAATCAATGAAGAAAAGACTGAACCCCTCAATCTAGAAAAAGTTATCACCACTATTATTCATAATGATTCTATAGATACTAATTATAAAGATAAAGGAAGATCAAGAGATTCAAGGAATCAGAATAAAAGGGCATACCCATAAAATTAAGGCATTTGCAGATGACATGGTTTGCTTTCTGGAAGATCCCTTGAAAAGCATAGATGAACTACTGTACATCTTAAAAGAATATGGAAAACTAGCTGGATTTAAAGTCAACCAAGACAAAACAGCAATCACAACAAAGAACATGACTAGAGAAGAAGAAAAACTGAGAGTAAAATCCAAATTTAAGATTGAAAAATTTAAAATTATAATTATTATATATAACAAAAAGAAATGCTGACCTCTTTGAGAATAACTATAACAAAGTTTGGAAAGAAATTCAAAAAGATTTAATGAAATGGTCCAAACCTCAGATCTCACTGCTAGGAAGAGTATCCATAATAAAAATGAATATATTATCCAAATTGATGTATCTTTTCCAAAATATACCCATAATACATAACAAAAATGTTTTGATGTATGGAGGAAAGAACTAAGTTCTTGTGGCAAGGCAAGAAACCTAGAGTAAAGGTTTAAGTATGGTGGAAAGAAAAAGGGGGATTCTCATTACCAGATTTTAAGTTATATTACTATGCTTGCTGCATGAGTTGGGTAGAAGAGTGGATAAAACTAGAGGATGAACAATTGCTAAGCATAGAGATCGATAACATCAGATTTGGCTGGCATGCCTTTATGTGTTATAACAAACTGAAAATCAACAAACATTTTACATACCATCATATACTTAAGGTATGGCTGAAAGTAAAAAAGAATTTTTATAGAAAGCTACCATTCTGGACTTCTCCTCAAGAAGCCTTTCTATATAGAAGTAAAAATGAGAGTTCAAAATGGATACGATATCAAGACATTTTGGAATTGAAAAGAAACAGGGAAGGAAACAACAAATACTAAATAAAATCAAAATAACAAGTTGGAAAAGAGGGAACCATTAATATTTGGTACTCTATATACAACTGAATGAAAGATTTTTTTAAAAAATAATTTTTAACTTTATTGAAATAACATAAATGCGAATAATTACATATTATTTTGATAGGATCAAAGCAGGTTATTTACATCATGTTAAAAAAAATAACAGTTGCTCAGAAGAAAAAAGATAAATACATAAATATAATAAGATTTATAAAGAAAAGAAGAAGAAATAATAAATACATAAATAATAAATAGATAAGTTGGAATAAATTGGGCATTCTTTAATACTGACCTTTAATAGCCTTGTGTAAACTCGTTCATGTAGTTGGGTCAAACATAAAAAGGTAAGTGAGAATTTTACCTGATTCATTAATCTATACTCATTCCTTTCTATTTCCACAGTTTCTCAACTTTTCCCCATTTGTCGCTATACTTTTGTTCCATTTTACCATCTAGCAACATTGATAGTTTGTCCATTGTTCTCAAATCGTTCACTTTAATTTTCCAATCATCAATTAACTTTCCATAATTTCCATAATTCATTTTCCAATATTTGGTGAAAGTTATTTGGGCCGCTGTTGTCATATAAAGTATTACCCCTAACTCCTCTTTGTCTACTTTCCCTTTTATATCTTCAATTATGTTTAATAAGAATAGCTTAGGGTTCAAATTGAGATTAATTTGAAAGATGTCTTGTATTTGTCTGTGGATCTCTAGCCAGAACTTTTTTGCTGACTTGCAATTCCACCACATGTGGATTAAATCCACAATTCTTTGCTCACACTTCCAGCATTTGCTTTCATTCTCACCTTTAATCTTTGCTAATTTTTGGGGGTGCATGTGCCATCTGTGGAGCATTTTATAATAATTTTCTATTAAATATACACTTTTTGTAAACTTAATTGATTTTAACCATGCCTCCTCCCAGGTATTTAATGCAATATTTTCATTAATATCTTGCATCCACGAAATCATGCTTTCTTTAATTGTCTCTTCTTTTAAATCTATCTCAAGTAGTATCTTATATATTTTAGATAGCATTTGTTTTTCCCCCTGAGTCAATGATCTTATCTAGGGCTTTTTTCTCAAAATCTATACCCCTTGCTTGGCTATCCTTATTAAATCTTTCTTTTAACTGTTGATAATTGAGCCAATGCAGTTCAGTACCCTCATTTTGAAGTTCCTCTTGGGTTTTCATTTTTAGTGTCTTGTCCTTTTTAAAGAGAATATCGTTATAAGTAAGCCATTTTCCTTTATGTATTTTGTCATAATTATGAAATGCTTCTTCTGGTGATGTCCAACAAGGAATTTTGTTATAGAAAAAATTCTTTTATTTGTGCCAAATTCTTATTATTGCTTTCCTAACTATGTGTTTTTTAAAGTTCTTATCTATTAAATACCCATCATAGTTTAAGTACCAATGCCAACCTTTGTCTAAATTCTTGCCTTCCAGTACCAAAAGTTTTTTATCTTTGAGGACCATCCAATCTTTGAGCCAAGTTATGGCCATTGCCTCGTAATAAATTTGTAGATTGGGTAGACCGAGCCCCCCCTTTTTATATTTTGTAATACTCTTGTCCTTATTCTAGGTTTTTTCCCCTGCCATAAAAAATCTCTTATATCCTTTGTCCAAGATTTAAAAATACTATTAGATGTAATAATTGGAATTGATTGAAATAAGTATAACATTTTGGGTAGAACGTATGATTGTATTACTGCTATACAACCTAGCAGTGACAATTTCAGGGTCATTATATAATTGTTTGACAACAAATCAGAGTTTTGATTTGTCATTATTATGCCCAAATATTTTGTTTTGTTTACAATTCTTAAATCTATTTCTCTGGCCAGTTCTATCTCATCCTTCCTTGAAATTTTTTTTGTCAAAATCCCGCTTTTCTGTTTATTAATTCTAAAGCCTGCCATGTTACATAATTCCTCAAGCACCAACCATAGTCTTTTAATGCTTATTTTGGGATCATCCAAAATAATCGCAATATCATCTGCAAATGCTTTTACTTTAAAATGTTGGTTGCCCACTTTTAAACCTTTAATTTGATTATCCTTTCTTATTTTCCTCATTAATACTTCTATTAACATTATAAACAAGAGCGGAGAGAGTGGGCAGCCTTGTCTTGTCCCTTTACTTATATTGCATTTTTCCGTTTTATCTCCATTTACCTCAATTTTTGCAAATTGTTTGTTATAAATAGCATTAATCCATTTTTCCATTTCCTTTCCTACATTGCTTTGTTTTAAAAACTCTTTTAAAAAAAACCAGTTTGCATTGTCGAATGCTTTTTTCCAGATCAAGCATTATTATACCCATCTTTCTGCCTTTGTTCCCTTCGTAATATTCTATGATATTTACTATGGTTCTAATATTATTTTTAATATGTCATCCTGGGAGGAATCCAGCTTGGTCTTCGTTAATCCACTTTGATAACACCTTTTTTAGTCTCTCTGCAAGGATAGAGGCATATATTTTATAATCCATATTAAGCAGGGAGATAGGTCTATAGTTCTCAATTTTACTTTTATCTTTATCTCCTTTCAGGATCAATATAATTGTTGCCTCACACCATGTCTGTGGATAGTGTTCTACATCTATTGCTTTTATGGTATTATATAATGTTGTTATTAATTCATCTTTGAATGTTTTATAAAATTGAGCTGTTAATCCATCCGGACCTGGGGCTTTGTTCTCTTTTAATTTCCCTATTGCTAGATATATTTCTTCTTTGGTGATTGGTGTGTTCAATTCTCTTTTCTCTTCTTCTGAAAATCTAGGTAGTTGTTCTTTCCTTATGAATTCTTGAATTGATCTTTTTTCCCCCTCTGTGATGTTTTCTGCTTTGAACAAATCTTTAAAGTAATCTGTCATAATTTTTTTAATTTCCTGTTGTTGTATTAGATCTATCCCTTTGTCTCTTAATCTTAATATAGTTCTTGTTTCTTTTAATTTCCGTATTCTATATGAGAGCCACTTGCCTATATTGTTTGCATTTTCACAGTATCTCTGTTTTGTATATTTAATTTTATTTGCTACCTGGTAAATAATTTTTTGATTAATTTGTTTTCTCAATATTTTTACTCTTTACTGTGGCATCTGTTGGGTTTTTTTAAAGTTCTTGTTCTTTTTCTTTTATCTCATTTAATACTTCTCTTTCTTTTTGTTGTTCTAACCTTCTTTTCCTCACTTCTTGCTGAATAAAGAGGCCTCTTATGACCGCTTTACCGGCATCCCATACGGTGTGCATTAGAATTTGTAAATCTGTATTTTCCTTATAGTACCAATTTATTTATTTCTTCAGTCTTTGTACAATGTCTAAATCCTGTAAAAGATGGTCCTTCAGTTTCCAATTGAATTCTCTTTTTGATGTTGTGATTACTAATTTTATTGCGCTATGGTCTGAGAGGGTTCTTGGAAGTATGTTAATGTTTGCTATATGTTTACATAATTCTTTTGAGGTACAGATTATATCTATTCTTGACCAGGATTTAAATCTCTCAGAAAAGAATGTATAATCTCTGACCTTATTATGATTAAACCTCCATACATCTACCAGATTAAGGTTCTCCACCATTGTGAAAGCTATTTGTGGTAGTTTTCCTTGACTGCCTTTTTTCCTGCTTGAATTTGATCTATCCAGTGCTGGATCCCATACTCTGTTCCAGTCACCTGTAATAATAATTTTTTCATATTCAAGTTTCTCAATCTCATTGTATATTTTTTTATAAAATTTTTCTTTATTATCTAGAGGTGCATACATATTAACAACCAGCATTCCCCCCCTATGTTATTAAGTTCAATCGCAATATATCTACCTTCCAAGTCATTCAAGATTTCCCTTGCAGAGAGGTTATCTCTGACATAGATTACCATGCCTTTCTTTTTTTTTTGTTTTATCACATGCTGCAAACATTGCCCCCATCTTTTTATTTTGTAAAACATGTTTATCTTTTTCCTTAATATGCGTTTCCTGTATGCAGACCAGATCTATCCTTTGTTTATTTAGGAGATGGAAAACCTTCCTTCTCTTTATTTTTGAGTTTAGACCGTTAATATTCCATGATATTAGTTTTATTGTCATAATTTTCCTTAAATTTGTCTCCCCTTCTCCCTTTTATCCCCCCTCTCTTCCCTAATTAGTGTTTTGTCTTCCTCTGTTTTTTGTCTTTCTTTTCCCTTTCTTGTTATCTTCCTGTGTCAATTTTCTGTTAAATATCCTGATATCTATCCCCTCCTCTTGTGAGTTTTCCTGTCTCTGATTAATATCATTATCTGATTCAGATTCTCCCTCATCCTCAGATGTTTCTCTATTTGATTCTTCTGTATCTGCTTTCTCTTTATCAATGTTTCTCTTAACAGAATTACCCTTTTTAAGTTCTCTTCCTAACCTAGTTTCCATTTCCCCCCCATACTTTATTGGTTTCTCTATATTCCCTTCTGTTTGTTCTAGGCCTTTATTCCCTTTATATTGTGCAAGGAATTCATTCATCTTAACCACAGTATTTATTGTGTATCTTTTGTTTTTGTATGTTAAAGAAATTCCTTCCATTCTTTCCCATTTGTACCTTATATTTTCTTGTCTTAAGAGTTTGGTAAGTGGTAGATATTCCCTTCTTTCCCTTAACAATTGTGCTGGTATTACCTTATATATTTTTATCTCTTTTCCTTCAATCTCAAATTTTTCGGTGAAGTTCCTTTCCAGTATCAAGTCCCTGACCCTTCCTCTAACAAAATGTATCATTATATCCCTTGGAAGTTTATTCTTTCTTACTGACCACGATTCGACCCTATACATATTGTCAATTTCAAGGTCAAGTTGCTCCCCTGACCATTCTATAAAGTACGCAAGGGCAGGTATTATTCTTGTCACTAGGTTTTGAATGAAAGATTTAAGACAGATAGAACAACAGAGGAAATTGAAGAAAACAAAATAGATATAAATAAAATCATCATGGACAAAAAAGGACATCATATTGCAAAATATTATAAGATCCTCAATAAAAGAAATTTGGAGCAAGAAACAGTAAAACATGTAATGACTAAATGATCACAAGATATAGGAGGGAATATTGAATTAGATAAATAGGGAAAAACATGGCTGTATACAAATGAATTTACTTTTTGTCAAGATCTTAAAGAGAATTTCTTGAAAATGATACATCAATGATATCTATCACCTACCAGACTTAATGCGACATATAAAACAACTAACAAACAATGTTGGAAATGTCAGGAACAATGGGGAAAATTCTATCATATGTGGTGGAAATGTGACTGAGCTGTAAGATATTGGAAAAAGATACACAAGACAATAACAGACATTTTTCAAATGAAAATTCCATATAATCCAGAATTTTTCCTATTGAACATGACTGACAATTTAGATAAGGAGCTAGAGAGAAAATATAGACAAATTTTCTTATATATAATTTCCTTGTCTAGAATTGTATATGCTAAGTATTGGAAAAAAGCTGAAATACCAGACATAGACAAATGGCTAGTAAAAACAAGAGAGATGATGAACATGGACATTCTAACCATCTTAATTCAATACAGATCAATAGGTAAGGTAGAAGAGGAATGGTCTATGGTAAAAAGAGTATGGAGCAACGATCAGTAATGAATGAATGATTCAGTAAAGAGTAAGATAATAAGTACACAAATATACTAGAGAAGCAAAAAAGAAAGCAAAAAATCATATTGCATATTCTGGTTATATTTCGAATTCAAGAATAGTAAAGTGAAAAAAGAATATAGTGAGTGGAAAAAGAAAATTATGTTATGGAAAAATGAAAAGTAATGAAGATATAGTAGTTATCACAGAATTAATCATATAAAAAGAGTAATTGATAAACATGGAAAAGATAAGGTGAACTCCACCGGGAAGGGAATTTCAGTTGAATTTTTAAACAATATATGCAAAAGGATGAAAGTGATAAGATGAATGTATGTTAGGTAGTCATTATTGTAGTATGTTTTGTTAGTTACAATAGGTTAGTAGAATGCTATAGAATAAGTGTCTTGTGCATTTTATGCTTGTATTTGATTATTTGTATTTGATTTTAAAATTGAAATAAAACATTTTTTAAAAATCTAGTCCACAGAGGCTGCAATCCATCCCATCTATCTGTGTACCAAGATCTATCAGCTTCATTTTCATTGTGTCCTCCCCCCCCCCCCCGAAACATTGTTGTTCTGTGCAAGTTCTGTACCAGGTGGAAAGTTCCCCCCCAAGCTGGAATAAAATCAGGATATCTTTGGGTGTATATTCCCCCCCCCAAAAAAAATGTTTTACTATTTTTCTTCATTTATGCATTTTTCCTGTTGACCAAAGTGTCAAGCAAAGTGTTAGGCAAAATTTTCAAATAAACCTTTAAATAATAACCTGCATTTACTTGCATGTAATAATAATAATAATAATAATAATAATAATAATAATAATACACATAATTTCCTTACAATTATGTGAACCTGAAGGGTCTTTAAGGGTCTTAAACGATTAAGAGGAATGGTGTCAAGTTTGGTATTTACGATTCTCTTTTCAAGCATACCAACTGTCCTTGGGAGTTTATCACGGGGACCATATGTACCTCCATCCCGATAATGATTAAAGTGGCCACAACCCACAAACGCATGCAATGACTCGTAGTACGAATCCCCATTAGCCGGGACTCTTAAAGGAACAGCCACTGAGGGAAGGCAGGGATACTAGTTGCCCAGAGGAACACAGCCTTTTATGCTGTTTTTCTACCTTTCCTACTTCTTTGGGTAATTTTTTTTTTCTTTTTACTTTGGTTGGATACCATTTCTTGGAAAGTAAGGGGCAATACAGTTTCTTTTTATAAAGAAAATTGTTTATTTCTCTAGGTGATTTCTGGTGACACAACTACTTCTGTGTGCACGTGCAAAAAAAAAAAAAAAAAGTGATTCCAAAACCATTATCAGGATTTGCATGCATCTGTGTGAAAACCAAATGCGTGTTGTACCCTCTTTCTCACTTTAGTAATAAGAATGAAACAGAAATGAATTGATGGTATTTTCCTAAAAATGCCTATTTGCTGGTTCATGTCACTTTCCTGTTGGATTCCAAGTGGTTTGCACACAATATGAAAACCATTTGCGCAACTGCACCTAATACACTGGATAACCGTAGGTTCTGACTATCCAAACTTCCAATTTTTCCCATGTGGTAAACTCCTTGGAAAAAACTGTGTATTCAAAATCTGACACCTTGCCACTTAATCTGGAAAAAAAATCACACTTCATTTGGTACTTCTTGCTTAGCTGTGACAAATGTAGACTGTGCATTTTATTCATGTTTCCCAATCCTGCTATCACAGCCTTTTCTTTGTATTCTCTTCTATCTAAATTTTCACTTTATTAATGTACTTTATCCACTGCTGTAATTCTTCCTTATCTCAGTCTCCCACTTACGTACTTCAAGCATCTGATAAAAAAAGCCTGTGACCAATGAAAGTTTGTTCTGTGGTAAAGCTGTTAGTCTATTTCGGCTGAGCCTTGTCTTTTGTGCTGCTGCTTTTCATAACTCTCTGGTGCAAGTACTTCACACATTGCATCCAACACACTTTGTTTACTAGTAGTTCATTCTGAAGGGAGTGACTCACTGCTCTTGTAAACTCAGGACCTTATTGTACAAGGCTCTTCTCCCACTATATTAGCATTGTCTGTAAAAACACAATTCAAACAGGATTGCTCTCTTGCCGTGCTCACCTTCAGAACCATTCTGGGATTGACGTTGGGAAACAGAAGAACAGCCTTGCCTATGGGATAAGCCACCTTGCTCTGTGCAAGCACCAGCTGGTATTACCAGCAGCTGAAGGGTGGTGCCAAAGGGCATTGTCTATTTGATGTCTATTTGGTGTCTTGACAATGTCTTCTTGTAATCCCACATTATATACTGACTGAGGGGAGGCTGGAAACAAAGGGCACAGAATTACAGAGAGACTGAAGTGTTGAACTCACAAGTGGAGGTCTAAGTGATGAGAGTGGCTGGCTTGAAGTAAGAGGAGAGTTTCAATTGTGTTCTGTGATGTGTTGTACTGTGTGTGGTGCTGTTGGAATCCCATCAATACATTATCAGAGAATTTTACATGACTGGGTACCTGTATACAGTCAGCCCTCCATATCCAGGGATTTTTAATCCACATATTGAAGCATCTACAGTTTGAAAATATTAAAACATATATAAATTCCCTAAAGCAAACCTTGATTTTGCCATTTTATATAAGGAACACCTTCTTACTATGCCATTGTATTAAATGGGACTTGAGCATCCACAGATTTTTATATCCATGGCGGGCCCAGCAGATACCAAGGGCCCAGTGTATACATATTATTTACTACAATACTAATAAACCAACTGGCAGTGAGAGTAATAATAATAATAATAATAATAATAATAATAATTTTTATTTTTATCCCGCCCCTCTGCAACACAAACGAGGTGACGTACAACAAGTTTAAAAACATCACAAGTTAAAACAAAATCCAACAACCCATTCCCTAACCCACCCACCCCTTAAAAATATAATAAACTAATACAGAATTAAAATACCAACAGATAAAAACATACAATTATTTAAAATAGCAGCTTGACTGAACAATGGCGGTTTGTGGAGCTAATGGCCAGAGTCTGTGTCCTTGTCTTCTGGGCCGGGACATTATTCAGGGAAGGCCTGCTGGAAGAGATACATCTTTATTGTTTTTTTAAAGCAGTCAAGAGTGGAAGTGAGATGGATCTCATCTGGCAGGCCATTCCATAATCTGGGAGCAGAGTCAGAGAAAGTCCTCTGGGAAGTCACGGAAAACCTGGTTCTCATAGGCTGTAACAGGTTCCTCCCAGAGGACCGAACTGCGCAGGGAGGATCATATGGAAGGAGGAGGTCCCGGAGATAGGTTGGACCAGAGCCGTGTAGATTTTTCTGGAAAGCCTTAGAGCAGGGGTAGGCAACCTTTCCCCTTTAAGGGCTACAGGACTTCAACTCTCAGAATCCCAGGAGCTATTGGCCAACATGGGACTATTGGCCCACATGGCTGAGGCTTCTGGGAGCTGAAGTCCCTCGGCCCTTAAAGGGGAAAGGTTGCCTACCCCTGCCTTAGAGGCTTTTATTGTTGGTACCATCAATGACCCTGTTGAAGCCCTTGTTGATAGATGGAATCAAGACCTGAAATATCCTCTGAACCATTACTAATTGAGCATCTTGATATATAGGGAACCTTAGAGTGCTGAAATGGGAAGGACAATGACTGGATCACAGATGGTGGAAAACTCAATTTATATCCAGCAAGGCACAATATAGAGAACATCTTTGTTCCTATAAGGTGGCAATATGTGCAGCAAAGAAAGCCTTCTTCTCTGAATCTGCAAATTCATGTCAACTGAATTCAGGATGGTGAGAGGTTTAACTCAGGAAGCCCTGCCCCTGACTTCAATTCTAGAGCTTTCAGTAATTTGCTGTGATGCTTTTAATGATCACATCACAAATAAAATCTCTTGGATAAGAGCCAACCTAGATGCCATAATTACAGCAGAAGTCAACAATGGAGTGTCCAGTTGCTCTGTGAGCAGAATTACATTGGATCAATTTCAATTGGTGAGTACCACTGATGTAGACAAGCTGCTGGGGCAAGTAAGGAAGACAACTTGTCCTTTTGATCCCTGCCCTTCTTGGCTGGTCATCCAGGGAGTAGTTGCAATTATATCTCAATTATGATATGTTATTGAAACATCTCTCAGGGAGGTAGGTTTTCCATCTTATTTAAAGGAAGCCATGGTATGGCCTCTTCTTAAAAAGCCCTCCCTGGTCCCCCTGGACTTAATTATATACCAATATTAAATCACCCTTTTCTGGGCAATGTGAAAGGGCAGTTGCCTCCTAACTCCAGGCAGTCTTGGATGATACAAACTATCTAGACTCAGTTCAAACTGGCTTTAGAGTAGGATATGGAATTCAGACCTCTATTGTTACCTTAGTGGATGGTCTTCACCTAAGCATTGACAAGGAAAGTGTGTCCCTGCTGGTGCCTTTGAACCTCTTAGTGGCATTCAATACCATTGACCATGATATCGACCTTGGAATTGGAGGCATTGTGCTTCTGTGGTTCCAATCCTATCTCTCAGACAGGTTCCACATGATGGTGCTTGGGATAGCTGCTCCTCAAAAACAGAGATATTATATGGCATACCACAAGGTGCCATTCTACTCCCTTCTGGATCTGGCAGGATCACTGGCTGGGTAGAAAAGGGAGGTGATGGTGTCTAAGGAAGGGGAGGTGTCTGTGGTCACCACTGCCACTACTGCCACTGGCTCTTCCCTTACCCCCCACCAGCCAGCAGCTCTGCCAGATTCAGATGGGACTGCCAGATGGCAGCAACACCTCACTCCCACCAGTGGTCTCAGTGATCAGGTAGCACAGGTGCCCTGGCTGGCAGAAGGGAGTGGCCAGGGTGTGTGTCTTGTGAGGATGGTGAGCATCTGTCCCACTGGGTGTTCACCACCCTCTGAGGGTTTGCTCCACACCCCCGCACCCCCAAGTGACATCCCTGCCTGGCTTTCATGTGGCAGTGATTACTATTTCCAAAGGAAGAAGCCAAGGGTTAACTAGATAAATGAATTTTAAAATACTGTTAGACTCTTTTACTGTTTCCTCTTACCTTTCTAGGTGTTTGTGTGTGTGTGCGTGCATGTGTATGAATGAGAGAAAGAGAAAAATGAGGACATTAGCACACTGTGGCATCAAAGCATTGAAGCAACAGAGAACTCTGGAACTGGTCTGGGGAAAAAAAAGAATTTTTAATTTTTTTCCCTCACAGTTACTTTGCCAATTGAAAGGAAATCAAACTGAAATGTCCATGTCTTCTCCTCCTTGTCATCACTACATTTCCGCTGTTGGGATTCCCTACAGGAATGATCTCAGACAGACTGCTGGGTGCAACTACCTGAGGGGGAAAAAACCCGAGGGGGTGAAATTTCCCTCCTCCTTTTATTGACAACTTTGTTTACAAGAAAACTGGCTGCTGTTCATCATTCATTAACTGTCAGAAGGTGGTCAGGCTCAAAGGTCAAGAGAAGCAAACAGGACACAGGAAACCAGGCTAAGTTAAACATTAAAGGTAGACCAGACAGGTCATCAACTAAGGACCTTATCACATGGGGTCTAAAGCAAAGATAATCCAAAGTCTTTCTATAGCTAAAACGTATTACCTCCCCATGTTTACAGACGACGTTGCATCCAAACTGGAGAGAACCCGAAGCTCTTCCGTAGCGAATGGGGAGCTTTTGGCATTCGGTTTTTTGAGGAAGTACACGCCAGCCTTCGGAGTAGTTTCGCAATACCCGCGCATTCGAAATGCTTATAATCACACCATGCGTGTTGTGAGGCAGGTTCCCGTCACTACCCAAGATACCTCGCGGTATTTCCCATGGATCTGTGAGGAGGCGCAATATGACGTCTACTTCCTGTTCGGATGGCCGACAAACCGAATGGGTGAGGGCGATCTGGTTTATATTTTTATATTTGTGCCGCGCGCTAAGGATTTGTCGCGGGGGAGAACGATACCCGTCTGGGGGGGGGTGGTGGTGGAAATAATTGTGGTGGAGGCAATATTCAATAGCGTTTTTTGGTTAGGAATTCAGGTTGATGAGGGGGGTTGAAAAGCTTTTTTTATTCTGATGCTTCCCTTCTCTACTCCCTGACAGCAACAGCCCTGCCCTCGTTTTACCTGGTCGGCGTTGATGTGTGTAAGTGCTATTTGGATTACATGTATTGAAGTTATTCATTGCAATAAGTGGTATAAAATAAATGAAATAGGAGTGGGTGACCTTGAGATAGAGACCCTTACAGTGGACTCTACTTGCACTATTTCTGGCAGTCTGCAAAGGCCCCAAGTCCTCACATAAGAGGACTCCTTCAGATAGTTCTCCCCTTCAGATGGTTCGCAAAGCATTGCCCCCCACTTTGCCACAGGGAAAATGAGGAAAAGTGAAATCCGGCTTGTGGCTGAAGGATCAGTATGAATAACTCCAGCAAGCGTTTTGACCGTGGAAGCAGTTATGTTAGAGGTATGACCCTGCTTCTGAACATCCAAGTCACAAGCCAAAAATATGGACAGATTCTATCTGTTGGAGATAAACAGTTTTGGGTTGGAAAAAGCAATGGTCTAAGGGCATTTGCAGACTGACAGCAATAGTGCACATTAAATTGAGGCACTGCCCTGGCTCGGTGCTAGGGAGTCATGGGAACTGTAATTTATTGTGGCACCAGAGCTCTCTGACAGAGAAGGCTCAATGTCTCAGAATAACATACAATTCCCATGACTCCCTAGCACTGAGCCATGGCAGTGCCTCACATTAAAGTGCACTATTTCTGGCTGTCTGCAAAGGCACTAAAGTGTTAGCTAGGAAGATAGATTGAGATAGATTGATAGATGGATAGAGAAATAGATAGATAGATAGATAGATAGATAGATAGATAGATAGATAATTGGACGGATAGATAGATAGATAGATAGATAGATACATAGGTGGATAGATAGATAGATAGATAGATAGATAGATAGATAGATAGATAGATAGATAATTGGACGTATAGATAGATAGATAGATAGATAGATAGATAATTGGACGGATAGATAGATAGATAGATAGATAGATAGATAGATAGATAGATAGATAGATAGATAATTGGACGTATAGATAGATAGATAGATAGATAGATAGATAGATAGATAGATACATAGGTGGATAGATAGATAGATAGATAGATAGATAGATAGATAGATGATGGATGGATAGATAGATAGATAGATAGATAGATGGATACATAGATGGATAGATAGATAGATAGATAGATAGATAGGTGGGTAGATACATACATACATGCATAGGTGGATAGGTGGGAAGATGGGTACTTAGCGAGCTGGATAGAAGGGTTGATGGAAGGATACAGGTAGGTAGATGGATAGATGGATGGATGGATGGGTAGATACAGAGAAAGACAGATAGCTGGTAGATAGATAGATAGATAGATAGATAGATAGATACATAGATAGATACATGCATAGGTGGATAGGTGGGGAGAAGGGTACATACCGACCTGGATAGAAGGGTCGATGGAAGGATACAGGTAGGTAGATGGATCGATGGATGGATGGATGGGTCGATAGAGAGAAAGACAGATAGGTGGTTGAAAGATAGATAGATAGATAGATAGATAGACAGATAGAAATTGAGATGGATAGATAGATGGATGGGGTCGCTTCTTGGACAGATACATAGATAGAGAGAGACAGATACAGCTAGCTAGCTAGAAAGATGCAACTATTGGTAGATGTATAGGTAGATAGATAGCTCGATCGATAGAGGGATACATAGATGGATGGATATATGGATACATCGATAGCTACATAATATGCTTCTCTCCTTGGCCATTACTGATATCATTTCCTATTTAGTTTTCGGCGGATTGTGTGTCTTGTATATTACAGGTCCACTTTAAGATACCTCGACGGCTGGAAGAAGTGATACCTCGAAGGCTGGAAGAAGTGGGAGTACTCTGCCTATCTGTGTGTTCGTTTTCCCCCCCCCCTACCCATGCAAGACACATTGGATACAAGAAATAAATAAATAAACACTTTATTTTGAGATTACAATGATTGTGCCTCTCTTGCTTCCATAGCACAAATCTACCTGGAGGGGTAGGAGTCTCAGGAATAGAAAAATAATAAAAAAAAAACCACTCCCTGTTCCAGCACAGGGCTGTGGGGGGCCAGAGGGTGTGACGTTATAAATTATAACAATTATCTTGGTGGTGTGCCGGCAACGCGGAAATGTCGAACCCAGATTTCGACGGCATCAAGCCTTCTTTCAAATTCACCCAGCCTTCGAATGATGGCGCCTACGAGTTGCCTCACTGGGGGAAAAAAAGAACAGAAGAGCATTTTTACTACTTCCCTAATATTAACATGTACGAATCTGGAGCATTAGGAGTATGTGCACAGGGGAGGGAAAAAAAACCCTACATGGTGGCTCTTCCTCTCCGTCTGGCTCTTGGGGAAAATCTGCAAGCTCCAATTCTGCTTCTTCTTCCTCCTCCTCCTCCTCAATGGCACCTTGTGGGTCCACCACGGGGGGGGGATCTCTTCCTCCTCCATGCCTGCAGGTATGGCAAGATCATCCTCCTGTTCCTCCTCCTGTTCCTCGGCATCAAGTGCAGCTTCCCTTCCTGCAGGTCTTGGGGCATCCTCCTCCTGTTCCTCCGCCGATTCCTCCTCCTGTTCCTTCCCCTCTTCCTCCTCCTGGATTGCACCTTCTTGCCCCTCCATGGGGGGAAACTGTTCCTCCTGCCTGCCTGCAGGGATGTGCACTTCCTCCTCCTCCTCCTGGTGGCCCGGTGCACCCGCTGGCCTTGCTTCCCTTTCGTCCACACGCCCCATTGCTTCACCCACAGCAGGTGCTGTTGGCAAAAGATAGACAACATTAATCAGTGATGGTGAACAGCACTAACAACACAGTACACCTAAAAAAAAAATTACAGTGAGCCTGCTTTGTTTCAGTGGCTTACCTGCAGGTCTCCTTGCTCTCCTCTCATCAGGACGGCCTGCACGCTCCCACAGGTCGAACCACTGGGCATAGAAAGGTGGCCTGCCTTCAGGGGGAGGATGGCCGTGGAACAGACGTCGTATCCTGTAGAAGGCATTCCGCATAGCCTTGACTTTGGATCTTATTTGTGGCAAGGTTCTGCGGAACCCTCTACGGGCCAGCCTTCTCCTGATGGCCGTATAAGCTGCCCTATTTGGCTGGCAGCTAGAACCCATTAGTAGTTCCAGGTGGGGGCTACGGGCCATTATGTGCAGCAGAGCCTGCACCTCCTCTGTGATCCAGACCTGCCACCTGTTTGGCATGCTTGATGTTTGGCGTCCAGGATCCAGAAAATAACTTCCGGCTCCGACAGGGGCCGCCAGAGCGGAAGTAACTTCAATGCGCATGCGCGAGGGACCGGTGCGTTCGCCATTGCACCGCGCACGAGAGGAGGGAAAAGGAATCGTCTGGCAGGGTGCACCGCGTGGCTGTCCACCTTGATTAATTTACAATTACATCACTGCGGTGGCCACAGCGGTATTTGTGTTAAAGCTGCTCAGTGTTCCTCCATTTTACCCGCCGAACAAATCCTACGGAAGGCTGCTGCGGTTGCCTGTTCGCCTTGCCTGTACTTTCGGCATACCGCCGTGGTGGTCATTGCGCCTTAATCAACCAAGGAAGGACCGCGGTTTTTCCATAATTTTTCACTTTTTTGGGGGGGGCTTTCCTTCCGTTCTTGGGAAATGGCTTTATCTGCGCAGGAGGACAGCCAGAAAAGGCAGGGAAGGGGGGTCGCCTGGACCCATACCGAGATCATAGAACTGCTTGCTGTGTGGGGTGATGAGCGCATCCAGAGGGAACTGTATGCGAGCCACCGGAACCACAATGTATATGCGGAATTGTCCGCAAAACTCAGGGAAAAGGGGATCAACAGATCAGTGCCAGAAATCAGAAATAAGTGCAAGGCCATGAAATCTGAATACTCAAAAGTGAATCAACATAACAAGATTAGTGGTAACGGCCCAGCCACGTGTCCGTACTATACCCAGCTGGACACTTTTTTGAGGAACGACCGGTCGGTCTTTCCCAAAAGGATCAGTAAAAGCATGAAAGTGGTACGGCAAGGCAACGCCGGGCCCAGGCAACAGTGTTCCTTACAGCCTCCAGAACCCTCTCAGCGGCAGGAAGAATGCACGGCCGCCGTTGTAACCCTGGAAGGTAGGAAACTGAGCAATATATGCTTTTCTGTGGTGTTCAAAGGTGCCATCCCAATGGTTGGTGGGGTGGTGCTCCATACAGATCAGAACAAAGCATATGTTCCCCCGGGCCCCTTATTTTTTTGGTAATCCTATTACTATGGAACACTGGGAATTGCAGTTTGCTTCTGCAATGCAAGCATGCAAAGCTGTGCCCACTAGGCCACATGGCATCCCCTTTCCATGGAATCATGGGATGCATTGTGCATGAGGTCTTGGTTTAGTCAGGGTTTCGAATGCCCCTTCTCCTCGCTTCTGCAATGCAAGCATGGAAAGCTGTGCCCACTAGGCCACACGGCATCCCCTTTCCATGGAATCATGGGATGCATTGTGCATGAGGCATTTGGTTTAGTCAGGGTTTCGAATGCCCCTTCTCCTCGCTTCTGCAATGCAAGCATGGAAAGCTGTGCCCACTAGGCCACACGGCATCCCCTTTCCATGGAATCATGGGATGCATTGTGCATGAGGCATTTGGTTTAGTCGGGGTTTCGAATGCCCCTTCTCCTCGCTTCTGCAATGCAAGCATGGAAAGGTGTGCCCACTAGGCCACACGGCATCCCCTTTCCATGGAATCATGGGATGCATTGTGCATGAGGCATTTGGTTTAGTCAGGGTTTCGAATGCCCCTTCTCCTCGCTTCTGCAATGCAAGCATGGAAAGGTGTGCCCACTAGGCCACAAGGCATCCCCTTTCCATGGAATCATGGGATGCATTGTGCATGAGGCATTTGGTTTAGTCGGGGTTTCGAATGCCCCTTCTCCTCGCTTCTGCAATGCAAGCATGGAAAGCTGTGCCCACTAGGCCACACGGCATCCCCTTTCCATGGAATCATGGGATGCATTGTGCATGAGGTCTTTGGTTTAGTCGGGGTTTCGAATGCCCCTTCTCCTCGCTTCTGCAATGCAAGCATGGAAAGCTGTGCCCACTAGGCCACACGGCATCCCCTTTCCATGGAATCATGGGATGCATTGTGCATGAGGTCTTTGGTTTAGTCGGGGTTTCGAATGTCCCTTCTCCTCGCTTCTGCAATGCAAGCATGGAAAGCTGTGCCCACTAGGCCACACGGCATCCCCTTTCCATGGAATCATGGGATGCATTGTGCATGAGGTATTTGGTTTAGTCGGGGTTTCGAATGCCCCTTCTCCTCGCTTCTGCAATGCAAGCATGGAAAGCTGTGCCCACTAGGCCACACGGCATCCCCTTTCCATGGAATCATGGGATGCATTGTGCATGAGGTCTTTGGTTTAGTCGGGGTTTCGAATGCCCCTTCTCCTCGCTTCTGCAATGCAAGCATGGAAAGCTGTGCCCACTAGGCCACACGGCATCCCCTTTCCATGGAATCATGGGATGCATTGTGCAGTAGTGATGCAGTAGCATGCAATTCTGTTGTGTGACCACTACGCCACATTGCATCCCCTTGGTATCATGGAGGAATCCTCTGCCCCTTCTGCGAGGATGATTTCATGTATACATCGATTGATTTTTGATAATTGTTTCATCTCCCCTATTTCTAACCAACAGTTCCACCAGCGATATCTGAGAATGAGAATGTGATTATACAACTGTTGCAAGTGGAACAACCAATGCAAGTGGTATCTGATCCGCAGGAGGACATGGGTGCCGAGGACATGCCTGCATCGCCCGCTGCAAGTGATGGTAGGATATGGGTAGAGGTGGCTAGTCCATGGGAATTGTATTTTCGAAAGCAGCTTGAGAAATACTACTTGACTCCTCACATTTCTCTAAATTTTAATTTTTCTTTCTCCATAGTAACACAGATCAGCATGGAGGGGCAACATGAACAGGCATTGCACTCGGAACCTGTGGAAACACAGGACACTGCAGTACAGGAGCCCACACCCTCACCACAGGAGAATCCTGTCCGGAGGGGTAAGCAATACTCATACTCACCTATCGAGCACACCGGTTGCATATGATGTGCGCATGGCCTGTGCACCCCACTCATAAAAAAAACCTGCTTAAGGGTATGCCCTAGCATGGCATCGCAATTCATGATTGACTGCATGGAATGCACAATTGATAAATTCCTTGCATTCAGAAAAATTGATTGATTTATCTCCCTGTGTACCACGCGCAAACCACACACAGACACACACACACATACAGAAATAACATTTACACCTGTACCTCCATGGCATTAACATTACCACAGGGACGGGCATCTCTTTTACAAATGGAAATTGCTTCCTCATATGCGACCTGGGGTACCTTCCACAAAGGAGAAAATGTGCTATGCATGTACAGCCTTTTTCTTACCTATGAGTGCTCATTACATGTGTTGCTCTCTTCCTCCAGCTCCATTGCGTAACGTAGTGCGGCGCGTGCCAACGGAACAGGCTATTCTGGATAGGAGAGCACGGAGGGGAGAACTCCTCGCACGGACAATACTTGACGACTCAAGGAGGGAGGGGCGCATTAACCGCTCCATGGCTCGAAAGCAACACCAGTCTTTGATGCGTTCCCTAAACAGTGACTCGATGACACTTGCAAGGCTGGAAAGGAGCCTTCGCAAAGGGTATACCTCAACAGCGCAGCACCGCAACCGGCTATACAGCTATTTGGATAGGCTGACTGCGGTTGCGGAGGGCACCCTTGGGCAGATGAAGCGCAGAAATGACTTGTTGGAGCGCAACCTGTCCTCCGAGCACCACTGCAGAAAAGGGGGCTTGCATTCTCCACCTGGAATTAGTGGGAGCCAAATTCTGTTTGAGGACTGTCCAGAGGAAGCTGCACCTGCCTGTCCGGCCCCTTCCACGGCACAGACAGAGAATGTGGAGGGCTCACAGTGCATGCACAGCAACCATGGACCCTCCCAAGTCGAGACCACCCCTGTTCTGCAGATGGGGAAGCGAAGGATAAAGAAAAAGCAGAAATACTCTCCTTCCTGAGGGTTTCCTGTCACCACACAGGGCCGGGGTAGTGTTATTGTCTGCAGTGACAAAGTTCAGCTAAGTGTTTTGTGACTGGTTTTCACAGTTTGGGTGTTGGGTATTGTTATGAGCACTGTTTTAATTAAATATGTGCTTCAATTGAGCACAATGCACTTTTTTACTGAGACATATGTAATAAAGTCCATACACAGTTCAAAATCAGCGAGTTGATCATCTTATAGTGTATGCCAATTAAGCGGGCAAGGCAAGGGTTCCTCTGAAAGTTGGACAGAAACACAGTTAAACACCACTCCTTAGGATGGGTACACGTGCACAATATCTCCACGAGTTAGGTCTCCCCACATCAGCCATGGGCCAAGTTATACTATTGACGGAATAACCCAACCTGGTGAAAGAGTTATGGAGGGAAGGCGGTTATGGGGAGAAAGAATGCCAAGCTACATGGGCCCCAGTGGAAGGGAGTTAATGTGAGTTAATGTCTTCTCTGATCAGGCTATACCTTGTTACAATTATGGAAGTGGATAACACCAAGCATTCTAGTGCAGGACATGGAAAGGGCCAATGGGTAATGGTAATGGCCCAGTGGGCCTTGAATGCAGCAGTGATAAGTGGGCTTAGTTCATCCTCGAGCACATGCAATGTCCACATTGCCTAGAGAACCACAAAATATTTACCAACACAATTAAACACACTGCTAATGCAATTGAATACTATATATATAATACTAGCTGCCAAAACACGCCTCTATATATCCATGTATGTATAGACATCAACATCCGTCATATATATATATATAGATGGATAGATAGATACATGGGTGAGTGTGTGGATATATACATAGAAATGTATACATACAGTTTGCCCGTTATATAGACATATCTGTATGCATATATTCTCATATAGATAAAAACATTATACAGGAGCACACACGCACGAAGGTATACATATTGATGTATATATATATATATATATATATATATATATACACATATGCCCATCTATAATGTAATCAGAGAGCATTGGTTGCTCCTTCATTTCCGTTATGTAAGCAGGCGCTGCATGCGCATCTGCCATTGATGGTTTCATTGCGACGTCCAGCATAGGTGGTGGTGGTGGGGGTGCCAATGGTTGTGCCTTTTGGTCTCCTCAAAATGGATATGATTCTCTGATTTTATCATTCTATGCCTCTGTCGACATTTATGCAGACCATTGAAGAATGAAATTCATATAAATTGCTATGTATATATATATATATATATATATATATACACACACATATATATATATACATATATATATATATATATTAGAAAACAGTGGAATACGCATATATTATATATACAGGCACAGCCATACTGTTGAACATATATTTACGCTTATATATATATATATGTGTATATATATATATATATATATATATGCACACGCACATATATATATGCATATTTATTTATTATTATACAGAGAGAGAGAGAGAGAGAGATGAGCCTATATATACATATACAAGCCCAAACACATATATGTTTTTTTGTATGGGAACATATCTATCCATGTGGATATATATAGCACTAAAGTCAAGCATGAATATTTTTATATATATGCATATTCACATTTAAAGATTGCCCTGTATATATATCTGTAAATATCTTGATGTATATATGCATATGCATAGATGTGCACTCACACACAGGCACATTTATCCTTATATAGAAAGGATAGACTATATATATATTGAGAGGGAGTATACATATATCTATTCATATATATATGTATGTTGAGATGGAATACATATATATAGAGTAAACACAGACGCACACACGCATTAACATCTTTCTCCTCACAAAGGCCTATATACATAGCTATATAGCCCAAGGGATACATCTTAATTGATGTATATGCATACTTTGTCACAAACGCACCAAGCTTTATAGAGACATATCGGGCCACACATGTCTAGATGCAAATATATATGTACCAAAGAGATTTATTGTCGAATATGAAGCATTCGCAAGGAAATAAAAAAATTAGAAGACATTTAACCGTGGAGAATTGCTCAAAGCCCCCCTTCTGCTAGCATGGCCGATATAGCGCTACGGACCTGCTCTCCCTCAGCATGCCGCCGCCGATCTCTCCCCGGGCGGTAGTCCTCTTCTAAAGGTGGCAGCCGCACCTCTCCAGTGGCCTGTCCAACGTGCAGTGTGTGGCCCCTGCTCTCGCATATGTTGTGCAGCACCACGCATGCAGACACAACTGTGGCAAAGTGGTTTTCGCCAACAGTGAGCCTCGAGCCTAGGCAACCCCACCTTCCCTTAAGACGCCCAAAAGCCCGCTCTACCACACAGCGAGCCCTGCTTAGCGCATAGTTGAAATGCTGCTGATTGTTCCGCAGGGCTCCACTGTAGGGCTTCATGAGCCAACGGCGCAAGGGGTATGCTCCGTCAGCAATGACCAGCGCCGGCACCTGCACCCCACGGATCGTGATTGTTGGGTTCCCAGGAACAAAAGCTCCATCGTCCATGGCCTGGCAGAGAGATGAATGCCTAAATATGAAGGCGTCATGATTCCTCCCAGAGAATCCAGCCTCAATGTTCAGAAACAGTCCACTGGCCGAGCTCAAAGCCTGCAGGACGATAGAGTGTCCATACTTCCGATTAAAGTAGTCCTCGGCCCGGGCCCTGGGCGGCTGAACTGGAATGTGCGTTCCGTCGAGGGCGCCCACACAGTGTGGGAATCCCAGCTGATAGAACCCATCCATGACCTGCATTGAGAGACCCAAAAAAGGTAGAAGTAAGAGAAAGGCAATGAAAGTACTAGTTGAGCCACATGTGGACGCAGTCCTTATGCTATGTTCCCCAATTGTAATACCTTGGTACATAGCCTCAGAATTTATGGGGAACATGAGACATGTGCAGGTATATGTGTCAGTGCCGAGGTGAAAGAGAAGATGCATGCTCCCCTATTTAGCCACACAAATATACCACTGCGGATGGCAAACGTACAGCTCACCTTCCCCCCGAAACCCGCCCTTGCCCAAGCAGCTTCTGTGGGTATGCATACCCGCTGTCAAGAAAGGCAGACGGAAAGGAAGAAATGCAGGAACTATAATTAACAAACAGGAAAGGCAGACACCATTATGAGTAAAGCAGAGAATATGTGCCCCCTTTTCCCTACAGAGTTCATAATGTGTTGACAGCATGCTTGAAGTTTAACAAGGAGGAATAGTCATTGGCAAGGACAACACACACAAGAATAAGGAAGGAGGGTTACCTTGCGGTAGTCACCAAGGCAAACGGTTTTTTCCAGCAGTTCCTCTTCTATCGCAGTGATAACCTGGATGCAAATGGTGGCCACAGTGGACACCCCAACCTGGAAGTGTCTGGCCACTCTACGGTAATTCAAGGGTGCCGAAAGCCACCAGATTGTAATAGCTACTCTCTCCTCTACCGAGATGGCCCTCCTCATGATGGTGTCGTTCGCCTGCAGTCGAGGGCGCAGAGCCTCAGCGATCTCAAAAAGGGTGGTTCTGGACATGCGGAAGTTCCTTAACCACATGTCCTCATCCCACAGTGGGATCACTTCATCAGCCCACCAGTTGCGAATGACCTGAGGGCGAACCCACCAGCGCCGTGGCCGCGGGACAATGCAGCCATGGAAGTGACAGGCACCACGGTGGCGAAGACGAAGAATTCTCCCTACCACAGCACATGCCCTGAAGCCCGTGATGCGGCGCCGCCTTAGCCAACGACGGACCGCGGAAACAACAGCCCTAAGCCTTTCCTCCTCTTCCTGCTCCACCATCTCGATCTCCGCCACCACCTCACGGATGTGCGCGAGCAAAGAATCCAGGGCAGCAATTTGCTCGGGCATGATAAGCAGGGTACTCCGGCGAGACTGTAGAACTGGCGACAATGGGCGACACTGCAGCAATGGCGAAAAGACGGAAATGACGATGGGCAAGCAGTGACGCCAAGGCGACGGAAGTGACGACAATGGTACCCGGCAGTCGCAGAGAATATCTTGTTTCTACGCATGCGCAAGAGTATTGTTGCCTTAGAAAATGTGTATTCTGATTGAACACACGATACGTTGGCAGAATACGGATCTATCGAGCGGTGTTTATTGCGCAATGGCTGCCGATGCGTGGGATCGGCTATCACGTCTCGTTGGGGCCCTTTCGGATTTGAAATGCAATAGCACTGCAATGCCTTTTATTTTGGAAACTTTTCGCTTCGTGGCCAGCGTTTGATAAGGTCCTTAGTAATTGTTTCAAGTCTATGATATTTTCTGCTAGTAGTATGGTGTCATCCACATATCTTAAATTGTTGATGTTCCTCCTATCATCACTCCTCCTCCTTCTGAGTCTAAACTTGCTCTTCATATGATATTTTCTGTATACAAGTTGAATAACTAGGGTGATAACATGTTCTATTGAAAGATTTACATGTTCATTCAAGCTCAGAAATGTTCCCTGAAGTAGATCCAACTTGGCCTTTGCACTGGTGGAAGATGTCTCTTGGTCAATCTCAAGCAGTTTTCTCTTTTCTCCCCAATAATACTCCCAGACCCACAATCAGACATTTTTCTCTCTACTTCCATCCTTAGTACTCTGTGCCACTCAAAACTCTGCTCTCATAGGAGGTATTGAAGGTTTACAGGAACTGCAGGGGGGGGGGGAATCTATGAGATAAGCCAATGGGATTTTCCTGTCAACATAAGGATCCAGTTGGATTCAAGCCTAACATTGTAACATTCCATGTTGAAAGAATTCAACAGAAGGCACAAGGCCCCTCTACTTCTTTAACATCATTTTACACTGTGTTCCATAAAATATATCCTAGACTTAATGGGATGGAGGTAACACTCTGTCATGGGGGTTTGAGATGGGAAGCCAAGTTCTTTATCTACATCCTCTTTCCCATGATGTTGTTAGTGGCATTGTTAAGTCCTGTAACGGCATTGCTATAGCAGACATGGGATAGTATCTGGGTCTGTTCCTGGATCTGCTTTTTGTATGTACCTCCTTGTTGTATGGCCTGTTGGTAGTGATTATTAGGTGTTTCAGGCTAGGTGTGTCTGTGAGGTTATCTCCTCCTATCTTCTTTTTTGACTGTCCAACTCTCACATCCATACATGGTAATAGGTAACATACAATGACTTGTATGATTCTGACTTTTGTGCTGAGTTGTATGTCTTTGCATTTTAGGATCTTTTCTTGTTCTTTCATAGCTGCCCTCCCCATTCTTAATCTTCTCCTGATTTCCTGACTGCAGTCCTAATTTCTATCAATGTTTAATCCCAGGTATGGAAATTCTTTTACTATTTCTATTTCTTCATTGTCTAGGTTGAACTTGTGAAGGTCCGCGGTGGTCATTATTTTTATTTTCTTCATGTTCAACATTAAGCCTGCTTTTGCACTATCTTCTTTGATCTTCCTTTGTAGTTGTTCCAGGTCTGTGAGGTTTTCTGCTAGTTTATGGTGTTATCGGCATATCTCAGATTGTTGGTATTTCTTCCTCCTATTTTCACTCCTTCCTCTTCCGTGTCCAAGCCTGCTTTCCTTACAATATGCTCTACATATAAGTTAAATAAGTAGGGTGATAGGATGCAGCCTTGTCTGACTCCTTTGCCAATTGAAAACCATTCAGTTTCTCCATGTTCTGTTCTGACAGTAGCCTCTTGTCCTGAGTATAGATTTCTCATTAGGACTATCATATGTATTGACACTCCCATGTCTTTAAGGATGATCTATGCAGTAAAAGGCTTTGCTATAGTCTAGAAAGCACATGATGATTTTCTTCTGGGACTCCCTGCTACACTTCATTAGCCATCATATATTTGCGATGTGATCCCTGGTGCCTCTTGCTTTCCTGAATCCTGCTAGGGCCTCAGGGATTTCTCTCTCCATGTATGGCTGGAGTCTATGTTGCAGTATTTTGAGCATAATTTTGCTTGCATGGGAGATTAGTGCTATGGTCCTATAGTTGCTTCAGTCTCTTGTGTCTCCTTTTTTGTGGATGGGGATGTATATTGATCACTTCCAATCTGTTGGCCATCATTTTGTTTTCCATATCTGTTGACATATGTTGGTTAGCACTAGAGTTGACTCTGTCAGTGTGGACTGCAACAGTTTTATTGGTATATCATCTGTTCCTGGAGACTTGTTTTTTGTCATTTCTTTTATTGTAGCTTCCACTTCAGTTTTTAGAATTTGGGGTTCATCTTCATATGGCTCTTCACTCCATGTGTCCATCATTTTGTTGTCTCTTCTGTATACTTCTTCTGTGTAATGCATCTAACATCTTTTTATTCCTTCCTGGTCTTGAATTATAAACAGGAACATACCAGTTTGAAAACATTCAGTATCACACTTCTCTTCTGTTGTGTGAATGGGCTGCTTTGGCAATGGTCCCTTCTGCACCAGCTCTGTAACCCCACTTTCCATGACTTTCAGTGTGTGGGTGCCTTTGTGTATGTGTTGTGTGCCTTCAAGTCATTTCTGATTCATGGCTGCCCTAAGTTGAATCTGTCATGGGGTTTTCTTGGCAAGCTTCATCAGAGGGGGGTTGTCATTGCCTTCCCTTTAGGTGAGTGCCTTTGCTGAGGTTGTTAGTTTACTCCATTCCTTTCATTTTTTATATTTTATTCTTGTTGTACTTAAACAATCACAGCAAAAATCAAACCCGCAAAAGGCATGGAAACAATTTTGGCCTGCTTAGGACTAGCAAGGAGTGTGGAGAAGAAGAGAATTGCATCCCCTCATGCCACGAGATTGCTGTCAGTTATTACTGCAATGGAAGGGACCTATCACACCAAGGGGACTAACAGAATAGGAGCAATATTAGGAGCCTATTGATGGGTCTTCCCCATCAATGAAAAAGTGCACTTCAGAAACAAAGTAAATGCAAAGCAGCAACTTTATAGACACAACAGTGTGTGATAAGTACTGTCCAAATATGCTAATATAGCCTTTAATTCTGATTTATTACCTTGTGCAATAAATCCCTCATTCTGTTTTAGGTGGAGACCAAGATAGGTGGGTCCCAACTGTAGGGTCCAGGCAGTCTTGGGTTTACACAGTCCAAGATCTAAACTGGCAGCAGCAGTTCTGAATGGATGAAAGCATCTTATTAGCAGGATCAAAGGCAGTCCAAGAGCTGAATCTGGACTGTAGAAATAATTGGGTTTGGGCCTCGGTAGATGATTAATTGGGTTGTCTCCGAGGCAAGGAAGAGGAGGGGCAGCCGCACGAGCGGTGCCCCTTCCTCCTCCCGAGGTTGCCCTCAGAGCTGCCAGCCCTCCGCACGGCCGGCGCGCCGAGGGCAACCTCCCGCCACAGTGTCCTCACACGCTGCAGCAGAAAAGCCAGGGAAAGTGCGCCCAACGCATTTAGGGCGCACTTCCCCTGTCTTCTGAAAGGAGCGCTGATTTTGCGCTCCTTTCAGAGATGCCGACGGTGCGCCGCGGTGTGGCTGCCGCAGTCCCGCAGCACACCATCCCAGGGCATCCCCGACGCCCTGGTCTGCTTCCCCCCATTGACACCACTTTAAGTGTGATGGCTTAATGCTATGGAATTCTGAGAACTACACAAACTACAGTTCCCAGAATTCCATAGCATTGTGCCATGGCAATTAAGGTGGTGTCAAACTGGATTATTTCTGTAGTCTGGATGCAGCCAAGGACAAGCAAAAAGGAGAGGGAATAATATAGTATGAGTCAGACAAACATGGAGAATGTTGGCAAGAGGTAAATCCATTGTTCAGATCCCAGTGGTCTTCTTTGCCCAGTATTGAGATTTATAAACATGACCTCTGAATTTCAGCTAAAGGTATTTAGGCAGAAGTCCTCCCACATGAAGAGGTCTGGCTCACAAGGAGGTCTGCATTCTGAAGTCTTTCAAGACCTTACAAAAGCCAACTATATTACATATATATATTCAATGTGGCCAAGGGATATCTAAGGACAACTCCAACTCCAGCATCCATCTGTCTAAAACCTTGTGGGTTTCTAACATATGAGTAATAATACCCTAGACATTTGGGTTTTGTGGCTTAAGCTTACTTTCCTTTATTATTGTGGGATAATTTTATATTTTCAGTTAGTTATGCAATGGCATAATAATATGATCAAGGACCAACTCAAATCAACCTTGGCAGTAGTTGTTCCAAATGCAGCTAGAATAGATAAGGTCTGACCTGTAAGCATATCTTAAAAATAAACAACCCCTTTGTGTTAAATCCCCAAATTACATGCCTATTAAATGTTTACAGTTCTTTAAAAATAATGTATATTAGTGCATAGTAATTCCTGTTCTGACACAGCAATAATTGCTGAATAAAAGTTTAGGAAAACTGTATTCTTGAATATTAGCAAATGAATGAGAAAGGCTCTTCCAATGGATTAAAGTGAATGGGCAAATGGCACAGAAGGGAATGTTACAGCAGTTTCCTACCTGTGGTCTCTAGCTATAGTGGGTAGGTTTGGCTACATAAGGAATCAGTGGTGGCTGCTTCTTTAGGGTCAATGAGACACCAGCCAGCCCATCATTTCTACTTGCCCCCTTACTTATGACCATTCCATGGGGTAGCATTAGCTGTGAGCGCCATCCTTACTCAGCCTCTTAAAACTGCTGCCACACTGCAGGATTACGGCAGTTTTATACCACTTTAACTGTCATGGCTCCATCCTATGGAATCCTGGGATTTGTAGTTTTGTGATGCTCCAGCACTCTTGGGCAGAGAAAGCTAAAGACCTTGTAAAACAACCAAAATTGCAGGATTCCAAAGGATATAGCTACAGTACTTAAGGTGGAGTCAAAGTGCATTATTTCTGCAGTGAAGCTGCACCCATAGTTGAGTTTCTGCTGAACTGAGCAGGCCATATGTCTCCCTGCAAAGACTCAAAAGAACATAGGTTTACTTCCACTTAAAGATATAGCCCTGGTGGCGCAGTGGTTAAATGCCTGTACTGCAGCCACTCACTCATAGACCACAAGGTTGCGAGTTCAATACCAGCCAGGGCTGAGGCTCGACTCAGGCCTGCATCCTTCCGAGGTTGCTGAAATGAGTACCCAGATTGTTGGGGGGCAATCAGCTCACAGTTGTAAACCGCTTAGACATCCCATGCGCGATATGAAGCGGTATATAAATGAAGCTGCTTTGCTTTGCTATAGGAGCATCTCCATGGGGAGAGATCTCCTCTGTCCTTAAAGAAGCAATGGGAAAGGAAGAGAAAGGAGAGGCAGGAGGGAAAGGCTGGCAGGCCAGATTGCTGGACCTTTTATAAAATAGTATGTAAAAGGAAATGATTTCCACACTTTCTGTTAGAATCTTAGAACCATAAAATTGGAAAAGACACCAAGGGCCATCCAGTCTAACCCCCTTCTGCCATGCAGGAAGACACAATCAAAGTACCCTTGACAAAAGGCCATTCAGCCTCTGTTTAAAAACCTCCAAAGAAGGAGATTCCACCACTCTCCGAGGGAGCAACTTCCACTGTCAAACAGCTCTTATTGTCAGGAAGTTCTTCCTAATGTTTAGGTGGAATCTCTTTTCTTGTAGCTTCCATCCATTGTTCCATGTCCTGTTCTCTGGAGCAGCAGAAAACAAGCTTGCTCCATCCTCAACATGATCTCTTCAGATATTTAAACAGGGCAATTATGTAACCCCTTAAGCCTCTTCTCCAGGCTTAACATACCTAGTTCCCTCAGCCATTCTTCATAGTGAAGAGGGGTCTCTCCTGTGCCTAAAATGGTCTGGATCCCCCTAAAACATGGTGAAAATGCTCCCTACACCTCTTAGAGGGTATTTGGAGGCAAAATGTTTTTAGAGATACATCCTGTCAAAAATCTTCTGGGGACAAATGGGGGCCCTAGTCTGTCACAGTTGCCCACCCCAATTTAATACAATCAAAATACATAAATGTTAGCCTCCTTGTGTCCCAATTTTGTGAGAAAGGCCCACCCCAATTTAATACAATCAAAATACATAAATGTTAGCCTCCTTGTGTCCCAATTTTGTGAGAAAGGAGGAATATAAATAAATATCATCATCATCATCATCTGGCATGGAAGAATAGAAATTTATTAATTCCAGGAGATTACCATAAGCAGAAAAAGGATTTAAAAAAATAAAAAAAATAAATCAAGGAGGCTGTCAAAAGTCATGTCCTGGAGAACTGTATACGGTTTGGGGGCACACGTGTAGACCTGGATGAATCCAGCAGGTTTATTTGATGTAAAAGGCATGCTGAATATTTCATGGGAGCTGCAGGAATTCCAGCTCTGCTTATTAAATGTCTGAAGAACAGGGAGTAGTAAATTACGGCCTGGGCCCAGAGAAAAGCAGCTGGATTGCAACAGCGTATTGAAAGTGAAGTCTTGTAGTTGGCCAGACTGATTATCTCATACTGTTTGGAACAGGATTTATTTGCAGGCAACTACTATAAAGTGAGAAGGCTGACTTAAAACACATGGGCATTTACTTGCTAAGTGCAGGGATTTATGTAACTACAGTTAATAACAACAATACTGGCACAGTCGCCACTCCCTTCTGCAGAAATGTGGACCTATTAGGATGATCCTCCCTTTGAGGCTAATGGAATTTGGGCAATTCCAGAATCTTCTCTAGGAGTTAATGCTTTTGTAAGATCTAGCATGACTCAGGCAGTGGATCCAAAGACCTTTAGATACCATCTCGAACAATGAAGAGTTTGCTATATATTAATCTCACAAATACAAGGGTCCAGTAGGACTAAGCCTGTCCTACTGCAGCAATGGCAGAGAAGCAATACTTCTTCCTTGCCACTGATATTCATATAAATATGGGTTCGTTGTCCTGGTGCGAGAAAAGCCATTGTCCACACAGGGGGAAAGAGAATTTGCCTATCCAAATGGATTGGCTTCTCTTACAACATGGTCCAAAGACAGAGAACTCAGTAGCATGCTCCAACATGTGGCTATGAGTCCAAAATGATTTGGAGGCAAACAACAACCACAACAATAAACTTGGAAAACATGCTCCAACATGTTTGCCAGGCTTGATGTTGTTGTGTGCCTCCAAGTTAGTTTTGACCTATGGCAACTCTAAGGTGAGCCTCTCATGGTGTTTTCTTGGCAAGCTTCTTCAGGGGGGGGGGTTTTTTGCCATTGACATCATCTGAAGCTGAGAGAATGTGATTTGCCCAAGGTCACCCAGTGAGTTTTTATGCTTGAGCGGGAAATCAAACCCTGACCACCAGAGCTGTAGTCTAACACTCAAACTACTACACCATGCTGGCTTTCTTTGCCAAGCTTACTGAGGGTAAAATAAAATGGCTTCTACCTGCTGCAACATGGATGCTATGGGTTTTGAAGGTCTGCCAGCCAGTGTGTCTGGAGCACCAATCTAGTCCTATTTAATGGGATAAATGTCAGTTTCTGTTTTAGCCCAAGGATGTGGACAGAGTACTTTGGAAAAGCATGACTGTATTCAAAGGCAGGGGCAACTATCTTTCCTTCCCTCATTAATACCCTCTCAGAATGAGATGTTTCTTTATCGCACAGTGTTGTTTCCAGCATCTTCTCTGGCCAGAGTTACAAACAAGTTGGCAGCTGGTCTACTGAGTGTGGTCAGGGCATGATTTGATTTTATTATTTAGAGGGGGACAAAATGGCAAGTATTTCATCTTCACTTTGTAATGGTATGTAATAAGAACTTGACTTTGGGAAATTTATAATTAGCTCAAAAATAATAAATAGGATCCAACCCATTGTATGAAGGGGGTAGAGGGAACAGTTCCTGCAGAGACAGCATTTGTCCAAAAGAATGGTACTTTTATTAAGAGAGAAAAATAAATCAATAAGCAAGCACACACATATACAGAAGATCAAACATACAAAGACACTGTAACATACATGCACATACACAAGGACTCAGGAGTTAACTTGGAGAGGAAGCAGAAGGCTTTCTAAGGGTGATAGTTACCTACAAGGAGGCTGCTCCAACGATGAATGAAGAGGGATTCATTATATCAGGGAAAGGACAAAGAAAAGAGTTGAGAACTCTAGATAGAGCTCACAATGGCAGAACACCATCATGACATCTACCCAGAGCTCCCATCCAGACTCCTTCTCTCCCAAGATTTTGGGGAGCATTGTATAAGTTGAGGCGAAGAGTTGCTATTGTATATCAAAGGATTCCAATGCTATTGCTTTGAAGTAGACAATTTCCAAAAGAGGGAGATAGGATGCTGATGTTATCTCACACATCCTGGCTGGCACTCATAAATCTTCTTAGGTATGAATGTCCTGTTTTGCAGCTCCTAAGCCTGGGCTTTTTGATCTGTAAATGCAGATGTTTGGAGTGCCTACGTGATGTGCTCGCCTTGAGCTTATGGCGACGGAGGGTCTTTCCAGCCTAGGGCTCTGCTAGATATCCAAAAGGGCCTTGATATCAGGACCAGTCATCGTAACAGGTAAGTAGTAACCTCTCCAACGTTCCCCTCTCCAGGAATATTTTGATTCATTTCTCCTCCTTTGTTAAAGGGAGAAGATGCCCTGTGCTTCAGGACTGGCCACTCTCAATGTCCAGCTGCCCCATTGGAATAAACTCTGATTTGTTTGGAAGAAATAGAAGAATGTACTGTTATTGCTACAGGCATCAAGACCGTGGATGAGATGGAACAGTTGGTCACAACTAAGACTAGTTGATGTTCTAGCAGCTTCCTGCTAGACCAGGAGTCACTACACCAGATGGGACCTGGAGCAGATATAACTAGGGAGGCTCTTTCTTTCTCTGACACCTTCAACAGTCTTTATTTAAGCAATATGCTGGCTAGGCTGGTTTACATCTGTCCCAGATATATGTCTAAAATTATACTACAGCAGCTTAACTTTTCAGTTCTGTCTGGTTCCTTACAGTACAGTATTTCATGTCACACAGTGTTGAACATTGATGGGGGCCCATTCAAGGTAAGCTGAAATGCTGGAAAGATAACATAGAATACAAGGGTTATTTTAATATGAGCCTGTACAGCAGACAGTAGAATAGGGATTGGTGGGACCATTGGGAAGCTGATGTTGATGTACCATGCTATCAGAAGGGTCCAATGTGCCCCCCTGAACTGACCTACCTGCCTGTGGTGAGCTTGTGTGAGGAGGTGTAGAAGATGCTACTATGGTCCTCAGTATTTAGAATCATAAAATCATAGAGTTGGAAGAGACACCAAGGGCCATCCAGCCCAACCGCATTCTGTCATCCAGGAACTCACAATCAAAGCACCCCTGATAGATGGCCATCCAGCCTGTTTAAAAACCTCCAAAGAAGGAGACTCTGGAGGTCTATAAACAGAGGCTGGATGACCATCTGTTGGGAGTGCTTTGATTGTGTATTCCTGCAATAGATGGCCCTTGGGGTCTCTTCTAATTCTATGATTCTATGATTCTAGCTACTAGATTCTAGGTACTTCCCAAAGTTTATTCACAGATGCTGATAAAGCCATGGAACTCCAAGAACTTGTGAGGAGAGAACTCAGGAGTTTGGTGAAACTGTACTTGCACTGGCACAAAGGACACAAGATGCCTCTTTTTGGGTTAAAACAGGCCGCAATTTTTATTTAGCTGTACAGGGTCTATTAACAAACCAGTAAACATTACCAAATTTGTCATATGTGTAAGTGAAGGTGTAACCCCCCAAGTGAGTGGCCCTTCACCACACGTGACAAAACTCATCGGGGGGTGTCTTTGCACTGGCACAAAGGGCACAAGATACCTCTTTTTGGGTTAAAACAGGTCACAACTTTTATTTAGCTGTACAGGGTCTATTAACAAACCAATAAACATTACCAAATTTGTCACATGTGTAAGTGAAGGTGCAACCCCCCAAGTGGATGGTCCTTCACCGCACGTGACAAAACAAGTAAACAATAATAACAACAAATTTACAAACCCCTCCCCCGGAAATGACATCATATTTTGTCATATGACCTCATGCAATTTTATGACTTCATGCATTTAAATGCATACGTCATTTCCTTTAAATTTGTGTTATGCCAATTTTTTACCCCAATTTTTAAATAGCCAGATTAAATTTTTCTGTGGGGTGGGGGTCATTACCCGCCGCAAGAGGGGGCCAGCCTAGCTAGGCATCCCCTCTCCCCCCACACACAGACCGCTTTTGCAATTTGGTCAGAGAGCACTGTGACATACATCTCCGATCCCTCTGGAGAGAGGTGAACCCCATCCCCCCTGTACAGCTGCAGCTGGTCAAGTTTAATACCGTGCTCTACCAAAAAGATGCCCAATTTAGAAAGCTGCTTAGCCACATAACAGTTAAGCCAGCACCGAGCATTATTAATTGCTGAGTCCTTCTGCAGTCCAGGCCAGCAACGCCTTGGCACAGGTTTGGTCCACAGGATCACAGCACCTGACAAAATCTTTTGGACTTCCTGCATGACCTTAACTATCTGCTTGGCCAGCTGCAAGCACAGGATCTGAACCAAATCGTTCTCCCCCAGGTGTACCACCAAAACCCAGGGTCGTGAACGCGAACGTGCCAGCTCCATAATAAGGGGAAGGAGAGATCCCTACATCATGCCCCTTTGTCCAAACCACTCAGTAAGTCCAACATGGGAAAGGCCCAACGTATTGTCACGGCGATGTTCCAAAAGGTGGCGTTTCATCCAGAAGACCAGGCTATGGCCCACGATCCATATATTGCCATGGTAAAAGCCAGCTAAAATGAAACAAAACAAGTTAACGTGGCTTATCAGGAGTCCAGTTACCTGATTGCCTGACATAGGACTTAAATGCACGTGAACGCCACCTGCCAATTCTGCAAATATCAGCTTCACTCAAACCATGAGTGGCTGCAGCTGTTGCTGCTCCAATACGAAAGGAGTGTGAAGAGAAACATTCCTGAGGCAACTCAGCCCTCCTTACAGTCTCTTTTAGCACAGCTGTAAATTGAAATTACATTAAGGGCAAACCAGACAAGTGAATAAACAAGTAGCCAGCCAAATTAGGCCTAATATTCAAATAGTTAATCATTGCTATCATAGGGCAAATTTGACCCTGAGGCACTTTAGTCAAGTAAATAGACTGACCTTTTGCTAACTGGTCTGTCTTAGAACGCCTAAGGTGAATTTGAATTCCCTGTCTTGTTAGATTGATATCAGAAATTGATAGTGCCCTGCCAGATTTACCATTACGAGATCCAGGCACAATCTCACTGATGCTTAAAGCAGCAAAAAAGGTTATAGCAAATACCACTTTAAATAAAGCCTCTTCCCCAGGCAAATAACATGTGTGGGCTAACTGATCCCATAACTTAAGAAGGACAAGGCCAGTTATCAGCCATCGTGAATCCTTTGTGACAGGGGATTCTCTGGACCATCCCTCCACTGCTCTTTTGACCCTAAAGTCATTAGTAGGATCAAAAAAGCCCTTTGCCCTAGAGTAAAATGCCAGGGTGGCCAATCTGCCCCTGTGTGCTTAAGATATACAATAAAGCGAAGGACCAAATCAACACCAATAGGCCACTTTTGATCCTCTCCAATTTCCTGTAAGAATTGATTAAACAAATTCAAAGCTGTTTGGTAGGACTTGCGTGTAGATGGGGCAATGGAGTTTAAAATTGCCCTATGAACTTCTAATCTCCAATGTTCCAGAGAAATGCCGGTACCTCCAATGGGTGTGTCAATGCCTTGGGAGCCAGCTGCCGGAACCTGGAGAACTGAAAATGAGAAAGGGCATCCGCCAAAGGGTTAAGCACACCAGGAACATGTTGTGCTTTAAATAACACATTATAATTCAAGCATTATAACACCATTGCCCTTACCAAACCCATAACTTTAGGAGACTTGGAGGACTGAGAGTTTACCACATATACGACTGCCTGGTTGTCACACCAAAATGAGACAGTCCTATTAGCAAACTGGCTTGCCCACAAATGCACAGCTACCACTATTGGAAACAGTTCTAAAAATGTAAGGTCTCTAGTCAGACCACTTTTAACCCATGCAGCAGGCCATGCCTCTGCAGCCCACTGGCCATTCCAATAAACACCAAAGCCATGGACACCAGCAGCATCAGAATGCACCTGAAAGTCTGCCCTAAGCAGTATTTCAGATTTCCAAAACGAAATGCCATTAAATTGCTCCAAAAAGGAGTCCCAAACCTTCAAATCCTCAGGAATGCCCCTTGTGATTCTAATGTGGTGATGCTGGGCCACTATCCCTGCAGTAGCCCTATACAGTCTTGCACAAAATGCTCGCCTTGGAACTACAACCCTACAGGCAAAATTCAAAAGACCTGTAAGTGATTGAAATTCATGAAGGGTAGCTTTTTGCTTCCCTAACATGGTCCTAACTTGTTGCTTCATAGCCACTAGTTTTTCATTAGGCAAACAAACAATTCCTGCTATGGTATCAATCTCGATACCCAAAAAGGTAAGTCGAGTATGTGGCCCCTCTGTCTTTTCCTGTGCTAAAGGCATGCCTAGCTCATGCATCAATTCCTGAAATTGAACTAAGGAGTCCTTGCACTGTGAAGAATTGGGATTCCCAGCAATTAAAAAAATCATCTAAATAATGAGCAATAGCTCTATTACCAGTCCGCTTAACTGCACACCAATGGAGAAAGGTACTGAATGTCTTGAAAGCTGAACAAGAACTCAAGCATCCCATTGGCATAGCTTTGTCAAAGAAATATTTTCCTTCAAACTGAAAACCCAGTAAGTCAAAATCATCTGGGTGTACAGGAAGGAGTCTAAATGCAGATTTAATATCACACTTAGCTAAAAGGGCTCCCATGCCCAAATTCCTAATCATCTTAACTGCTGAGTCGAACGAAGTGTACCTAACCGAGGTAAGCCCAGGATCAATAGCATTGTTCACAGACTCACCGTTCAGGTATGATAAATTATGAATCAGCCTAAATTCCCCAGGGGCTTTTTTAGGAACTACACCCAAAGGAGATAAGTGAAGTGTGGGGATAGGCAGCTGATCATGGGGTCCCGAAATTCTTCCTGCAGCTATTTCCTTAGCCAATTTCTCCCTCACCACATTTGGCAAGTCCCTCACTGAACGAGCATTGGGTGCAAAACGATGAAACCTAGGGCCTGTATAGGGAATACGAAAGCCTACAGAAAAACCTTGAAATAAATATAAAGCAGCCTCCCTATTAGGGTAAACCTTTAACCACGCCACCATAGTGTCCAAATTAATTGGTGATGGGGCCTTTTCCCCGAAGCGAGACTGGCCTGGGGGGCAGTACCCACTCCTGTTCTTTTGCCTCTAAGATAGGAAGTTCCAGGGTGGCCACCCCCACAGGTGTTACATTTGTGCTCAAACCTGCAGGGTTGTCTTCTACACTTGCCAGCATTAAAGTCGCAGCATAAGCCAAATTGCCTTCTCTCTCCTGTGGCAGGCCTTGCATTTGGCCCTCTCAGCATGGTAACCATTGGGACAAACCCATTGTCACACCTGCTCAAGGGGGTGGCCCCCACCATAACGTCAGCCCAGAGCTCAGACTGAACATGCCTCCAAGATAAAGAGCGATCCTGTGCCGCTCTCATCCTAAACTGCTCATCATATTGGAGCCATGCTGCACCCCTTGAATTGTGATGGCAATTAGTGTACGCTTTTATCATGATCTCCTGATATTTAAAAAAGTCAGGGGATCTGAGTGGTTCTTTTTTCTCTATAACACCTCTATAAATAGTGAAGCTCATAATCCAATTAATAAAATTGCGCTCTAGCTTAGGGCGTTTAAGCGTCTGAAACTCTTTTGGCAAACTAAAAACGATTCCATCTTTTACCATAATCCTTGGCTCGGGACCCCTAAAAGTCAAAGTAAATAAATTAATATATTTGCCCTTCCAAATCCTTTCTTTAGTGGAAAGAGGAAGGTGTGAACCAAGGGGTGTAGACATTCCAGCTTAAGGAGTAGATTCTACATTTCCCAGCACTCCAGATAACAGAGGAGCACTAGAAATAGACACCCCAGATGTGGTGTTAGCAACAGCCACAGGCTGACCACCCTGCACCCGAGTGTCAGGGACCTGTGAGATTGCAGGCGCCTGCACGGGTTCATTCAAAACCACAGGGTTGGGCCATTCCAAAGCCACACCCTGACCCACTTGGCCACCTGGAGCCCATACCAAGGTAGGCCAGTTAGCATGTGCAATATTAGGAGACAAACCTGAAATTGAAGCTTGCTGCGAAGCTTCGCCAACTGAATGTAGTGGTAGCCCAAAGTGTGGCCCCGCAACAGCTCGGGTGTCCAACACAGCAGAGGCAGCAGCAACTTGATCACCTCTCTTTTCACCACTGGTCTGCTCCATTGCACCACCTGGAAGAACCACCCCTTGTAAGAGGTTGTATAAATCAGCCAAAGTGGGATGCCCGGACACAGGTGGAGCCACACTCTGTGTCCCCAAACCCGGGACTCTTTGCAGGAGATCTCATACATCGGCAATAGTGGGGTGCCCGGCCTCCACTGCCAAAACCACTGATGGGCCTGGTGTAGCAACTGCTACCTGAAATTCAGATGCCACTAAAGGGAGTGACACTTCGGTGATGCTAGTACCCGAAGGGCTGGCACTCGAGGTGGAGGCTGTAGCCTGTAGTTCCTTCTGGGCAAGTTCATTGCAAAGTGCCACACAAGCCTGAACAGTTTTTCCCAGTTGTGCCACCTGGGCAGAAATCTCATCGTCTCTGCTGCTAGCCTGAGAAGGCCTTTTTGAAGCAGAGTGACCTGAGCTAGGCGCGGCTGAAGCCGCATGCCTCTTGGATTGGGCCTTGCTACATGGCATCTTAAACTCAGTGAATAGAACACAGGCCCAAACCAAATCACCCAACCGTGGATGATTACCACCAGGCCTGCAGGCCACCCTTTCCCAAGTCTCACCGGAGACACAACAGCCAGGAAGCGTCACTGACAGCCACCATGGGAAAGGTGTCCACTGAGGGTCCTATGTGGATCCCTCAACCAAAGACTGCCATCTTCCACACACTCACTGCTGAGGAGAAGTGTAACCAACCCTCCCGAACCACAGAGCCCTCCTCGGGTGTGCACCCCCCATGAATTGAGGATGTGGAGGTGCCACAGGCCCATGAAGGCTGGCCCAAAGGCCTCACTCGCCCCCCCCCCCATGGGTTGCTCGAGGAAAGATACCTGAGCCCCCGACAGAAACAAGGGATGTTTTCACACGGGGCTCCCTAAAGCCGGCTGGAGCCCTTCCCCTAAAGCCAGCTGGACCCCGTGCCGCTGACACCGGAATGACTCCGGCGGCGGCAGGCTAATTCCTTTTGCCACCCGGAATTACCTGAAGCCGGAGTTAGCCAGGAATTAGCCTGCCGCTGCCGGAGTGAGGCTGGACTTAGGGCTCCGTGTGTTTGAACACACAGAGCGAAAAGCCGGCCGGGCGCAGGGATGACACCGGAAGGGGCGGGGTTTGCTGCCGCGGAAATGGAGCCGGAGTGAGGCCGGCGGGAGGCCGGCTAGCGTCCTCCTTTTGCCCCGTGTGAAAACGTCCAAGGATAAGAATAGGCAAAAGCCAAATAGGCAAAAACTGAAATCAGCGCAAGCCAAGGGAGTGCTAGGCCGAAAGCCAAGCAAGCCAAAAGCAAAGAGCGGAGCGATGTTACTTGCTCCATCTCAGCTCTAAAATGTCTGCCTCCATGTGACAGCACAGAGTTATAAGTAGCAAACTCTCATCCCAAGTCTCGTGAGACCAGTAACACCGAGAGACTTGGAGCAACAATCAAACATCCCAATTGGACAAGGCACGTAGGTGTACTTGTTCCCCTGCGCGCCTTGACCAACCAGGCATCTCCTGTCCTTATTTTGCCAGCACAGCAAGAAACCCCTCCCGACTCGTCGAGGGGTGTCTTTCCCATTATTCAGCCCACAAACAATGAGGGGAACTTTCAGAGGCCATTTATCCACTGGCTGATCAAAACAAAATGGAGTACAGGGTAGTGGTGGCCATTTCTTTCTTGCTGAGAGACTCATCTTCTTTTGGCAATAGAGACCAGGGAAGCTCCAGGGCTAAGAGTATCCTGGCCCATGTAGACAAGGCCTAAGAGTCAAGGTGAAACGAAGGATGAGAAAAGTTTTGCTTTCTCCTGCATTTGATTTTTTAAAAATCTGATAGTCTTTCTTTTCTGACTCTCAAAAAGTCTGCAGATGTTTGTACATTCGTTAAAAAGATCTGAAATGACACCCTACCCACACTAACTAATACTAACCAAATTCAATAGGTTACTAATACTCCTGACATAAAAGGGACCATGTTGTAAGTGCTTGCCATAGAGGTGTTAAAGATGAGGAGTCTCTCAGAAAGAAAGAAGTGGCAACCTCTACTCTGCACCACACATTGTTGCAAATACAGGGATTCAGAGCCAGAAGTAAAAGAACTGAGCATTCAAAGATGTTGGTCTATGTGCATCAATCTGCTAGTTTTGATTTTTCCCACTTTTGAAATTTTATAATCTCAAGTGCTTTCCATCTGGGAAATGAAGACATTTGCCACTTTTGAGAAATTCTTATCAAAACAAAACTGAAACAAAACTCATACTCATCCTTGGAGGAAAAAGTAGTCTATACATTATGGCAACTTTGTGATATTGTTCAGCATTGCCACTGCAGATTGTGGGTTGAACTGAGAGAATATGTCACAATATCTCTGCATCCTGGTACATTATTTTACCTTTAGTAGCCTATAGCAGCTTTGTAGCTGCTGTGAATATGAGGTCAGAGATGAAACTATACAAAAGCCTCTGTTTTTGCGGATTTCAAGTCCATGTCCCTCGTCTGTTCATGGGTTGTAGATGGCAGGGGACAAAATGGAGTGTGCACCCCTGCAGGCGCACATCTCTAGTCAAGCTAATGAGGCTCGAATATCCACAATTTTCCATTTTTGCACATGGGGGGGTCCAGAACGGATCCCCCATGAGAATGGAGGGGTGACTGTAGTTGATTTTGATGCCGAGTTCAAGATGTCCCTAAAGTTGCTGTGAAAGTGTAAATCTGTTCATATTCTCTCTTCAAACCACACACCAGGTCAAACCTAGGCTCAATCATAAGCAGAAGCCTTATCCATTAATATGCATGCTGATGGACTATGCTTTTCAAATGTACATACATATACATAAACAATCACATACGCACACACACGCACGCACACACACAAACACTAATACTAAGAAAAACACAAGCTGAAAACAAGAGGGACATCTCTCTTCACTGCAACCTTTATGTTTCTTGGTGATATATCCGAGGCCAATCAATTTTATAGTCAAATCCCATGTCCCGATAGCTATAAATTTGCATGAATAAGGCAAATTTATAGCTATTGGAACAGTTACAGTTTTGAACAATAACTCCCCAAGTACCTCTGCCTTCAAAGCCACTGGGTCAACTTATGTTCTATCAAGTCCTTTTTGTATTACAGTTACTATCAAATACATATATAGCATTTTATTATAATTTCCATTTTATTTTGACAAGGCTTCTTTTTGTTTAAATAAGGGGGCAAAGTTAGAGGAAGATGGGGTATTGTCAAAGGGGGCCCATGATGTTGTTCAAGAGACCACAAAAGCCAACCCTGCAGTAGAATAAGCCTTTCTCCCCAGCCTCTGTAGGGAAGAAAATCAGCTTCCCATGGAGGGTTTCACATTTTAACTGCTGTGTTAATTTACTTTGCAAGGGACAGGTCTATTGTCCAAACCAAGCATTCATACTTTAGACTTCAATTGCTCTTGACTTCTTCAAATGGCAGCAACAAGGAAATAAATCTTACACTGTAAAATTCTATGGAAAGAGCAAGTTTTCAGAATAGAGGAAAAAGGAAGCCACTGTTTTTCAATTTGTCTTCCTGGGGACTAAATACATTGAGATCTGGAGAATTTCTAAACAGCTGCACATACAAATATTATGCTCAGCAAGATCTTAATTATGTTTTTTTCCACAGAACCATGAAATGGTCTGCATATCCTTTATATGACTAGGGTTCAACAAGGCACACTCATTTGGGAATTGCTCAGTCCATAGAGTCAGTGTGATCATGTTTTCCATCTCCTTCTGTCTTGTCTTATTCAACCTGTACAAGCAATGTGTGCTAAGTCTTGGTGTTATTCAGAGGCCTAACTTCATCTCTGTGGGAAACCTTTCTAGGACTCCTAGGTAGCATCTCTTTTCTTTGGAAATTATCTAATTCCCCCAGTTCTAGTGATGATTTTTCCGATGAAACTGTTGCATTCCAGCAATTTTCATGTGTTTACTCTGCTTTTTAAGAGGCTCTCTGAGAGCCAGGTGGTGTTAGTGGTTTAAGAGTTGGACTATAACTCTGGAGTTTTGGATTCATAGACTCATAGAGCTGGAAGAGGCCACATGGGCCAACTCCCTGCCATGCAAAAATAAACAATCAAAGTACTCCCAGCAGATGGCCATTCAGCCTGTTTGAAAACTTCCAAAGAAGGAGACTTCACCACATTCGGAGCCAGCTTATTCCACCGTCAAACAACTCTTACTGTCAGGAAGTTCTTTGTAATGTTTGTTCTTCTTCAGTCTGCTGAGACTTCTCCAGTTCTCCAGGAGAACAGGATTGCCAGTAGTTTTGAGATCACTTCTGCCAGTTCTTTCAATACTCTTGTGTGTAGCTCATCTGGCCCAGGAGACTTGAGTTCATTTAGAGCAGCCAAGTTTTCATGTACTACCTCTTAACCTCTTTATCTATAATAATAATAATAATAATAATAATAATAATAATAATAAATTTTATTTTTATCCCGCCCCTCTGCATAGCAATCGGGGCGGCTCACAACAATTAAAATACAATAATTAAAATACATTTAAGTATCCCTTAATACAGTGTGCTGTATTTTCCATACTGCATCATCTGCTTCATTTTCCCCAGGTTGAGCAGTATTTTCTTTTTTAGAGAAAACTGAGGCAAAGAAGGTGTTGAGCAGTTCTGCCTTTTCTCTGTTCCCTTTTAGCATCTCACCATCTTCTCCATGCCATGGCCCTACCATTTCTTTGTTCTTTCTTTTGCTATGGACATAACCAATCTCTTTTTATTGTTTTTAATTCTCTAGCAAACCTGAGCTCATTCTGTGCTTTAGCTTTTCTGACTTTTTATTTACATGAATTGGCTATTTCTTGTACATGTCCCTTTTGAGTCTTAGCTCAGTTGAAAGTTATTAGACATCTATTCTGGTTTCTTTAGACACCTCCAATTTTGCTCCTCATTGTAATGTTTGAAATTGTGCCTTCGGTATCTCACTTTTAAGAAACTCTCATCCTTCATGTACCCCTTTCTCTTAGTATTCCTGACTACAGGATCACACCAAGCATTTCCCTAAATTTACTGAAATCAACTTTCTTGAAGTCTAGAATGTGTATCCAACTACTCTTGACTTCCCCTTCATTGGGGATTCGAATCCCCACTTGGCCATGGAGACCCACACTCTCTTACCCTCAGAGGAAGACAAAGGCAAACTCCTTCTGAACAAATCTTGCTAAGAAAACCCCATAATAAGTTCACTTTAGGATCACCATAAGTCAGAAATGATGTGAAGACATACAACAACAACAAAATAGGTGGTAGTTTTGTTTCTTATTTCCAACAGAATTGCAGCATTCTTTCTCTTTCCCTTGATGACTGGTCAAGTAAGCCATTGATAAACATGGTGGAGTGCTTTGACAAGTTTGATTCTATATGGTGTGCCTGCATGACAGGGGTTGGATTTGATGGCCTTTGTGGTCCCTTCCAACCCTATAATTCTATGATTCTATTCTGTGATTCTCTGTGTGTCATCACAATGTTCTCCTTTCAGCATTTTTTGCCATGTGGTTCCAGGTAGTAGTATCAGTTCTGCCACCATTTTATAATGACTTAGGGGCTCTACAGATGGCCCCTAAGGAGCGGCTCCATGCTGCCTCTGGGACTGTCGGATCAGGGCCATGGCAACCACATGCTGTGGCCCCAATCTGGCAGTTTGCTGCTCCAAAAAAGAGCTGGCAAATGTCACTCCTTTTTGGAGCGGCAAAAAGCTGCCCTTGCCATGGCGGTGGTGGCTTTTCTGCACTCCTTTGGTGTAGCGTGTCTAAATGCTGCACCAAGGGAGCGCCCTGACACCACCCACCATCTGTTTGGGTGGGCAGTGTGAGAACAATGTGGGAGCGGAGTTGGGGTGGCCAGTGTGTGGTCGGCACGGCCCATCTCCACCCCTAGGCAGGCCCATTTGGCCAGTCTGTACAGGCCATTAGTAGCTAAGTTGCTCAGTTACATATGGCTTCCATTTTCTCTGCAAAAATAAGTCCAGATCATGCAATAACAGATCATGAACTGCTAAAATAAATAAAAATAAAAATAAAAATAGAGTAAAGCTAAAGAGGTACACTAAATTAATCATTATACCAAAGAACAATCTGAATAACATTACTGTAGGATTTAAAGAGCATGTAAAGAACAGCTTTGAACTGCTAAATCTAGCTGACAGGGAACCAGAAGCACTTTCAACTGAAGTCAGGGACATTGTGAGAGAAGAAAGATACTATGTGTAGCCAAAAAAGAAAAAAAAGCATCAGTGGATTACTGATAAACTGACAGCTCTTCAAATGGTTAAGGATAGCTGAGAAGTAAAAGGAAAAAGTGAAGGAAACAGAATCAGAATCCTGAATGCAACTGTTCAGCAACTTTTGCATAGAGGCAAAGAGAACTATTATAACAATCAATGCAAAAAAAGAAAAGAAAAAAGAAAAAAAAGAAAATAACAAAAAGGTCAAACAAGAACCCTTCCAGTAAATGTAAGAAATTTAAGGAAAAATTAAACCATGAGTAGAGTGCTACTGATTGGTTGGCATACCGTTAGGTGTTTCAAATTATACAGACAGAATTCACTGACATTTTAACAACAAAACAAAACAAAACAAAACTGCCCACAAATGTTGTTGTAGTTGTTGTTGTGGTTGTATCATCATCATCATCATCATCATCATCATCATCATCCCACCCCTCTCCCAAAACGTAAGACTCATGCCTCTTTCAATTTAAAAAAGAAAAGCACAGCTAAAAATGTAAAAAGTGAACATTACAATGGAATTAAATATTTACCATGTTTGTTGTTAACTGCCCTTGAGTTGTTCTCGACTCATGGTGACCCTATGGATGAGACATCTCCAAGACCCTCTGTCATCTACTGCTCTGCTTAATAACTGCAACTCATTAATACTAGTGACCTCCTTAATAGAGTCCATCCATCTGGCATGTGGCCTTCCTCTCTTCCTACTTCCCTCTACCTTCCCCAGCATTATTGTTTTTTCCAAGGACTCCTTTCTTCTCATGATGACAGCCACAGTTTGACAGCCTCAGTTTGGTTATCTTAGCTTCCAGGAAGGTTTCTGGTTTGATCTACTCTCGGACCCATTTGTTTGTCCTTTTGGTTGTCCAACACTCTTCTCCAGCACTGCATCTCAAATGCATTGATTTTCTTCCTATCTTCTTTCTTAACTGTCCAGCTCTTAAAAAGATAAAATGCAATTAAAACATACAAATCATTAAAATATGGAAGACAAAACAAGACTGGCCACAGACTGGAACTGCTCAATATACATTCCAATCCCCAAGAAAGGGAACACCAGGGATTGCAGTAACCACTATTAACCACTATTAATTGAGTGATGCTCAAATTTTTTACAATATATGGAACCAGAAATGCCAGAAGTCCAAACCTCAGAAAAAGAAGAGGCACTAGGGATCATATTGCATGTTGTAGCTGGACAAAGAAGAAAGCTGACAAATGAGTTTAAATCAACTCATTTAAAATTAGGTATTAGAGTTCTAAAGATGCACTGCCAAAAAACAAAACAAATAAATCAAGAATAAACTTGATGTATTTCCCTGTTTTAGTAGAATGAAAATAGTCCACGAGTTAACAAACCGATTAAGGAAGATATGGGAAGTGGCTTTAATGCTTCCATGTATTTATTATTAAACAGAACTTAATTATAAACAGAATAATCAATTTATTGATTATTGATGTGTCTTGTTCAGCAGTTCATGGTTAGCAAAAGTGTCTTTCCTTTTAGTTTATTGAGCTTAATGCAAGGATATATTTGTTTGCTTTTTTTGTTTGCCCATCAATTATATTGGTTTAAAAGTTTATACTTTTTTGGGAAGGGGGAAGAAACACAGCTTATAAAAAGCTATGATGAAAACTTAATCCTTTTCATTGCTGAATACGCACAAAGAAAGAGAAATCTGTTTGAGGCCTAGTTTTCCTCTTTTACTATAGATCTGGTTTGCCTCAAAGTCCTATTATCATTTGTGTTATCACTTAAGCATGGGAAAATTGCTAAAGTTCATGGATTCATGTCTTCCTCGGAATCCCCTTGTGACCTCTTGACTTGCCATTGTTAGTAACTGCAAGAGCGTCACCTATTACTCATCTTGATGCTGGACCTAGTAAGAGCCAATGATGATGTTTTAGATAAGTTGCCTTGTTTTTGTCTGGAAATACTGATTTACAAATATGGCTAATTGCACAGTAGTTCATGGGGGAAGAGGCTTGGAACTTTGAATAGTATTTTCCATTCCATGTTTCTTTGGCCAAAACAGTGACTTTGCTCCATCAAGCCATCTCATCCTGGGGTTGCAAAATGTTTCTACTATTGTGGTTCAGATAATTTTCCAGACATGACACAGGGATGTAAAAATCTGTCAGTTTCACTTTCTTATGTATTAGGATTTTTTAAAAAATGTTCTTGTGTTCAGAATATAAAGAAATCTTTGAATTTTATAGTTCTTCAAAAAACAAAATTCTCTTCCATCTGCACGTACCAAATTCAACAGGTATGGATATTTCCTGCAGGGAGAGTGCCGTATACATGTCTGTCAAAGAGGGGTCAAAGATCCAGTGTACTTCAGAAAGAAGAGACAGCAGTGTAATTCAGCACTCTTGTAACTGAATGCATGGGATTCATATCCAGATCTTTACAAATTAAGAACACACTGTCCTCAGCCTTGATGAATAAATCAGTTTCTGCTTCCCTTGAGTTCAGTTAAAAAATCCCAGAAGTTCTTTCCATTCCTGATAAGAACAACTGAGCAAACATGATGGCTGCTTGTTTCACCAAACACCAGGCATTGCAAACTGGTCTCCAACCCTGTTTTTTTTTTTAAAGGAAATAATCTGAGCATGTGCATTTCTCATTTTAAACTCACTTTGCACATAATGGCCTCATAACCACAGCTTCTGATGTTCTGACATTAAATAGTTTACTTATGAATAATCCCCCTCTGTTTTAGGAAAAGATAGTATCTTAATTGTTTTTTTAAAAAATTATTTGCATCATTTATCTCACATACATGTTCACCTACCCATTCTTTTTAAAAAAATAATTATATGAGTTTATTAATATAACATATTGCCTTACATAACAACAAATTGTTCACATTCTATCTCAAATGTGTTAACTAATCCCTCATATATACATACATACATGTTGTTGTTGTTGTTGTTGTTGTTGTTATTATTATTATTATTATTATTATTAACCCTCCCTCCTACCCCAGGAACGGGTTTCCTTTTTAAATTCTTTTTCCTCTCATGTGGTAGTTTATTTTAACTGATTCCTTTACATTTTCATACCCCTTCCTCTCATCAACAAACTGTCATTATTTTCCAGTTACTAAACCATACTTCTTTCAATTGACCAAAATAAACCTCCTTTTCCCCCCATTATATAATTGAACATCATATACACTGATATATATTGCTTCCAGCTATCACAGTTCTACCTTTCTTTATCCGTCCACCCATATTCATGTGACACTGTAATTAATTGATTAAATATTTCTCCTCCTTTTGTTTTTCTCTTTTCCTAACATTACTAGCTATACGTCTTTATTTATTTAATTGGACTCCCCCCTATTATTTTATTAATTTCTTGTTCTATTCCCTTCTAAAATATCTCCTTTGCTCCCACATCCATGCCAACATGCAGGGGATACATTTTTATTAATATATGAGCCTGGCCATTCCTGACCAAAAGTGTTTTTTTTTTAAAAAAAAAAAGAGGGAAGAATGGATGCTATAGCTAGTGGTTTCAGTCTGTCTGGGAACTGATGCCAGACCTGTTTGCTGCTGGCCCCATTATTTACTATGGGGAAGGGGGATGGACCTATTCTAGTAGCACTATTGCGTGGGATGTGTAGCTGGAGCCCTAAAATTGCTTTTTTTAAAAAGAATTCTATTCCAACTAGTGAGAGAAAATGATGTCATAACCTCTACCAAAACAATTATTTCCTCCACATCCTTGTTTCTAGCAAGATTGCTGTATGAAGTACTGAAGAATCAGCAATGTTCTCAGAGAGGTGATGCAACGCAAAATGGAAACTGCCCATTTATGTAAGCACTGAAACCCAGAGATCAAAACGTGCAAATTCCAGCCTCAAATTCCCATATCAATGGATGGCACTTAAAATAACAATTACAGAAATAACAATAAAACAACAACAAAGAGCCTTAGTGCATTAAAAACAAACTTGGAAAGAGAGGAGTGCATTTATCTTTCTGTCTCTGCATAACACTGAAGCATTTTTGTTCTCTTCCAGTTGTAAAAGTGTGGAAGAGGGTTGTGAAAGTAGTCATAAAAGTGTCCCTTTTGCTGAGCTGAAAAATCCAATTGGCAAAAGGGATGTTTTTACCACACTCTCCCACGCTTTTACAACTAGAAGAGAATGAAAGTGCTTCGACATCATGCAGAGACAGAAAGATAAATGTGCCTCTCTCCATTTTCTTGTCACGTTTGTTTTTAATGTGATAAGGCTCAAAGACAAAAGCCAGATGATGGAAAGGAAGGGCCAAACACAATGCATGAATAATGGGAGGCAAGACTACAACATTGGCTTTCTCCTCAATGTGAATGACCTACCCCCTCTCTCCTGACATCCATGAATCCAACAATCCTCAGTGGGGAGCCATAACAATCTCACTCTCCTGATCTGCCATCTTAAAGGGTTCAATGTTTAATGTTATTATTAATTAATAATTTCCAGAGTGATTTTGGGAAGACTGTCTTTCTAAATATAGCAATGGGTGAGTGGTGTCCTGTATTTTGGCTTTCTTATATAAATCCAATAATTTTTTTAAAAATAAGATCATGTCCAAGGTCCCCCCCCCCCCCCCCAAATTCCAGGGGGCTTTACTTCACTTGATATCCACGTTAAAGCTTTCCTTGACTGGAAAGGCCAACAAAAACTCCTTGTGAAAAATCCAGCATCCTATTTCCCTTAATGTGTTCAGTTTTAGATTTAAGTTCACAGAAACTTAATGTTTTTACTTCCATTGGTGTATGTGAAAAAAAAAATCCTGACATGTTGATTTGTGGATGGAAATGGTAATATTCTGACCAAAGATTATTTTTCATATGAGGAAAATGTTTTCACAGGAGATTGTGCAACCACTTATTTGTTAAGCACTGGTTCTATTGAGTCAAAATTATTTCACAGGAACTGATGGCCAGTCATAATCTGGGTGCAGGAGCCATTTAAAGTCCTGCAGCAGTGGTTCTTAACCTTTTCTTTACCAGGGATCCACTTTAAATATATTTTGTTGCCATGGACCTCCAAGACTTAACTCAAGATGATGATGATGATATAATACAACCTGAATACTGAACCATTAACCTATTAAACCTTCCTTCAGAGGTGCTGGAGTGGGAGGGAAGATTTTTCTCTTGCTTCTTCCCACCAGTTTGCATCTGGAGTGGATTGAATGGCAATATGCATTCCAAACAACCAGCCAGCCAGCTAATTTTTGCCTTGGCTCCTGTCATGTAGTCTCTCTGCTGTGGGGAGGAATTAAGATGATCCCCTGTGAGGACATTTGTGATCTGTGGACCACAGGTTAAAAACCATTGTCCTACAAGAATGGGACATGCTACTGCTGCTGAGCAGGTCACGAAAGGCTTCCTTGACACAGTTAGGACACTTTAACATGTTTTCTCTTCTGAACTAACCAAAGTCCTTTGTTACATCAAACTTGGGGGGAACTTGGTTTAGTTTAAATTATAGCTTATTCAAACAGGCCAAGATCCAACATATGCTCCTGGTTTGTTCATCTTATTCACTAACTATTGTTTAAACAGAGTTCTTGCATGTTTAGATCTAACGGGGAAGTTTAACATTGGGAAGAGATAGGTTTCCAGTATCTTGAACCTGAACAAGCCTTTTTGATTTGGATTCTGGCACTGCCTGTAGCCCTATTCATGTGTCCACCTGAAGACTCATATACCAAAATGGTGATGGGGCAGATGGATGGGACTATAAAGCACTTAGGATTGGGAACACCAATAAGGTTAGGTTCGCTTATGTAACATTATTCAATTAAATGTAGTTACAGAGCTCTCACGAGCCCTCTGTGCTCACTGTGAGAAGATCTAACTTTGTGATACTTGGAAGATGTTACGGTGGGTCTCACATGTGACCCACATCCCCATCCCCACTTTGTGCATTCAGGTGAATGCCAGAACAGAACTGAAACCTTTTGCTTAGCTCATGAATCAGTCCCACCTGTATGCCAAGCTGTTTGGACCATGCTACAAGAAAAGGTATAAGTTAATACTCTGTCTGCCCTTCACCAAATGAGAATATTATGTCTTTTAGTTAAACATCAACAACTAATCAATCCCTTTTGATCTGGGATTTCATTCTTACCCAGGGGTAGGCAACCTTTCCCCTTTAAGGGCCGAGGGACTTCAGCTCCCAGAAGCCTCAGCCATGTTGGCTAATAGTCCCATGTTGGCCAATAGCTCCTGGGATTCTGGGAGCTGAAGTCCCTCGGCCCTTAAAGAGGAAAGGTTGCCTACCCCTTTTCTTACCCATATGTTGGGCCCTTTCATATTACAGATTTATTGTACTATGTTTTTGCTTTAACTGCCATGGCAACATCCTTTGGAATCCTGGGACTGGCAGTTTGGTGAAGCACTAGAGCTCTCTTGCAGAGACGTCTAAGCACCTCTTCCTAAGCTGCAAATCTCAGGGTGCCTTGGATGGAACCATTACAGTCATAGTGGAATCATAGTGCTATAATTATTTAGTGTTAAACTGCCCTTGCATAGAATTGAAGGAGTGGTGGCAGGCAGCTGTCATTACATTAACAGAAGGAACACATTTCAGTCTGGTCTCCTTGTCAGCAACTATGGCAGATCATACACAGAGTTTAGAAAACTTCCTTTTTTGGACTGCCAGCCCCTAATTCTGGTATTCTGGTACTTGTAGTCCCCAAAGTAATTTCCCCAAACTCTTTTCTAAGCAGGAGGTTGTTCCAGTTTGGCAGAGTGAAAATTGGAGAGGGATCCTGTATATTTGATTGTTGTTTAGCCAAAGGAATTTCAGGAGGTGTTGCTTTTTGCATAAGAAGGCAAAAACCAACCCCTGCTGAATTTCTGTCATCTATACAACAATTAAAGGTGCAGAAGCCCTCTCCAGTTTTCTCTTTGGCTACCCTATTAATGTTGGCTATGGGGTGCAAATATAAATTAGTTCAGCTTCCTCAGCCACGGTGTAACATCTTGGCTCCTGTTAGTCCTATATATTTTTCAAGGCTCTCAAAAGTCTAAAGTCTATTGTTGGGAAACACAAGCCTAATTTTGGGGAATTTATAATTAGCTCAAATGTGAGAGTGAAGCACCCAACTTCGCTTCAGAGATCTTGTCCAAATGTATACCAGAGGTATAAGAGTTCTGACAAGGAATGGCACTGAAACAGACCAAACTCCAATTAAAGTCTGAAAATATTTATTAACACAGTAAGCAAACATCCAAATGCAGCACAGGCACATGCACACTAGAAGGATAAGTGAGAGTGGGGGAGGCAAAGAGGGAGACCAGAACAGAGAGGGATATACTTACACCTGAGAGACTCCTCAGGACTCCTGGCAAATGCAGATGAGTTCCATGGAAGGGGCACGACCGGCAAGAGAGGGGGTCGCGGGAACTATCTCAGAGCGCAGACCAACAGAGATTCAGCATGCACTTCCAAGGTAGCACATGGTCTGCCAAAATCCAGGGGTTCTTATAGGGAATTTCTGCCTTTTGGCCATGAGTCAAACAATAGGTGGACAAAGGCTTGATGGGTTTGCCATTGTTTACCTACATCTGGGCATAGTCTAAACCAGGGGTAGGCAACCTTTCCCCTTTAAGGGCTGAGGGACATCAGCTCCCAGAAGTCTCAGCCATGTTGGCCAATAGTCCCATGTTGGCCAGTAGCTCCTGGGATTCTGGGAGCTGAAGTCCCTCGGCCCTTAAAGGGGAAAGGTTGCCTACCCCTGGTCTAAACAATGCATTTGGTTTCAAAACTATAAAGGAAAGGAAGCTAGAGACAGGGGTGCAATCAAATCTGATCACTGTCCTATTAAGTGTGAGACTAAGACAAACAAACTCCATTGTGTATCTTTTCCAATATAATGGGATATTCCCGAGGGCAACTCCCAAACCTGCCTGTCCACGAAATCTCTAGTGGTCTTGAGCAATTTCAGCTTGCTTACCTGACCTTACATTTAGGGGATTATGGCTGCCATCTCCCAAGGGTCAGGCTGGGGTCATAGGGAACTCCACATGGCTAAAATATACAAGAAAAATGGAGGACGTCCGCTAACACTATCCACATCCACTTTGATCAACTCACTTCAAGGACTGACACTTGATGGATTCTGAAGGAAATGTTAAATGTCAAATGCCACTTTTCAGCAGATGAAGGCATAGATTACAGTATTCAGTATCCTTTATATGTTGCATAGTTTTCTTCCTCTTGACTTAAGGGTCTTTTAGCAGATAAACACAAGTCATCTTCAAATAGCAAGAATTGGTTGAGAGTAAATATTTTACAAATCCCTTATTCAGAGCTGTCATCATGGATGTTTCTCTGTAACCTGACTGTGCTGTCTCTCTCAGAATTCCACCAGAAATTGCTTTAGTCTCTTCTCACACACACACCACACTCCAAACATCTCAATGATAAAAACCTTCAAGGACTCACCAGGGGGCAACACACAAGAACATATAAAGAACACTGTGAGAAAAGAGTGGAATGTTCAGCTTATCTTTAAAAATGTGACTGCCAAAAGTTTTTTCCTTTGTCTTTTTTAAGAAGAAAAAGAAGGTTTGAGCCTTATCGCATTGCAGACAAACCTGGCAGGCAGTGAAAGAGAAGTGTTTTTTGTTTCTGTCTCCGCATGACATCAAAACATGTTCATTTTCTTCTGGTCACAAAAGCATGGAAGAAAGTCATATAAGCATCCCTTTTGCCAAATGGATTTTTCCAGGTTGGCAAAAGGGATGCTTTTATGACCCCCTCCCATGCTTTTACAAATGGAAGGGAATGAAAGTGCTTTGATGTCATGTGGAGAGAGAGACAGAAAAATGCTTTTATTTCACTGCTTGTTGGGTTTGCTTGCAATTCAATAAGGCTCCTAGTTTCTGCTTGAACATGTGGACTAGGTACCACAGTCAGGATGTAGGCATGAGGAGGGAGGAGAGTGAGGGTATTGTCCCCTCATAAGAATTCTACCACCCAAATGAAGTTTCCTCACAGTTCTCAGATTTCTAGCACTGGTCACTTAAAACTTCAGCTGGATGTTTAGAAATACAGTTTAGGCACCCAAAAGAAAATGCAGGCGAAATGACCAAGGGAATGCAAACACATAAAACATCTGTTTTTGGTGGTAAAGATGTTCATCTTCTCACTCTCGCAATGCTAGAAATTTGGGAACTGAAGGGAAATGTCATTTGGTGGGGCAGAATTCTAATTGGGGGGCAACAGCACCTGCCTCAACAATCTCTGGAATTCCCTGTAGAATTAGGGCCAGACTGTTCCACAGGTACAATGATAATAATGTGCCCCTACTTAGGAGTGGTGCTAGCAAAGTTCTTATTTTTTTTAAATAGGTCATCAGGCACCTGTCTTTAATGGTACACTAACCAGCTCTTCAACATCTCTCTCTCACACACTTCCCAAGATCAATGCAGTTTTCACTTGAAATACATAGGAAAAAGAATCTAGGCTGAATACTTTGGCCCAGCACTATGTTGAACCAAACATGAAACCCACAAAATAAATATTTAGATTTTTTAAAATATAATATTTGCAGACTTAATCTACTTGGAAATTCTGAGGATTTCATCAGTTCCTTTTAAACAGAGCCAGTGCATCAAAAAGGCAATTTCTGTGTGTATTTTAGCCATAAACACATGGTTTCTCCTTATTTTTGCTGGCCTGTGTCCTGCCTCTAGAGAGGTAAGAGCATTCCACTGGTTGTTCTTAATAAAATTACTGATTTAAATTTGGGAATTTGAAATACCATGGCTTTAGTAATATGTAAAAGATTTTCACCAAACCAGTTAAAGATATTCACCTGGGATATCATTTTATATATAATATAAACTGACAGGAAAAAAAATCAAGGTGCATTTTCAGTAGAACAAAATATGCTTAAAAAGACATTAGGCTGTGGGACAAGGCCCATTGTTGAATTTTGGACAGCAAGCCCCTGGGAATTACATATGTAATCCCCATTTGTTTGTTCATGTTTTATTTGTTTGTTTCTACTTCCAACAAAGGTAAAACGTTTTTCTTAAAAGTTTGGATTACATTTGGCATAATTTACCAAAATGTTTCAGGATGCAAAACCACAGAGGTCATCCTTAGAAATTTAGCACTCTCTACCTAACAAAGGAGTTTGCGGCTTCACAAAGGACTGAGGCAACTTGGATCTCAAGAAATCATTCTCTTTTGTCTAGCTAATGGACCCTAATTACCCATGTGACTGGAAGGAGAAGGTACCGGCCTGCATGAATGTCCTTCCAACAACACCTGAACTGAGTACAGCAACTTCTTGACAAAATACAGGCTTGGGGCTAACATCATCTTATTCCCCCCCCCCCCCCCGGTATGATTTTTAAGATCTTTGCCTAATGAAGCCAGTGAAGCTTAAAAGCTTGCAACATGTATGTTGTGCTTTTTGGCTGGCCAATAAAGCTGTCACTTTTTTGTGGATTTTGTTATTGTACTTTGCTACATGGCTAGGTGAATACATGGTTAGGCAGATGAATAGTCAGGTGGAAACTTGAGGATGGGAGCTTGTTCACATGGGCATTGGTGTTTGTCCAAACCTGTCTAGAAGAGTTAAATTTTTGTACCACTGTTGATATCAGTGGGACCTTAGTGGGTAGGGGGTAAATTGGTGGATTCTCCAAAACTGCCAAAGTTAATACAAGCCAGGGCAGGAAAACAGCTTTACCCAGGTTTTTAGCCTGATTGTTCCTATTTTTTCTTCAGCATTTATCTCCTCTCTTGAAACTAAAGGGGAAAATTAGCTATGCTGAGTCCTGTTTGGTACAGATTAGAGGACTAATCCAGATACCTCCCTCCAGTGAATCCAAATAGAACCCTCTTCTATTTCCACACAATGCTCTGTTTTTAGGGACTACTGCCAATAGGAACACCACCAGCAATACACTATCCCACCCCCTTCAGGGTTTTTTTAGGCATGTGTGTGTGTGAAAATATGAGGAACAGGTGAGAGAGAATGTGGCTCAGTATATTATTATTTTAATCTTAATTTCCCTCACTATTTGAATACTCATGCAGTTCTATCCAGAGTTCATTCCATCTCACAAAAACCTTATTTCAAAAGATAAATAATTGTAGTTGCTTTCATTACCATAGTATGAAATTCTGAAGAGCTAACTGGGATTTTTTTTTACAGTAAATAGTGAAGAAACTTGGCTAATTTTGAACTTCTGGGCTGAAAATGGTGCCATGTTGCTTTATTCCATAACAGCTTTGTTGTGGGAGAGGTGCTGGATGTGGTGTTTGCCAGTATGGGGAGTTTTAAACCTGGATAAATTGCATCCCTAGCATGGGGGGCTCACAGGATTGAACACAATCATCTGATTCTGGTGGCGCAGTGGTTAAATGCCAGTTCTGTAGCCACGCATTCACAAACTACAAGGTTGTGAGTTCAATCTCAGCTAGGGGCTCAGGGTCGACTCAGCCTGGCATCCTTCTGAGGTTGTTAAATGAGCACCCAGCTTGTTGGGGGCAATTAGCTTATAGCTGTAAACCATTTAGAGACTGTTTAGTGCAGTATGAAGTGGTATATAAATGAAGCTGCTATTGCTATTGATTGTTCATGGTGTCCTGGGGACAAGAATTAGTGTCTCCAAGATATGGGTGGAATGGAGAGGACTGTGAAAGGACCATTGTGCCCCACCTAATTCTAGCCTATGGAGATCTCAGCATCATATATTTTGCTTTTTTAACTTCCATAACATAACTGTGGAGAATTTAATGAAACTTGTGAGCTGATGGAAAACTTAAACTTCCTGCACCACCTCTACAATTTGAAATAGTGATCAAATGAACCCTGGATTTTTTAAAAAAGTGAAATACAGAGTGATTAAAGCATCCTAAATTAAAATTAACAAAACTATTCAGTGCTGGCTGGCTTTAGAAAGGAATTAAAACCCCAAATTGGTGAAAAAGACTGAAAGATTTTACTGAATTTTAATCAAGGGAGAAAAGGTAATCACTGGCACTGGAGAGGAATGGCACAGAATTTGAATTAAAATGCATTGATATTTATCTTCCAGATCACAGTTCACTAAATTCAATCCAGACTGTCTGGGGACTGATGAAAACAATGACACTCATGGTGAAGAGGTCTAATTGCAATGGAAGGGAATTATTTCTCCTCTCTGTTCTTTGACAGCTGTCAGAATGGCTCCAGGGACTACAGCTAAAACAAATTGCCACTGAGTAAGAAGGAGCTCAGTGGATCAATCAATTAAGATGAACAATTTGAATTGGGTGATTTGGGACAAGCTAAAGCTGATCAGAGCTGAAATGAACCAGATGGAATCTGACTAAATAAATATTTGAGGACTGATTTTTTGTAAAAAATGAAAGAGACTCAAGGCTAAACTAAAGGACATACAACAATCTTTGGCCAAGATGACTACAGAGATGAAGTAGATGAATGAGAAATTAACAGTTTTGGAAGATAAAACACAAAAATGGGAAGAGGTGATGGGAAAACTAATAATGTATTGAGAACAAAATTTAGGAGATTGTTGCATACAGTCATGTTTAATTTTAAAAGTGGGTATTGCATGCAGCCACGGTCAGGTGAGTGCAAGCTGTATGCAGCCCGGATCCCAGCCATGCTTATCCAGTGGCTTTTCAAAAATGGAAGGTTGCTATTTTTGAAAAGGTGCTGGATAAGCATGGCAGGGATCCAGGCTGTACATGGGTTGCACTCACCCCGCCTTGGCTGAGTATGATAACACTCACTTTTAAAATGAAATGTGACTGTATTCCATTGGGGATAAGTCACTTTAAATTGATTGTCATAATCTTCTTAGATGTGGTGGCCTTCTGGGTCTTAGAAAGAGGTGTCTTTAGATTCAGAGAGATAGTGGAACAATATATATATATATGGGGATGTGGTGGCTGAAGTGATCTGACTCTGTTGATTGCAAGATTGGCATGTTGGCAATTCAAGGTCTAGGTGCTGCATGATGGGGTGAGCTCCTGGCAGATGATGCCCTAGTACTAGCAGACAACCTCACAGATCTGGAACACCTACTAAGGAAGATCAAAGAAGAATGTGCTAAGGTAGGCTTAATGTTGAACATAAAAAAACAAAAATAATGACCTTCACAAGTTCAACCTAGACAATGAAGAAATAGAAATAGTAAAAGAATTCCCATACCTGGGATCAAACATTGATAAAAATGGGGACTGCAGTCAGGAAATCACAAGAAGACTAAGAATGGGAAGGGTGGCTATGAAAGAACTAGAAAAGATTCTAAAATGCAACGATATACAACTGAGCACAAAAGTTAGAATAATACAAACCATTGTATTCCCTATTACCATGTATGGATGTGAGAGCTGGACAGTCAAGAAAGAAGATAGGAGGAAAATCAATGCATTTGAGATGTGGTGCTGGATAAGAGTGCTGAGGATCACATGGACAGCAAAAAAGACAAAGAAATGGGTCCTAGAGCAGATCAAGATGGAAACCTCCCTGGAAGCCAAGATGACCAAACTGAGGCTGTTGTACTTCATGAGAAGAGAGGACTTTGGAAAAAACAATAATGCTGGGGAAGGTAGAGGGAATTAGGAAGAGAAGAAGGCCACATTCCAGATGGAAGGACTCTATTAAGGAGGTCACAGGTATTAAGGGGTTTCAGGAATTAAGCAGACCAGTAGTGGACAGAGGGTCTTGAAGATGTTTCATCCATAGGACTGCCATGAGTTGAGATCAACTTGAGGGCAGTGAACAACAATAACATTAACAAAATAGGTACCACTTCAGTGGGAAGGTAACAGCATTCTATGCAATCATGCTGGCCACATGATCACAGAGTAGTTTCTGACAACACTAGCTCTTTGGCTTAGTAACGGAGATGAGCACTGCCCCCTATGTTTGGACATGATTTGACAACCTTGTCAATGGGGAATACTTTTACCTATATATATATATGAAAGAATGGCGTTGCACTGGTTAATCTTTTAGAAAGACAGAAAGGAGATTTCAAGTGGAAATTTGTGAGAAGACAAGTAAATGACTTAGTTCCACAACATGATTATCTAAATATAATAAAAATGGATGAAAAGGTGATAGATATTTTTAAAGTTATCCTGACAAGCAGCCTGAGGAAAAAAAAGGATCATCTCTGTCTGACTGACGAGCTGAAACATCAAGAGATCCCATTTAGATAGGAAAAGTTGGAAGATGTTACCTTTCATTTTAAACAGAGGAGTTTCAACTTGAATACAGTCCAGAAAGCTAAAGATTTTTGAGAAGATACAAGAAATATCTAGAAAGGGAGGGGATGGAGGACAATAACATGACAAGGCCTCAGATCAAAGTCCAGGAGAGGACAACATCAATAGTGAGAAAGAGGAAAGAAGCACATTGCCAAGGAGGGAAGAGGTGGATATGTATGTATAAACATCAAGCCCTGATGGATTTGAAATCTGTTTCATGGAATATATGAGTTGTGAATCCACTTCAGAAAAAGAAGAAGACATTTCTTTGAGAAATTTAAATATGATTTGATTTGTTTACAAGAGCAACTTATCAGGAAAAAAGATGAGAATGTTTTATTACATTCAAAATTCAAGAGTACTTGCTTCACTAATGAACAACAAGAAGGAGTGGTGGTGGTTGTTTATCAGAAGTTGGCTTCTGATTTTTTTTTTTTGAAGATCCAAACAGCTGTTATGTAGCAGTAGAGATACACCTTCAAGGTTAACAAATTTTGATAGTTGGTATTTTTCTTATGCAATTATTATTATTATTATTATTATTATTATTATTATTATGGTGGCTGTTGGAATGGTGTTATTTCCCCACAAGCTAATAGAAGACTAGATAAGTTGGTAAAAGATACCCAAGGGAAACTTTTGAAATCTCTCTCTCTCTAGAACAGATCAAGACTGAAAGCCCCATGAAGCCAAGATGACAAAACTGAGGCTGTTGTACTTTGGCCACATCATGAAAAGGCACAACTCATTGGAAAAAGCAATAATGCTAGGAAAGGTGAGGAGGGAAGTAGAAAGAGAGGAAGGCTGCATGCCAGATGGATGGACTCTATTAAAGAAGTCATGGGTATGACTTTGCAGGAACTAAGCAGAACAGTGGAGGATGAGGGTCTTGGAGATATCTCATCTACTGTCTCACCATGGTTCGAGATTGACTCAAGAGCAGTTAACAATAACAAAAATAGAAATATAAAGGGATTGAGAGAGAAAAATCCTGTATGTTTAGTGAACTGTAATGAATAATCATCACATCCCAAGTCCTAACTGTAGACATTTGTCGTGAGTACAGTTATGGATCAAGACAATCAAATGTTGTGGCATGCCCATTTCTTTAACAGTGATCCATAGCTTTTCTTGATTTGTAAAACAATTTACAGAGGTAAAAACAAACAATTAAAAAGCAAACCCCAAACCTAACATACCAGGAAGTATAGCTCATTTTTTTTCCCTGCCATAGAATCTCTGCTTGCAGGAAGCTTTTTGAAAAAAGGAGTGTTAAACTGTGATCCTCTAGCTGCACCCTAAAATGCTATGGTCCATTTAGCCAATGAATGACCATGCCAACATGTTCTCCATTAATCTTGCTACATGAATATGCCAGACTTTTTCATCCTGCTGAGCAGGCAACTTGGTTTGCCAAATAGAGACAGAAGCCTAGTTTTCCCAAATGGAAAATCCATACAAATACAAGTGCTTCTATATTTAGTAAAGATGCAGAAGCTTAAGAAATCAAATCTGGCAAAAACGGAGCTTCTGCTGTATCTTACTTTTTGTTTCCTTATACTCTTGGAAGCAAATTTAGAATTGTTTCAAATATTAATTTTTATTGTTGTTAGTAGCTGAGCTTCTCACATTTAATTAAGAGTGGAAACCTCAAAATTAGTTTCTTAATTTTTTTTTAAAAGCATTTAGCAGCAAATGGATTTCACAAAACTCCAAATGAAGCTATTATTTTCAGAAGCCTGTGGGTAAGAGGCATTACTTTTGCTAAAACTGAACTGAATCAGATGGTGGAGGTTGAGAATTTCATCCCAATAGCTCCTTTTCTCTTCTAATTTAAGTACTGGTATTCTGCTGTATGTAGGCTTTTTGACAGTTGGCTTGCTCTTCACCAACTTGTTTCTCTTTACTGAAAAAAAAAGATTTTTAAGAGGTCTTAGCTTAATTAAACTAGGATTAGCTAGAATAATTGAATGTTGGGAATGGCACATATCTATAGACCACTATTATGGACTGATTTATTATATGCTTACTCTATGTCATGGTTTCACAGCAATTTCCATTCATGGGGGAATCCAGAAAGCTGTTACTTTTCACATTGTGTTCTGTGTGAATCCCAAATGAGTCTGCTTTGTTTTGTGCCTCCTTGTTCCGAATACAACTCCACTCCCCTGCCTTACAACCAATGACCCATTCACTTCCTACATGGTAAGAAGGTTTAATAGGAGATAGAATGGGAAATGGATAAATGAAAGGTCTAGAGATGGCTAGGTTGCTTTGTTTGCACTTATCATATCATTTTATTATTTTACCTTGTGCAATCATAGCGCTGCTTCTAAAATGACACTTGTGATGCCTCAAATAGACATCATTTTGTAGTTATTATGATATGGTGAGGAATAGTGATAGTCATTCAGCACCTTCAAATTGGCCTTTGTTTTGGATGGCACCTGTGGCAGGCATTGCTAGGTGTGTAACCAGAAAATGATATAGCATAATGATTTAGTGCTAAAAGTTTAAGTGCTTCCAAGAAGAAAAAAAAATAAAGAAGAGTGCAAAGAAGGACTGAGGACCATCCAGCATAGCCATAAAAGGTAAAGGTGTTCCCTGTTGACAAGATTGTCAAGTCATTTCTGACCATAGGGGTGGTGCTCATCTCTGTTACTAAGCCAAAGAGCCAGCATTGTCAGAGGCTACTCTGTGATCCTGTGGCCAGCATGACTGCACAGAACACTGTTTACCTTCCCATCAAAGTGGTTCCTATTTATCTATTTGCATTTGCATGCTTTAGAACAACTAGGTTGGCAGAAGCTGGGACTAGTGACAGGAGCTCGCTCCATCATGCAGCACCTGGCCTCGTACTGCCAACCTGCTGATCTTGCAGTCAACAGAGTCAATGTCTTAACCACTTGAGCCACCGCATCCCTAGCATAGACATATAGTATATCATAAAGGAGATCAAATTGCTTTATATCAGTATTGGTGGACTCATGACTTTTTTGTTTGTTGTTGTGTGCCTTCAAGTTGTTTCCAACCTACGGTGACCCTAAGGCAAACCTATCATGGGGTTTTCTGGGCAAGATTTATTCAGAGGAGGTTTGCCATTGCCTTCCCATGGGACTGAGAGAGTGTGACTTGCCCAAGGTCACCCAATGGGTTTCATGGCTAAGCAGCAAATTGAACCCTGTCATAGTCCAACACCCAAACCATAGTCATAGTCATAATCATAGTCTTAGTCCAACACCAAACCACTACACCACACTGGCTCTTATTGGTCAAACGTCCTAAGAAGCTGAGAGAAAAAAGGACACTATGACTAAAATAATAATAAAATGTCTTCAAATAAAATTTCCACACAACAAAGACATTGTTCTGTTTTACAACTCTTGAGACTATATGTATGCAAGAGGAATATATAAATATTGTTGGCCCCCAACCTTGATCACTCTTTGTCAGAATGTCTAATGGTCAATGGTATTATGAGAGTAGAACAGGTTCCCTATCTCTGTTCAAAGAGAAGTGCCTCTATTCCACTCCATATTTGAGTTTATAGTACATGTTGATTTGGCAAAGAGTTGTGGAGCATCTGGTTCAGGATGAATCAGCAGTAGGAGATAAAGAAGAAAATAGTTCAGACTGCCCAATTGGAGATTCAACTGAAATAGTCTGTAGTCATATGTAAAACTTGATAGCTGTGATAGAGAATTTTGGACAAATTTCAGGATTTAAAATTAATAAGACTAAGACACAAATTATGACTAAGAACTCTTCCGGTGGCATGGCGACGAGTGAGTCTCCTCTGTGATTGTCTCGAAAGGGAGACTCACCAACCACAAGGACAAGGTCCTCAGGGTGCATATGCCGGAGGACAAAGGTTCTCCTCAGATAGAGGAGAAGTAGAGGGGCCCGGCGGAGACCCCCAGTTGATGCAATCTACCCTCAGAAAGAAGAACGGAGGATAGTAAGAGAGCGGGTAAGAGAGGATCAACATGGAGGTCCAGGCAGACCACGTCCGCGGTCAGGTCGCTGCTGAATAGCAGCGGAAAGTCGCCACCACTTCTAAGCAAACAAAATAAGTGGACAAAATTTATTACTGTCTTGTTGGAATTGGTGTTTACCTTCTGCAAAATTAGCAATTTGTGTCAAACTAAAGCCTTTTGCCATTAATAGTGGAATATAATAGCAGAATATAAGATCGCAAACCCTGAATTTGTCTGCTTGAACGGATTGGATTGGAAAGAAAGTGAGAGTAAGCTAAGTCAGCGAAAGTGAAAGCTTTGCTTAAAATAAAGAACTAAGGGGTTTCACCCCTAAATATTGATTTTAAGATGCTTTGATAGATACAAATTGTATTATAAAGTATAGAGGACTCTATTCAACACGTTTTGGGAGCAGTTTGTGTGAGAGAAAGGACGCGGCTGATATCAAAAGGATGCTTCCCAAAGAAACAAATATGGAGGACAATAGAGTATAATTGAGAATCACAGACAACGACAGGCTTAAGAAGGACTGACATCGTGTATAAAGAAATAAGGCCAGGAAAAAGATAATATTATTAATTGAAAGTACTGACAGATTATAAGAGACACTAAAAATAAACAGAGACCAGGAGATTGACTTGGATTGAAATTGTCTCAGGAAAGAATGGGAAAGAGGACTAACACACAACCAGCTGCATTAAGGCGGAGGAAGGAAGACAAACTTATTAGCAAATTGGGAAAATTGTCTGTCCAAGGTGTTAAAAGTGGTTGAATAAACTGAATTGAACTGTTAAGGACTGAGATTCATCTTTGGACTTTAAAACTAAAACTAAAAAGACCCCCTGCAAAAACGGAATTGAGAGACTGAGAGACTAATTTGGATCTAAGCTGCTTTCCTGGAGAAAAAGGAAAAAAAAAAAGGATTGGAAAGAGGACTATTAACGGATTGATTTGCCTGAAACTACATTTTGACTTCAATTAAGGACAAAAGAAGTAAATAATAATAATAATAATAATAATAATAATAATAATAATTTTTATTTATATCCCGCCCCTCTGCCAAGCAATCGGGGCGGCGTACAACATATAAACATCAAAACAAATACAATCAAATTCAGTCCCTGAAGAAAAGAAACTTTGAAACTTTTATTTTAGTTTGTTGACAGAAGTGTGGTCTTTACTGCTTCCTCTTGGGGGTGAGCTGAGCTTAGAAGAAGAAAGATTTATTGAAAGTGAGGGGAGAGAGAGGTAGGGGAGAGGGGGAGAGAAGTGGAGAAGGTAAATAAAATTGTTTTGTGAATTTAGGAATTAGTAATCATGTTCTGGTGAATATATATATAAAGTATATCTAAATATAAGAATACATAATATCTTTATAAATTGGTAAGTTCTATATATCTTGAATAATTGACTTTAAACACTTTAAATACTAGCTTGAAATCTATAAAGGAAAGCTAAAGTTGGGGTAAATTGTACAAAAATATTCTCTTATATTTACATTTTGTGTTGTTCTGTTCTGTTTTGTTTTGCTTTGTTTGAATATTGCTAACAATACTATATCTTACTGTGGATAATACTTTGAAAAGAGAAGAAAATATTTAGTACTTCCTTTTCAACTCCTTGGTTTATTTTTAAGTTAGCTACACATTTAAAGAGTTGATATAAATGAGAGGGTAGGTAAGGGGGAAAGTTAGAAAGGTAAATAATTATCTTTAGTTAAATCTAACATTTATTTAGTATGTAATCAAACCTTCATAATAAAGGTTTAGCAATATATAAGAGTCTAATTTAGATTTTTCTAGAATAGCATTGTAAGCTTGTAAGCTAGTAAATTAGAGCTGCAATTTTATTGTGATAAGCTTTGAAGATTAAAGTCAATTCTTAGAAGAAAAGAGAGATAAATATATAGTTATTTACTTATTTATAACTACTATTAATATTTTCTCGTCGCTTTACACCCTTTATTCCACTTTTTCCTTTTCTTCTCTTGTTTCTTTCTTGGTTCCCGACTCCTTTCAAGAACTTTTATTTAAATATTTATAGAGACAATAATAGAAGGTATATTTATAAGCTTTGTTGAACTGAATATTTATCAAGTCTGGTGATATACATTTTTTTTGTACTATTTTTTTTATTCTAATAGGAAGTAACTAAGCTGCTTACCTAACTTAATTATATCCTAATTAAAAAACAAAAAACAAAAAGGTAAGACAGTGGGGACACGACCAGGGGATAGACATAGGGATTTAGTGAAAGATAATTAGATTTTACTTTACTTCATTTATACTTTTATTTTCACTTTCACTTACCTTAAATATTGCTATATTTAGGAAATATTAGGAAGGAACCAACTCGGTAATTTTGGAATTGATTAAATTACAATGAAGCAAATTAATTAGCAGAAAACATAATAGAGATTAAATTAAATTAAGGGGGGAAAAAAGAAGGGAAAAAAGGTTTCCCTATTTGAGAATATTTAGGATAAAAGAGAGTATATTGAGGAATTAATTTCAGTTTACCAATTTTTGTAAAGAAAAAAAAAGAGAAAGGGAAAGGAGAAAAAAAAGTTTTAGGATTTTTTTTTCAAAAAAGAGAGACATTATTAAAGAGATAATAGTGATTTTGATTTGATCAAGAAATCTTAACTTCATTTAATAAACGAGAAGGAGATTTGAGAAAGACTGATTAAACAATAGAAAGACTAAACAAACAACTAATATTATAAACCCCATATAATATGATGTCTAGAAGAGAAAGAGATAAACAACAGCAGGCAACGGTGTCTAACCAGAGAAGAGCATCACTTGAAACAATAACAAAGGGAAATGATTTGAACTCAAGTATGATTGAAGAATTGAAGCAAATGCACCTTGAATTGAGAAACGAGATAAGAGAATCAAGAGAGGAAACAAAAAGGTAAATTAGAGAATCGAGAGAAGAAACAAAAAGGGAATTAAAACACAAATCAAGTCTGATGAGACAAAATCTGGATAAGATTAACAAAGACATTGAGAAAATAACAGGAAAAGTAGAGAAATTAGAGCAAAAAATGAAACAAGTGGAAATAGCAACAGAGGTAATAAGCAGATGACAATAGGAAGATGAAGAAGCTATCTTAAAACTTGAAATTAAGCAAAGAGAAAAATATTTAAAACTTAGAGGATTGCCAGAGCAACACAATGAAGATTTATATGAATTTCTAACTCCATACCTTGCGAAATACCTAGACAAACCAGTTCAACAATACAAAATGAAATCGACAGAATGTATCATATTAACTCTAGAGTAGCACGAAATAAAAAGCTACCAAGAGATATAGTGATTTATTGGATAAGAAAACAGACTAAAGATGATTTTTTACAGAAGAATTATAAAACAAGATTTGTTATTAGAGGTACAGAGATTCAGGTTTTTAAGGACATTCCAAGTCAAATCTTAAAACGAAGAAAAGAATATCAATTCCTTACAGAGCAGTTAAAACATTATAGGATCCCATTTAGATGGGAAGAAATTGAAGGAATATCGGTGTTTTGGAATCAAAGAAGAATTAGACTAAACTCACTGGAGAAAGCGGCGGAATTTTGGAAAAAACACAAAAGAGACATAGAAAAAAACCAAAACTCTGGAAGGAATGATTCAGGAAGGAGGAAAGATGAAGACTCAAATGGAGAAGGAACTGACGGAGAAGGAGCTGGTGAGGAAGGAGAAGGAAGAAGCAGAGGAATCTTAGAGAGGAGAAGTATCCTATCAGACGAAGAAAGTGAGACATCAGAAAGAGAAGAAATAAGTGGAGAACTAATAAAAACAATGGAGAGGGAAAACAAGGTTGTTGAAGAGAGAAAACTAGAACAACATGAACTCTAACTAATAATAGAAAAGTATTGGAATAATATTAAATATTAAATGTTTGGTGAAGGCAAAACAACTAACAATAAAATTCTGGAAACTAACTAAAATTAAGAAAATTAATAGTAAGAAAAACAACATGATAAAATGAACATCTTAACTTTAAATGTGAATGGAATAAACTCACCATTAAAAAGGAGAAAAATATTTCATTTTTTAGAAAAATTAAATTGTTCCAGTTCATGCATACAAGAAACTCATATCAAAAAGACGGAGAAAAGATTAATTAGAAATGGGAAACTAGGAAATTTATTTATTTCAGCTAATAGAAAAAAAGAAAAGAAAGGAGTGGCTCTATACATAAGAAAGTCAATACAAGCAAAGGAAGCAATAAACGACCCCTCGGGACACTATATAGGAGTAACAATTACTTGGGAAAGTGAAGCAATCTTGATATTGGGAATATATGGTCCGCAAGAAAACAAAGGAATATTTTTTCAAAAATTACATAAGGAAATTGAAGATTGTGAGTTTGACAAAATAATAATATTAGGGGATTTTATGGGGTTATTGATTCTAAATTGGACAGAAAGTCAACAGGACAAGTAAAAACCTACCAAGGGAAGCTTCCCATGAATTTTTTTGACTTAACAGAATCTTTGGCAATCCAAGACATATGGAGATATTTATATAAGGATGAGGAAGGATTCACTTATTATTCCAATAGACATAGTTCACGATCCATGATAGACATGATATGGGCCTCAAAAACAATAAGTCATAAGATCCAGTCTATAACAATTCTACCAAGAAACATGTCCGATCACAACACTTTGATACTAACACTTAAAGAGCAAACAAAACAATTTAAATGGAAATTAAAAGATGAGTTAATTCAAAATAAAAAATAGTGGAGGTTATGAGAGAGAGCATAAAGACCTTTTTTGAAGAAAATAAAACAACTGATACTAAAATGACAACAATTTGGGAAGCAGGCAAGGCTGTATTTAGAGGCTTGTGGATAAGCCAGGATTTATATCTGAGGAAAAGTGAAAAGGAAAAAGATAGTAAAATACAAAACCTGTTATTACAGAAAGAAAAAGATTTAGCCAAAAACCCTGGAGATAAAAAAATAAAAAAATATTAGAAGAAATTAGTATTTTGCAAAAACAAGAAACCAGGAAAAATACTTTAGAAATTGCTAAGAAGCTAAAAACATTAAAACAAAAGAATTTTGAATCTGCAAATAAAATTAGAAAATGGTTGGCGGAAAAATTAAGGAAAAAGAGAACGAAAAAGATGATAATAGAACTAAATGAAGGGGGGAAAAGAATAACTTCCCAAAGTGAAATAAAAGATACTTTTATAGATTTTTTACAGAATTATATCAAGAAAAGGAGATAGATCTCACTGAGATTCATAAATATCTAAATAATCAAGAATTCAAAAGTCCAACTCAAGCTCAATTGGAAATTCTAGACAATCCTATATCAGATTTAGAAGTACTTGAGGCCATAAAAAGAAGTAAAGAAAGGAAAGCCCCTGGACCAGATGGGTATACCAGTGCACTTTATAAAACATTTGCAAAAGAATTAAATATGCCCATGCAAAAAGTAATGAATGCAATTTTAGAAGAAGGAATTCCACCTACCTGGCAAGACGCGGAAATTATTTTGATACCAAAAGAAGGGAAACAAGATACAGATGTGAAAAATTACCGACCCATATCTTTGTTAAACACTTATTATAAAATATTTGCAGATATTTTGGCCAACAGATTTAAAAATTATCTAAAAAATTGGATAGATGAAAATCAAAGACAAATGAGAGAAAATTTAAGAACAGTAGTTGACATAATAGAATATTATGACAGACATAATGAAAAAAGCTTGGGAATGCTATTTATAGATTTGGAGAAAGCCTTCAACACAGTGAATTGGAAAACCCTTTTTTAAATATTGGGGAAAATGAAATTAGGCCCTATATTTACTTGCTGGATAAAAGAAATCTACAAAAAACAAAAAGCAATGATTAACATAAATGGAGAAACCACAAATTATATAGAAATTAGAAGGGGTACACATCAGGGATGTCCGTTGTCTCCCCTACTGTTCTTGGTAGTGATTGAGAGATTAATTAAGGAAATAAAAAATGATGATACAATTAAAGGACCAAGAATCAGAAAAAACAATTATAAAATTAGAGCCTTTGCTGATGATGTGGTTATATTTTTAGAAAACCCCGAAGATCAGCTCAATGGCTTACTTGAAACAATTGGAAGGTTTGGGAACATAACAGGATGTAAACTAAATAAAGGAAAATCAGCAATTATTACAAAGAACATGAATAAAGAGGAGGAAGAAGAACTGCATAGAAAGACAGGGATTTGTGTAAAAAGGAAAACTAAATACTTGGGAATAACAATTACTAAGAAAACTTCAGAATTATTTGATCAAAATTATAATACAACATCGAATGAAATTAAGAAACAATGGAACCAATGGAAGAAAAAACAATTTACTTTTTCAGGCCAGATTGTGACAATCAAAATGAAAATTTTACCCAAAATGATTTTTTTATTTCAAATGCTCCCGATTATTGTTAAAGAAGATTTTTTTAAAAGATGGAACAAGGATTTGACTAAGTTTATTTGGCAAGATAATATACCACGGGTAAGATTAAAATTTTTACAAGATTCTCGGGAAAGAGGAGGATTAGGAGTACCTAATCTAAAACTTTATTTTGAGGCAAGTTGTTTGATTTGGATAAAAGAATGGATTTGCTTAGAAAATGATGAATTATTGGATTTGGTGTCAGACGGCCTTTGCTTCAGTTGGCATACTTATTTAGGGTATGGGAAAATTAAGGCGAACAAAACATTTAATAATCATTGTATAAGAAAAGCCCTCTTTAGAATATGGAATAAATATAGAGATAGAATTATGCCTCAATTTCCGAGTTGGTTCTCACCGCAGGAAGCTATCCAAAGGAAAGAGATGGAAAAGGAGACAAAATGGATTACATATAAAACACTACTAAAAATAATAAGAAGGGTGGATACGATTTAAAAACTCAAGGGGAATTAAACGAGGAAGGATATCAAATTGATTGGTTTAAATATAGACAAATATTAGAATGCTACAAAACTGAATGTAAATCAAGGGTATAGATCTAAATTTAAATGAAGCCAATAAAATATGGATAGGAGATAACAAAAAGGAGATTGGTAATTTTTATAAATTACTACTAAAATGGGAAATGGAAGAGGAGGTGGTAAAAGACAATATGATCAAATGGGCCAAAGACTGTGGATACTCTTTGAATTTAGAAATGTGGGAATTGGCTTGGGGGAAAAGCTTAAAATATACAGCTTCCCAAAGTATTAAAGAAAACTTTTATAAAGTCTTCTATAGGTGGTATATGACTCCACAAAAAATATCCAAAATTTATAAAAATAGAAACAACCTTTGCTGGAAATGTGGGAAAGAAGTTGGCTCCCTTTTCCATTGTTTATGGACATGTGAGGTAGTTAAAACTTTTTGGAAAAAAGTAAAGGAAATAATTAGTCAAATGTTAAATAAGAATTTACAGATTCGCCCGGAGATATTTCTATTAAATATGTGGGATAAAAATTTAGACAAAGATTACGGGAAAAGTTTATTATATTTAATTACGACAGCTAGGATAAGCTTAGTAAAAAAATGGAAATTGAAAAGTATACCCAGTATTAAAGAGTGGATTTTAAGCTTTTAAGACATAATAGAAATGGATACCCTTACTAGATTTCTTAATAACAATCAGATAGAAGAGAAAAATGAAGAATGGAACCCGATTTTAAAATACATAGAAGATCAATGGGGTCAGCTGGGAACAATTAGTTATAGAAAACATAGAAACACTAATCAATAATAAAGTCAAGATCAGAGGAGAGGTAAAAGGAAAAAGAAGAGAAGAAAAGAGAGGGGGGAAAATTTAACTCAGGAGTAAAAGAAAAATAAATTGGTAAAAAAAGGATAATTTCTTCTATGTAAAAATACAAATTTAAAGTTATATATGGCAAAAGGATACAACACAAGACTTTTTTTTTCTTTTTCCCTTTGGAAAAAAATTACAAGAATAAATAAAGTAGTCTTTGCGGAAACCTAGATACAAAGTTACTTTAAAAAATATAAAAGGTATTGATATAACTAAAATATCACAAATGGCACAACTAAAAGATTATGACAACTTATTATACAATAAAGCATGAATAATTTGATGAAAAGAAGGACAATTTCAATTAAATTTATAACCAAGGAAGACAAGTAGGAAGTTTAAGAAAGAATGGTTGATAATTGTAGGAAAAAGAGTGAGTAGTAAAGAAGAGAGGTAATGTATGAAAGGTTATGAAAGTTGAAGAAGGTTTGTGTAAGTTGAGAGGGTTAGAGGTTGAGTAATGGAATAGGTAGAACAAAGAAGGTGGAAAAGAAAACAGGTTAAGAGAGTGAGGTAGGAAGAACAGCAAAGGATGGAGAAGGGTTTGAGGAATTAAACTAAGGGATAGAAAAGGAATAGAGAAGAAAGTGGGAAGAGAAAGATTAAGGAAGAATATAATAGTGGAAAGAGTTAGATGAGATAACAGATAAGATGAGAAAGAAATGAATTGATGGATTGGAGGTAGAGTTGTAGGAAAGGGTCGAGGAAATTAAAGAAACATATGACTCTTAAGTTAAAAGAATTATAAACAAAGAAGATGAGTTGTTTCCCCCTTTACATACAAACTTTCACTTTCACCCTGCTTCTTTTTAATTTATTAATGAATATAGGTAATATGTAATGGGAAATTATGATCTGTGTTTCATTTTATGCTTGAATGTTTGTGTGTATATATGTATTGCTGTGTAGTTGGTTTTACTTGAATAAAAATGTTTATTTAAAAAACCACAAAAACCAAAAACAAATTATGACTAAGAACCTAATGAGGGAAGAGGAAGGACAGATAGAATACTGTACAAATTGTAAAATTAGTAATTAGTAATATATTAGCAATAAAATTAAATATATAAGAATTTGGTTAACACAGAAAAATATCAATCTCTTTAACAACTATAAACCCTTATGGAAAGAAATCAAAAAGGATTTATTAAAATGGGGAAAATTAAAATTGCCATTACTAGTGAAAATAGAAGCAATAAAAATGATCATTTTGCCAAAAAATAATTTTTAATTCAAAGTATGCCCATTGTGACAATTTAAAGATTATAGCAGAATGGGGAAAGGACTTGAGGAAATTTGTTTGGAGCAATAAAAAACCAAAGATTAATTGGAAAACAATTGTCAGGAAGAAGGAGGATGGATGCGGGGGTATACTGGATTTAAAACTATATTACCAAGCAAACACCTTAATGTGATCTCTGAATGGATCACATTAAGTAATCCCAAATTACTGAACCTAGAGGGGTTCAAAAACCAATATGGGTGGCATGCATATCTATGGTACAAAAAAGCATTGGTTCATAGGAATTTGGCCATCATATAATAAGAAAAGCACTACTTAAAATATGGGAGAAATTTAAAAGCAAAGTTTACAGGAAAATACCCATGTGGATATCACCTCAAGAAGTCTTTTTTGGGAGATGGAGACAAATTAAAAAATGGTTAACATACAAAGATATATTAAAGAAAACATCACAGAATAAATACGAAATGAAGACAATAGAAGAACTTAAAGAAATAGTTCCCTTACTTACAACTTAATGAGAGATTCAAAACTGACTTAAAAAATGAAGAATTTGGGGAAAATGACTTAGAAATGGATAAAATATTAATGGAATCAAAGAAAAGAATATCAAAATTATATAATTTACTTAGGGTAAGAGAACAGGAAGAGGGTCCGGTATCTGATACCATGATAAAGTGGGCAACTGATTGTGACAGAGTTATTGGTATAGAAAGCTGGAATTATGTTAGAAACAAGACACAGAGATTCACAAAATCTCAAGACTTAAAAGAGAACTACTTTAAAATGGAGCATAGATGGTATCTAACGCTGAGCAAAGTTGCTAAGATTTATAAAACGAACTCCAGTAAGTGTTGGAAATGTAAAGAGAAAGGTGGATCCTAGTTCCATATGTCATGGAGATGTCCAAAATTGAAGGTTTATTGGGAAAAAAATTCATATTACAATTGTAAAGATCTTGAAAGTTAATTATGAACTAAGGCCAGAGATCTATCTTTTAAATATGCTCAATAAAATTCTGGCACAAATAGAGAGAAAGCATTGGTGAGTCCTACTTTACATGATAACAGCGGCAAGGATTCTTGTGGCTCAGAGATGGAAACAAAAGGAGCTACCGACAATTGATGAATGGTTACTGAAGTTAGCAGAAATGAAAGAAATGGACATTTTAACAGCCTGGTTGAATCAGAGAGATGCAGAGATTATGGAGACAGAGTGGTTCCCTATAACTGAATTTTGCAATAGCAGGTGAAGCTAGAATACAAGTACCAAAAAGTAAAGAATTGTGAATCATTAGTAATATTTAGTTAGGAAAGAACATTTATGAAAAGGAATAATAAATCCTGTGAATACGGTGTGGATAAGTGAAAAATAGTGTGTAACAATAAGACAGAGGAAAAATATGTGTGATCAGAAGTGAATTACGCAGGAGATACTTAGGAGGTATTAATTTATGTAATTACAAAAATGTGATTTGATTGTGATTTGGAGATTAACATTGTAGAATCGAATTTTATAAAAAAAATAATGCTCAACACCCCCCCCCACCCACCTTGATAGCCACTCAAAGAAGATTAAGTGAAAAACACATATTTCAGAGACATGGAGAGAAAGAAAGAGAGGGATTGTGCTTAGTTGTTTCTGTGCTAAGGCCTCTGAGGCAGAGCTCATGGTTTTAAAGATGAATATAGATATAGTGGGCTTGATAGCAACCTGGTAGAATACAGAGAAGTGATGGGGTACCATCATTTCTGGTTACCAACTGTATAGGAAGGACAGGGATGAACAAGGTGGTAGTGATGTTGCTCTGCAAGTCAAAGAGGGCACTGTGTAAAATAGACTAGACACATTATATGGGGCTGCTTCTTCCATATAATTGCTTTAATTAGTTCAGTAGGAATGTTGTCATTCCCAGGAGCCTTGCCATTTTTGAGTTGGGAAATAAGGTCAGTAACATTTTCAATTGTCACTGGATCCCAGGGCATAGCCCCTTGTAACTGAAACTCGATGGATCTGTCGTGGGTGCTAGGTGTATAGTTACCCACATCTAAAATTACCCTGAAATGATTTCCCCATATCTCTACAGGGATGTCACAACTGGGAGCATGGGCTTGAGAGCATAATGTACCAGATACCAACTTCCTGAATTGTTTAGTGTTATTATTAGGAGATGCATTTAACAACAAAGACTCGGAATTGAAGTTTTGTTGTCTTTTTTGTGTGCAATTAGAGACTTGTTCTTAAGAATCCAACTGTTCCAAGATATTGCATTTTGTTCACTAAGGCGAGATATAATGTTTTCCCTTTAAACTTACTTTTTGGTAGGTATGCTGGGCTACCCACCTCAGCTCTATTTTGCCCTTGTGGATGGCAAATAGTTGAAATTCTTTCACACATTTTGTTTTCATGTGTCTTTTATAACCAGTGCCATAAACAGCTGATTGCTCCCTTATTGAGGTGTAAGCCTGGCTATTTTGAAATGTTTTATATCAAAATGCTGTTGCAAGACAAATGTATGAATATTACCTTGTCTGTTGCAAAAATTTTGTCTTTAGCTGTTAAAAATTAGAGAGATCGAATTATCAAAAAGGGGTCAGAGTAATGGCAACATACCCTAGATCTATAATTATATAACAAATAATAATCTCCAGTGTTATAACCCAATCTGATAATTTAATTTTATGTAAACTTCTTGTATCTTTTATGCACCTTTTCTATTTTACAGTATATGGTTTTAAATTATATTTCTATTTTATATGGTTTTAAGCATGTCTCGCTCGGTCTATTGACTGTAAATAAAGACTGAAATTGAAATATAATTGCTTTGGATCACAATGCCAACTTCCAAAGCTGATTTAGTACTGGAGATATATCATCAGCCCTCCCATCTGAAAATCACATAGAGAATAAAATCAGAGTGATTTCCAAATGAGAAAGTATTGTAGGAAAGGGTGACATCTGTAAAATGGCCAAACAGAGAAATGGGAAGTTGATAGACAGAAAAAAGTTTAACATCTTTCCAAAAAGTTTGTGTGTGTTCGTGTACTGAAAACAATAGCTAAGCTGGAAGTATTATTCCATGTCAGGAAATGTAGCACAGAATACAAGAGCTCACCTTAAGGAAGCTATTAGAAAACAAAAATCTTAGCAGTATCAAGATATACAGAAATAATTCTTTAATACATCCAGATCAGAAAATTGGATAAGAAACCAGCTGGGCTATTGGATGACAGGGAATTAGAGGAGAAGAACTTAAGGGGGAAGATACAGAAGATGAATGAATTCTTTGTTTCTTTCCTCAGTGAGGTCACATTCATGTCTGAATTGATATTTTTACTTGGGATAAATATTGGTGACAAGTGAAGACATTCTAGACCTTATTGGAAAAAAAATCAAGTGAACATTTGACCAGGTCCAGAATGTAAATGTGAAAATGCTTATCCCCCAACAAAAATATATAACTTTGGCCCAAGATAGTCATTTGTGAGAGAGAACTGGAGAAGCCACTGTAATGCCAATATTTGTAAACAGATCCTTGAAAGCCAAAGTCAAATGACAGAGTCCTTAAGATTGAATCAGACAAATTCCCACTTGGTTTGGTTGGCTTTACATACATTTCCAAACAACTTTTCAAAAAGTCCCCAAACTTACATGGCAAACGGAAAGATTGTATGCTTTTGCATTTTTAGAGGCTGGAGTCTAATCCCTATTATTTTATGTTTGTTAAAACAGTTCATTCACATAGAACCATGGACTTAGAAATAATCAAACCTTTTGAGGGCAGAAAAATTCATTTTCTGTTCCAACCAGCTTGGTCTTATTTAGCATAAATTACAGATTTATTTAACATAAATTACAGGTTTCAGTGTTACACTGTAGTATGCTTGCATATATTGTAATATTCATAATAAAGATGAGAAAAAATCAGCAGAGGAAATGTATGAATAAATATGAATTTAAAGATGTGAATTTCTGTATATTTTCTGGATTCCAAAATATATGTGTTTGTTTGTGTGTGTTTGTGTGAGGGATTACCAGTTTCTGCAAGATTCCTTTGACAGACTGGATCTTCGTAGTCCTTGACAGCACATTCCAAAACCGGCTTTGCAGTTCCTAGCCTTGAGTGCCTGACACTGTCACCCTAGCTCAAGATCCCCCTTCAGAATCCCTCCTTGGATTTGGTGTGACTGAGTCTCCAGTTGATTTCATTGTGGACTAGTGTGTTTGTGTTAGTTTTGTGTTCTTTAGGGCAAGCTTTACCACCCCTTGATTTAGGATTACAGCAGATAGTCTGAGCCAGAGTTAACAAAATAACAAGAGAATCAATGTGGTTAATTATATCTGTTCAGCATAGTGCAGTGGTTTGAGTGTTAGGAGATTATCGTATTGGCAAATCAGTCGGCCTGAGCCCAGGCTGAGCGCGTGCTGAAATTTTTAAAAATTTGCTAAATTCAGGTGTTATTGCACACCTTCATGCCCAGATCGGAGGCATCACAACCCTATCTTAGCCATTCTGGACCCGATCCGTCCTTTATTCATCCTTCGCAAAGAATGGGAGTAACTTTGGGTGATTTCGAAGTGTATGCCATGCAATAATTAACAACAACAACAACAACAACAACAACAACAACAATGTTAATTTATAATGCCCTTTTCATCAAAGGATAGAACATCAGACATATATTATCAAAAATAAATGATAAAACACAACAGTATAAAATACTAAAATAGTATACTAATATACTAAAAATAGTATACTAGTATGCTAAACTTCTGGAAGTTCCCCATCCCTGTCCTAATGTCCTTATGTGTCTGTGTTGTGTGCCTTCAAGTCATTTCTAGCCTCTGATAAGCCTAAGGCAAACCTATCATAGGGTTTCCTTGGCAGGTTTCCTCAGAAGGGGTTTGCCATTGCCACACTCTGAGTCTGAGAAAGTATGACTTATCCTAGGTCACCCAGTGGGTTTTGATGGCCAAGCTGGGATTTGAACCCTGGTCTCCAGAGTTCTAGTCCAGTGCTTAAACCACTAAATCACTTTGGCTCTTCTTGGCTTCAAATAAATGTCCTTGGCTAATGTCTTTGGTTTCAAATAAAAGCATAGGACTACTGTGCTTACTAATATCCAAATCTTCATAATTATTCCAACCCCTTGTTTGAGCAAACTCTCTGTTCCTCAGTCTATTTACTTGTATCCTTGAGTTCCATCTCAGTGATAAGCAAACTTCCTGTCATTCTTTAGCTCTGCTCATTCTCTAGCACTGTTTCATTTTATGCAACAAATAGTCCATGCCTACATATTCATCTTTGCTTTCTGTTAGTTGGGTGTATATGATACTGCATGTGCTGGGGACTTAGGTGGGTTGTAGTAACCTTTATGTAATGAATGTGTATGAGTGTTCATAATACTACGGCATTAAGAAGGAACTTGAATCTTTTAAAGAGGTAATTCATTAGGGCTATTTTTCCTAAACCATAACTATCTCTTTCTGCTGCCAAGGAGAATGCAACAATGCAAAAATCTCTCTGTGTTAACCATCCTTTCCATTTCCTTTCCTTTCAGATCCCACTTTTTAGCCTTTTTGTGAGTTTCAACTTTAACCCATTTTAGGAATATGTGAATGAGGAAGTAGAGTGACAGGGTGGCTGTTTTCTACCTTTTAGAGTAGGAATACAAGATGTCCCAAGGTGGAATGCAACAAAATGTAAAACCACAAGCACAATAAAATGATGATAAAAACAAGGACAGCTACAGATCATCACAATAATCAATGTACAGTTAAATTTCTCTAAAAGTCAGAAGCTACTCAGGGAAAATTTTCTATGCCTAATAAGAAGAGGAACATACAAGATTGAGAAGAAGCAACAGGTTGTTGGATGCAATACACAGAATAGCTATATAAAAGAGAATCCATTGCTCCATATCCTAGCCAAATTGTATTGTATTGATAGCCACACATGTCCCCTGGCTGAATTCAAATTGGTACAAAAGGGCATTTCTTCCCATGTGCTTCCTCCCCCCCCATTCTGAGTATGCATCAGCCTATCAACCAATAGCCTTTCTTGTTTTTCTGTCAATTTTAGCATCCATCTTGCATTCTCATTGGATGGCTCCAGCATCCAATTGCCTTCTAACCTTCATGCCCAGTGAATAAGTGAGGGAACTTTAAAAGTCTCCTCACACAGGCAGCCCAAAGGAGAAGGAGAAGGAGAAGGAGAAGGAGGAGAAGGAGAAAACAAAATGATTCTTCCCTCATTTCCCTTTTTACTCCAAATCCTTCACTGAATTAAGATCAGTGTCTACAGAGTAATTGTCTTCTTCTTGGTGTGATTCTTGGCTGGCACAACTTCTCCTACTTCTCTTCATTCTCTGTCTGTCCCCCTTTCCAAGGGCTTCTAACAAATGGGATTTTTCAGCAGGGAAAGAAACCCCTGGGCTTTGATGTGAAATGGAAACAAAATTTAAAGTTTAATCTCTGCCTGTAGGAGAACAGCAGCTGGATTGATTGCTTGAGCAGACTGGGAGCCCCCTGTCTTCCTTCATGCTCCATTTAACATCTTTGGGTTAATTGACCCTCCGCCGAACAACCCAGACTCATCCCCCAAATGAAACATTACATAGAAAGGACCCACATTAGTCATGTTTCTATTGAAATAAATCTTGAGTAGAGGTCCTCTTTTTTTCTTTTTCTTTTCTTGATTTATCAGTGTGGGTGCACACATGCATGCAGATCCTCTGTGAAAGAGAAAAAAATGGCAAAATGCTCAGTGGTGTTCCCTGGTGCTTCTGGGGGCAGGGCCAAAAGGGCCCTCCCCACACCTTGCTGCCATGGCATGTAAAATGGTGCCATGGCAGCAAGGTGGGGAGAGCACTCAGCCCTTGTAGCAGCCCCCCAGCCTCCCGAGTCCCATGTGGCCATGGTCATGCGGGACCTGAAAGGCAGCCGTCCACCCCCCAACCTTCTGAGTCCTACGTGGCCATTGCTGTGCAGGACCCAGAAGGCAGCCGCCCATTCCACACAGGGTATATTATCCCACTGAGTGCCACCCCCTCTGGGGTGTCACCCCAGTGCAGTCTGCACCACCACAGCCCCTAGTGATGTCACCGCAAATGATTGCTGATTGAAGGCCGTCATCCACCAATCTGTTCTACCTCTCCCCATGCCACACCAATCTGAGAGGACACACTTTGCAAAAAACCAGGAAAAAACTTTTTTTCCTGGAAACTACAGAGTAAAAAGTGAGTTTTTCTAAGGCCTGAAACACACAGACCAAATAAACTCATTTCTGCACAGTTTCAAGGCAGGGCATTTGGATGACTCATGCCTCGAAACTGGGCAGAAACTGTGCCCAAGCCACGCTTTGGGGCTAAAAACTGGAGCAGAAAGAAGCTGATTTTTTCCTCCTTTTCTTGGAAAATGCATCAATGCCAAACAGATTCTAAAGAAGCAATCTATCCTAGTCCTAACCCTAATTGTGCATATAAACGCATTGACACAGGAGTGCATTAAAAATGAACAGAGGTGCCATACCCAAGGGGTGAGGGTGACAATGTGAATTCTCCAATGGATATTACTACAACATACACAAACCAGCCAGTCCAAGAGGGGGCATGGGGTGAAGGGGGCATGAAGGGGGGGCATGATTGTATGCTCCAATGCCCTATATTGGTGGAGGGTCACAGGAGTGACTGTGTGGCCAATCAAAAGGGGGTTACCATCCAATGGGATGGTATCTAGGGAGGAGGTGGTCTCTGGTGGTGGTGTGTTTATGTGACAGTGAGCAGGGATGATGAGGAGACAACAAAAAAAATTACCCAGCAGTGCAGCTTGACACTGCGCTGTGCTGTCAGGCCGTGCACATCTAGGCCAGCCTGGGAGCAGCAGCTGCGATTGGTGGGGGTTTGATGTGGTTTGGGGAAAGGCAGTTTCAAGCCAATTTTTCCTACCCATCTGTTTTACTCCTAAATCATATTAAAGCCCAAAAGAAGTGTTGTCACTGTGAAAATGGCTATGAGTTGTGTGCTTTTGCACCACTGGAATCAAGATGGGTATGGATTTTTATTTTATTTTATTCAAGTGTGGATCCAGCCCAAGTCTCTAACTCCATAGAACAGTTGCTGGAATATTGTTTGGCTTGATCACCCTTGATATGCTGAAATGGTAGGGGTGGGTAAACATTGATCTGTATGTTGTTTGTTAGCTTGGGTGTGCCAACTGTTTCTCATACACATGGATAACTATAGCTGCACAGTCTCAAACATAATATAGGAGTGGCAAAAAAGAAGGAATAGGAGACAACAGCAGATAGAAATAGCCTCCAGACATCAATGTTTTAAGGAACTTCCCTTGGAGAGATCTCCCTGAATTACTGAGAACAAGATTTTCCATGGTAATTTGTCAGCCTTTGGATATTTTTAAAAAAATATTAATGCTTGGCAGGTTTAGAAGAGTACTACAGTACAATGCAGCACACAGATGTTAAACCTATGCACATAAGGCATTGTGGAAAATCTGACAATATGCTGAGTTATTTTGAAAACAATTTATATTTTAGAAAAGAATATATTAGTTGATCTGGAATACTTGTACAGTTTACTAACTGATGAATCAATTACATTCATCAATGAGTATATGTATATATCTCCTGAGGCATCTGAAGGCTGGGGATGGCACAGGGGAGGAGGAGGAAGAGGTGCGCATCTATTTCTCTTCTTCCCCCCTCCCCTCAGGCCTTCACCTGTCTCTGGAGAGGCAGCAGAAGGCCCAGGAGGGCAGGGGGAAGAGGTCCTGCCCTGGAAGTCCTGCCCCCAGAGGGCAGAAGTCCTGTCCCTGGCACCGAGTAACACCCGGTGCCAGAAGGCCTTTTAGTGTGGGCACTCGGCCCCTAAAATGTTTTCCAACACTGGTATATTGGTTGCAAAGGAAGATGTGTCATTCTAGGATCATGCTGAAGGTTACACAAAACATCACTAGGAAAGAAGGAGCTCATTGTAGGAGTTTTCTGATTCATCTTTCGTTTGCCTCTCTTTTTACCTTGGCACAATATAGTCTGTCCTTAGGAATTAGATTGAAAGTCAACTTAAAATCAATGAAAGCTGTGTGGAGAGCAGCCCCAGATGGGGATGCATATTTTTTAACTAAATGTTGAAGGATAAGACTCTGGTCTACAGTTGAACATCCATATCTAAAACCAGCTTGTTCATCATCTAATACGATTTCCTGTTCTAACCAATCCAATAATTTTCAATGAAAGGGACTAGCATACAGCTTACTGATAATAACTAGCAAGCTGATCAGTCTGTAATTAGCCAGATCCAACCATTCTCCTTTTTTATGGTTTGGGATAATGATTGTCAACCTCTACCCCTTAGGAATAATAGCTGAATGGTCAATTGAAGTGAAAAGCTGGGCTAAAATGGGCCCACCAATCTAAATTTGTTTTAAGAAATTCTGGAGGATTAGTATCACTCCTCAATGCTTTACCTAGTTTTAGCTGAAACTTAATTTTGACATCTCAGCATTAATAACGGGGGGGGGGGGGGGGTGTGTTTCAGGTAAATTACTGCTATCAGCTGTCATAAAGCATGCAGTGCCTTGATCCATAGCCTGCAAGATTCCTAAGAAGATGCTGTTCCACAGTAAACTGTGAGCCAAATCAGCTTGAACATTAACTTATCAAAAATATACACTTTTTGAGAGGAAAAAAACAATTGATTACAAAATCTGTGTGTGTGTGTGTGTGTGTGTGTGTGTGTGCACAGCTTTCATTGATTTTAAGTTGGCTTTCAATCTAATTCTTAAGGACAGGCCAAGCTGGGGATTGAACCCTGGTCTCCAGAGTTGTCATCCAGCACTCAAACCACTATGCCACATTGGCTCTCACTCTTAGAAGTGTATTTGTCATCCTATGCTGTGTTTCCAATGCAGCCTTGCATCTTGAACCAGGCCTGATCTCTATTGAGAGCTGTGCCTGGACTCTTACAATCAATTACGGGCTAAACCTCAATTTTTTTTCCAACTGAGCTGGCTCCTCCAATGGCTTTCAATCTATATGGAAAAAGTTACTCAATAAGACACCTCTAGCATATGGGTTTACACCTGACGCTTCTATAGCACTCGACTAAATCAATGTTAAATCTGTCATCAAACAATGAGTAAGGGAGACTTACAAAATCACTTGAGTGTAGTCACCAGATACTCCATTCTTGGAATTACTAGGAAACCTTTTGGCTGCCCTAATTATCTGACAAACGTAACAATCCCTAAGTATAGGAAAGTTTTTACATTAGTATGATTTAATGTTCTACTGTTTGCTTAACTGGAGGCAAAATATAAGAGGATCCCTTATTTTGAGCATAATTGACCATGTGCAAATGAGGAGGAAGAATCTCTCAGTCATGTCTTTTTATTTTGCCCTTTTACCAAGGGAGACATCTTGCTCTAATTCCACCTTTTCTACAGAATATTCCTGGCAGGATAAAAGAATTCTTTCTTTCCTTCTGCTTGCCGACTAGGATGCACAGATCACAGATAGGGTTACTAGATTTTGTGTGACTGTCATTATGACCCATTGACAGATGATAAATCAGCAATAGATATTGATAGCATCTTTTAGATTATTCAGATAGTATCCATGGTAGCCACATGGGGCTGGTGGGATTATGGACAAACATTGGGTTTAGGTAGAGTGTTGTGACTTCTTTATTGTTTTCTTATTATTAGGTAAAGGTAAAGGTAGTTCCTTGACATGAATGTCTAGTCATAACTGAGGAGCTTATCACATGGGGTAAAAAAAGGCATCTTACCTTTTCTAGCTTGAATCCTCTTCTGGGATGCAGCTGGGTACTATCATATGTAAATTGCTGCCAAATCTGCTGGCCAAATATAGCCCAAGTAAATCGTGGCTCCAAGCCATGTTCAGCTGGCCAATTTTTAAAGTCGGAAGCTTCTGTTTTCAAAAAGCACAGCTTGGAGCTATGGTTTACCTGGGCTGTATTTGGCCGGTGGATTCGGTGGCGATTTACATATGATAGTACCCGACTGCATCCCGGAAGAGGATTCAAGCCAGAAAAGGTAAGATGCCTTTTTTACCCCATGCGATAAGCTTCCGACTGTAGGGGACGGTGCTCATCACCATTACTAAGCCAAGAGCCAGTGTCATCTGAGGACTACTCCGGTGGTCATGTGGCCAGCATGGCTGCACCAAATGCTGTTATCTTCGCACCAAAGTGGTACCTGTTTATCTACTTGCATTTGCATGCTTTCAAACTGCTAGATTGGCAGAAGCTGGGACTAGTGACAGAAGCTCACCCCATCATGCGGTACTCGGGCCTCAAACTGCCAACCTCCCAATCTTCCGATCATCAGAATTGGTGTCTTAACCAATAAACCACCACATCCCTGCTTATTATTATTATCCCTGTGTTATTATTAAATGTGAATGTTATATGTTTATTGTACATTATTATATTTTGTGCTACTTTATTTTATGTACCTTATGGTAAAAATTCTCTTCTCTCTTTTTATGCTGGTCTGTGATTGTAATACTGTGGAACAGTGGGATGGAAATAATATACACATCCATTGCCAGGCCAGCAATACAGACAGATATTGCTACATGGCCACAGTGCTGCCCTACCTGTTCACCACCCAGTTCCCAGCAAATTTTGAACGTTGGACAACTGCAGTTGAAAAATGTTGCCTTGGTCAAAGAACATACAAACAGATCAGGTTGTGTGTATGTGTGTGTAAAAGCATGCTTTGTTGATGTAAGTAAAAGGAGACTAGGTTTTGAATCTTTCTTGTCTATTGTGTATACTTTATGACTGCATTTCCCACATATTTTATTCTTTGCCTTGAACCAGAATTGTAGGGTCATAGAATCATAGAGTTGGAAGAGACCCCAATGGCCATCAAGTCCAACCCCATTCTGTCATGCAGGAAGACACTATCAAAGTTCCCTCAACAAATGGCCATTCAGCCTCTGTTTAAAAACCTCCAAAGAAGGAGACTCACAACATTCTGAAGCAATATTTTCCACTGTCAAACAGCTCTTACTGTCAGGAAGTTCTTCATAATGTTCAGGTGGAATCTCTTTTTCCTGTAATTTGAATCCATTGTGCTGTATCCTGGTCTCTGGAGCAGCAGAAAACAAGCTTGCTCTATCCTCAATATGTAAAAGGGAAAGGGAAAGGTTTCCCCTTGACATGAATGTTTAGTCGTAAACAACTGTAGGGGGCAGTGCTCGTCTCCATTACTAAGCCGAAAAGCCAGCGTTGTTCGAAGACAACTCCATGGTCATGTGGCCAGCATGACCTTCCCACTGAAGTGCTAACTATTTGTCTACTTGCATCTGCTTGCTTTTGAATTGCTAGGCTGGCAGAAGCTGGGATAATTGACAGGAGCTCACCCCATCACATGGCACTTGGGTGTGAAACTGCCAACCTTCTGACCTTACAATCATCAGAATTGACCTCCCTTCAAATATTTAAACAGGGCTATCATATCACCTCTTAAACCTTCTCTTCTCCAGGCTAAATATACCCAGCTCCCTAAGTCCCTCCTTGATAGAGGGTTTGATCGTTTCCAGACCCTTCAGCATTTTGATTGCCCTCCTCTGGACACACTTCAGCTTCTCAACATCCTTTTTGTACTGTGGTACCCAGAACTGGACATAGTATTCCAGGTGTGGTCTGAGGAAAGCAAAATAGGGTGGTACTATTACTTCCCTCAGTCTAGATACTACTCCCCTATTGATGCAGCCTAGGATCATATTGTTTTTTAAGCTGCTGCATTGCACTGTTGACCCATGTCCAAATCACAACAATGGTGGTATGTGGTTTCCATTCAGTGGGGTGGTCAACCACACTGGGTTTCAGTTCAAACTTTAAAGAAGGTATCCAAGGTGGTGCAGAAACCCTCATAAGCTGTATGGTCCAGCATTTTGGATTAAATGAAATGAAATTAAACTACTGCACTAACAATGGAACCACCAGCTACTACGGGGCTATAAGATGGTGGACAAACCAGGCCATTTCAGTTTTATGATCAATGATGTACAGTTTCCTTCACTGCTGTAGTGAGGAATAAGTAAGCATCCAGTATTGAGACTTGCATTACAATGGCCATTACTTACTTTAAAACCTGACATTTGCTTTAATATAAAAAAAGTCATGGAGCAATATATGATGATAAGACAGATGACTTGGCAAAGGGATTCAAAATGTCCTGGGCCTCTTCCAAAGCCCACGAGAACTGACAGACTCTTTCCATTGGCTTCATTGGCTTCTGGATAGAGACCCCCATAATTATAATAGCAACAGGCAGAACCAAGTCTGATGGAGCCACAAAATTTTCTGTTTCCCATATTATTTAAAGGCATTAAATGGTTTCTAAAAATGCTTGCTTTCAAGAACAAAGCCTACTTTCCATTGCTGAATGTAACAGAAATCAAGATTGCTTTTTCTTTCCTAGTCGTGAACTCCTTAAGTCCCAGGAATCAACTTTGAAAGCTCGATTCCTTCAAAGAGTAAAGGGGCAGACCACCCAGAGAAGGTTCTTCTTACTGGAGGGGCTCAGTGATCTTCCTCCAGAGAAGACTGGCTGTTCTCCCCAGTTCATCCCCTTTAGCCACTGCTGTTTTCTTCCCCCACATAGTCAGTACCTTACTTGTGGTCCTCAGGCTTTTTGATACAGATGGATATACAAGGCAGCCAAGTTTTAGTTTTCTGTTTCTGTCTGGAACAGCACAGGAAGTTATATATAGTCCTCTTATATATAGATGGTGTGGAAACATTTAAATACTCTTATCCCTGACTGTTCCCTGTTCCTTCACCATTCTGTGATGAGGATCAAATACATGCATTCATTCATAACTTGTAGGGTGCACCTACACTATAGAAATAATGTAGTTTGACACCCCTTTAAGTGCTGTAGCTGCATCCTATGGAATCCCAGGATTTGTAGTTTTATATAGTCTTTAGCATTTTTCCCCAAAGAGTGCTGTTGCATTGTTGTTGTTGTTGTTTTGTTGTTGCTGCTGTTCTTGTGTGCCTTCAAGTCATTTCCCACCTATGATGACTCTAAGGTTTTCTTGGCACATTTCTTCAGAGGGGGTTTGCCATTGCCATCCATGGAGGCTGAGAGCATATGACTTGTCCAAGATAACCCAGTGGATTTACATGGCTGACCTGGGATGTGAATCCTGATTTCCAGAGTCCTAGTCCAATGGTCCAACCACTATACCACACTGGCTTACAAAACTACACATCCCAGGATGCTGTGGGATGGAACCATGCCTGTTAAAATGGTGTCAAACTGCATTATTTCTACAGCGTAGATGCAGCCATAGTTAGCTTCTTAGAAGGCCTATGTGATAAGTAAGTACACAACAGAACAAACACTCAATAATAAATACTTTCCTTTTTATTACTGATAAGGATTTTAATCTTGATGAGGTCCTTCCAAGTTGTTATGTGTTTCTCAAATGTTTACTCTCTCTTGAAACATGAAATGAAACCACTGATTATTCTAACAGTTGTTATGTGAAAGGTTCCTTTCTCAGACTGCTCTTTGGTTGAAGAAGTCCCATCTTCACCCACTAACAGCCTTTGCAGACTGCCAGAAATATTGTAAATTGAGTCTACTTTAACTGCCCTGGCTCAGTGCTAGGGAATCATGGGAATTGTATTTTTTTTGAGACATTGGGGGGTTGCAGACTGTCAAAAATAGTGTGAATTCAGTCCACTTTTAGGGTTAGGGTTAAGGTTAGGGAATCATGGGAACTGAATTTTATTGTGGCACTAGAGTTCTCTGACAAAGAAGGTTCAATGTCTCAGAAAAATAACAATTCCCATGATTCCCTAGCACTAACCCTAACCCTAAAAGTGAACTGAATTCACACTATTTTTGACAGTCTGCAACCCCCCATTGAGTCTTCCCTGTCAGAGAGCTCTGGTGCCACAATAAACTACAGTTCCCATGATTCCCTAGCACTGAGCCAGAGCAGTTAAACTTTCTCAGACTTTTCTATGATAACTTTGACTAGAGGTATACCAAATATCAGCTCACTATCTATTGCAGAAACAATCCGGTCATCTCCACCCCTACGATTTTGGCACAAGTACAGCCAACCATCCACATCCACAGATTCCTTATCCATGGATTCAAGCATCCATGGCTTCAAAATATTCTACACACACACACACACACACACACATTCACAAAAACAAGCTTTGATTTTGCCATTTTTATATAAGGAACACCATTACTCTATCCATTGTATTTAATAGGACCTGAACACCCACAGATTTTGGTATCCATAAGGGGTCCTGGAACCAAACCCCCATGAATACGAAGGGTCCACTGTGTGTTTATTGTACTATTAACTAAATAGTTCTTGAAATTTATCATCTACTTGCTTATTATTTTGAAAAAAAATACTGTGATCCTATTAAAGTGCCCAACACAGCTTGCAAGAGGAATTGCTGGAAAGCAGGTGTTTACAATTATTCTGTGGTGATGAAGAAACACATCACCTCTTCCAGTTACTTGTTGCTGGTAGAAACATCTGTGGTTTTCCTGTCATATGTGTTTATTTTCACAGAATACAAAACAAGGGGACAGTTTCTGTAGGCACTTGCTTTGATCACTAGATGATCCTTTAACTTCTCATTTCTCTCCCTTCTTGGATAGCGTATCCCTTATGTTTGTCTCAAGTAAAAAAAGAGGGACATTTTGTTCCAAGTTTTTAAATATCCTGCTTGCAAGAACATTGCTAACTGAGCTCATGGTAGCATTAGACAGTGGTGCCTCAAAAGCAGATTGGTCACTGCTTATGGAGAAAGGAGATAAGAAATGGGGGTGGAGGTGGTGAGTAAATGTCAGTGAAACTTCTAGATTAAAGAGAACTGATGTAAAGTGGATGCGGTTAAGGCATTGATAAATGCAGCCCTGAGATATTTGGAACCTCTGTTCCAGAAAGACAGTGGGATAAAACAAAGCTAACATCTTTCATGTTGTGCTCCTCAAAACTCATCCAATGCTACTACGTTTACATGTCCATGCAACAATGCAACTATTATCACATTTCCCTGTTTTTTGCATTTTACAGAAATGAAAAATCTTTTTGAGACTAACAACTACAGCAACACCAACAAACTCAGCATCTTGCAGAAAGATATGTTTTCTCCCTCTGTCTTTCTCTGTATTGTTGGGTTCTTTGACAGCCAAGTGAGGAGGAATCCAATCAGGCAGGATAACCAGATGTCCTCAACACAAGGAGGATAAGGCACAACAAAGTAGTGAAAGTAGGACTTTCAAGAAAAATGAAGGACATGACAAAATAAAAGTGAAATACATTCATATAAATGTAAATTCATGCTTTGTAGTCATGCTCAAAATGGAGGACATGTCCTGAAAAAGGAGGATGTCTGGTCACCCTGCTAGGATTTCAACTCCAAAATGGAATGCCTTCATGTAAAAAATGTTGGGGTTCAGACTTAGTTACGGTACCTTGAATGTAACTACTGTCCATGGTCACCAAGGATGCCCATAGTATACTGAAACTCTTTGGAGGGAAATGACTCAAGATTTTGTGTGGTGAATTGTTTTCATGGAGAGTGTGGAAGGCTACAAGGCATATTATGCTTATTGACACTGTCTGAAGACAAGGGAAATAGAGATATCATTTTGGGATGGCTGAGTGGCTGGACAATGGTCCACCTGGGATTCTGGGGTGAGAAAAATATATTTTCAGATGAGGCAATATTTACTTGTCCCCTCTGGGCTGTCATCTGTATCTGCAAAATTGGTTTGCTGTATTGTAAGCTTAATATACTTCTGTGGCAGACTGAAGGTCGAGCAAAACAAACCTGGCCCTTACAGTGTGTATGGAATGCAGAGGTGTAGATATGTGAGGACCATATTTAATTAACCACAGGTTAATAAAAGGCCTAAGCAGACTGCCAGAAATAGTGCACATTAAATTGAGGCACTGCCCTGGCTCAGTGCTAGGGAATCATGGGAATTGTATTTTTTTTCTAAGACATTGAGCCTTCTCTGTCAGAGAGCTCTGGTGCCACAATAAATTACAGTTCCCATGATTCCCTAGCACTGAGCCAGGGCAGTGCCTCAATTTAATGTGCACTATTTCTGGCAGTCTGCTTAGGCCCTACGTTGACACACTGCCTAAGCAGACTGCCAGAAATAGTGCACATTAAATTGAGGCACTGCCCTGGCTCAGTGCTAGGGAATCATGGGAACTGTATTTTTTTCTGGGACATTGAGCCTTCTCTGTCAGAGAGCTCTGGTGCCACAATAAATTACAGTTCCCATGATTCCCTAGCACTGAGCCAGGTCAGTGCCTCAATTTAATGTGCACTATTTCTGGCAGTCTGCTTAGGCCCATAGTAAGGAAGCTGTGTTATTTGGAGGGACCATACATACATTTAGGCAATTTCTGGGATGCCTCAAACAAGCTGAAACATTGTGTCACTTCAGGATAAAATATGGAGGCATGAGTCAAATGTCTGAGGATCAAAAATGGTCTGAATAGGCTGAGTCTGTGGATTTCCAAATTCTTTCTCCTCTCTATTTATTTCAGAATGCCCGTAAAATAAATGCAGTTCTGCTCAGGTTTGAACCCAGAGACAGTGTCTACCTCCTCTTCCTCCATAAGCTCAACATTCAGGTGTGGATGCAGCCTCACTAATCAAAGCCTCTTGGATAAAATTTACTAATATAATAGTTGCATTAAACCCTTTGGTTATAATATGTTTTTATCAGGACTTCTATTATTACTGATCCATCTAAAGCTGCTTCCTTTCCACTACCAGGCATCAGGTTGGGTTTCCAGTAGCCAACAGTAGAAAAAACTAACTTTTATGATGCAATGACTTCTGCATTAGAAGAAGAGGGGAGAGCAAAGTAATAGTAACATTTTGGCAGCTTGGTTTCTGCCTGCTATGATGTTGTGCATAAGAACTTGGCTAGAAAGATGGCAGAGGAAATGTGTGAGAAAAGAATAAAATCGCTATATTTCTTCTAGCTGAAAAGTCCAAGATTTTGAAACTTGGCACTGTGCACAGGCTGATTTGTGCAAATTATGGAAAGTGCTCTACAGTTCAGCTGCCAATTTAGGACTACTTCTTTGCAATATGTCTTTACAATATATGCCCAAGCCCAGAAACCTATTCATTCCATTCTGTTTTTCTCCTTATCCACTAATGTTTTTTAGCCCTTTATGGAGCCCTAGGTTTGAATTAGAACAAGGATTTTTGCTGCATGAGGTATTTCTGTTCAGGGAAAATGTTCTGTTGACCACAGTGCAGTTTAATAAGCTTCAGGCTTGTTGTATGGGCAACTGTCACCCATCAAACAGCAATTTTAAAAAGAAACCTTTAAGGATTCTATGGGGGGATGCAGACCAGGGCGTTTGGAGCGCCCTGGTCCGGAGCGCCGCGGGGCTATGGCAGCCTCACCGCGGCGCCTCCCCGGCGACCCTGAAAGGAGCGCCAAAAAGGCACTCCTTTCATAAGTCGCAAAAAGAGCGCCCTAAAAGCGGCGGGCGCCCTTTTTGCGACTTATCCTCCACAGCGCGTCCGGACGCTGTGGAGGGAGGTCGCCCTGAACGCGTCCGGCGTGCGGTGACCCGGAAGCGTTCAGGGCGACCTCAGGAAGAGGAAGGGCCGCCGCACGTGCGGTGGCCCCTCCTCTTCCTGGCCTCGGAGACGGCTCAATTGAGTCGTCTGCCGAGGCCCTAAGTCTATATTGTTACATAGCAGCTGTTTCCATATTCTTGTCAAACTCAGCAGCATACAGAGTAGGCAGGGTGGTTAATCCTCTGGAGTGATGTGATCATTTTCTGGATCTGGAAATTCATGCTGCAAGAATTTTAATATATTTTACATTTATTTACAGACAAAAAGCATATGTTACTTAAAAATCTGAAGTTGCTATCTAGATGTGTATTATTCTTATAACAATCTTGAGAATCCTTTCCAAGTTATTAGCATAACTTCTACTGTCGTTGAAATGAGGGAACAACATCTGAACAGTTCCAAGTGAGATTCCATTTATCTTTGGTAGAGTTAATAATGTTTTAAAGCAACTTAGAATGTATCTTACTGTTTTGGTTTGTTGCCTTAAGACTTCTTCTTGAAAGAAAAGAGAAGGAATATATTTTAATCTAGAAAAAAAATCTAAATTAAAATATTAGAAAAATGTTTGTGGGTGATGTACTATTAGGGGAAACGTGGGTACATGAACATCATTGTGGCACACTGAATTGCTGCATCTAGATATTTATGGAGAAATTACTTCTTATAGGTGTGAGGAGGGATCATCAGTCAACAAAAAGGAGGTGATGGGTTCCTTCATCTGACATCAAACTGTAGATATATCCAGTTGTTAGTGATGGAAGATAGCATCCTCCTCATACCTAATATGACAGAACTCAGACTTTATACCTACAATACCAGCACTCTGTAATCTTATCCTAGTTCCTGAATCATGGTTGTTGTGTACTAAGGCCTAGAGTAACTCTTCCTTTTCCTGCTTCTTTGCACTGTACAGATTGTCTTGTTCCTCCAGATTTAGTAGCCAAGTAGCGAGCTGATATGTCTCAGGTGATATCAAAATAGGCTTACCATTATATTTCCTTGAGACAATATGCCCTTATATAAAATGACAAATTCAGGGTTTCCGTTTTGGAATTTATATAATTTTAAAATGTTTTCAAGGTATGGCTGATTGAATCCGTGGATAAAGAATCCATGGATATGGAGGGCTGACTGCAGAATCTACTATACTATAAAGTGATTGCCTGAAGTTGCACAGGCTGCCAAACAAGCAAGCAAACAAATGCATTGAATGTACTTCATTTGGTTAACATCACAAACCATGAAGGTAAGTTGGCTTTGTAGACCTGGAAGCTGAAACAGAAATACTGTCAGAAATGTTGAGGATGAAAATGGCCATCTGATTTAATTCCAAGTCCTTTAGCCCAAATGGGCTGGAAAGTGAGGTATAGAGAAATATATCCCTATAGTGTGTCTTAAAAGCCAAAAGGATAAAAAAGGAGCTAGTTTCAAACTTGCCTTATTTACTTCAGTTTGCATCATTCCCTGTAATTTACATTTTTCACTTTTTCAGCCTCATATCTAGACCGTCTGAAAGCAATAGAACTTTTTCCATTGGACCTAGTAGGAGTTGGAAAGAGCTTCTTTTCTCATAAGTAAAGACATCTGTTCTTAAAGTCATGGAGCCATGAAACAGAATTTTACATGCCAAAAATAAATAGATAAATAAATAAATAAATAAATATTTAGCCATCCCATCTCATCCTTGTATATTTTTGTCAGTCTCTTATTAGTAATTAATCGTTTAAAGTGACTCTTACTCTGCATTTATTTTCTCTGTACAGAAAGAGGAAATCCTTAGCTTTAGCCTTTAGTGTTAATGATGGGAAACCACCAACAACAATACAGAAAGAATTAGCAGTGTTGTTTCTGGGCTTTGTTTTTGTGTGCTTGGGTAGTTAGTTTCATATTTTCCTCTTATCAAAGATTGGCGTTAATGGAAAAATTCTTGATCCTTCAAACATTTTAGCATTTCCAGATTGCAACTCTGTGCCCATGTCTCTCTGAACATGATAGGATATTCTTGGAAGAAAGATGTTGTTGCGTGCCTTCAAGTCACTTCCGACTTACGGTGACCCTATCATGGGGGTTTCTTGGCAAGATTTGTCCAGAAGAGGTTTGCCATTGCCTTCCCCTGAGGCTGAGAGTGTGTAGAGACTATCACATTCTTTTTAAAGCAACTTATCCCTGGTAGGATAAAGTCGTGTTTAATTTTAAAACCATGTTTTAATTGCACTCACCCATGGCCAGGCAAGTGTAACCTTTACGCAGCCCGGACCCCAGCCGACTTATCCAGCAGCTTTTCAAAAACGGGAGCTTGCCATTTTTGAAAAGCCACTGGATAAGTGTGGCTGAGGTCTGGGCTGCTTAAGGGTTGCATTTGCCTGGCTGTGGCTGAGTGCGATAACACCCACTTTTAAATTTAAATGCGACTTTATCCTGTCAGGGATAAATCACTTTAAAATGAATGTGATAATCTCCTGTGACTTGCCCAGTGGGTTTCATAGCCAACTGAGAATGGAACCTGGTCTCCAGAGTCATAGGACGTTATCACATGTGGGCCAGTTTCGTTGTTAAAGAGATAATAAAGTGGAAATGAAGCATCCCAAAAAGAAAGCGAAAAAAGAGCTTAATTGCGCAAAAGCTTTTCACATGTAATTACAGTAATAACGGAATTAAGTTAAAAGTGAAAAAAAGACATTTTTAACTTTCATACACAAGTGAAAAGAACCCGTACATGTACTGGAAATGGGTGTGCTTTGTGACCAGACTCCTCCTTTTTCCAGGGCGAGTCCTGCATTTCCCAGGAGGAAATGTCAGACTGTCCTACATTTGGGGTCATGTCCTCCTGCACAGGTCCTAACCCCATTCCATTGGGGTTAGGACGTCTCAAGAGAGCAGAGGAGGAGGAGGAGGCTGGAAAGGCAAGGCAAGGCAAGGGAGGGATTGAGATGACTCAGGGCCTCGGCAGACGGCTAATTGCGCCGTCTCCGAGGCCCGGAAGAGGAGGAGCCGCCGCATGTTCAGCGGCTCTTCCTCTTCCTGAGGGCGCACCCGGAAGCGCCGGCCGTCCGCACGGCCGGCGACTGCGGGTTGCCCTCACGCCGCGGCAGCCGAACGCGCCGCAGCGTTTGAGCTGCCGAAAGTGCGCCCGCAGCTGTTAGGGCGCACTTTCGCCAGAATCTAAAAGGATCGCCATTTTGGCGGTCCTTTTAGATGCGCCGGGGATGCGCCGCCGTCCAGAGGCTGAACTCCGGCGGCGGTCCGGACCAGGGCGTCTCCGACGCCCTCGTCTGCATCCCCCCTCAGCCTCCCTTTTCTCTCTCTCCTTTCCTGGCATTGGAGGAGGAGGGAGGGAAGGAAGGAAGGAAGGAAGGAAGGAAGGAAGGAAGGAAGGAAGGAAGGGCTAGGCGTTCCCTGGGGAGAGCCAGAGCCTTGGATGATGCCCAGAAGAGTGGGAAACTGGAGGTAGCTCCCATGCCCGCCCCATAAGCCTTTCCCCTTTGTAGGACCTGCAGGGCAGAACTTCATGGTGAGATGGAGCTTCAAGTTGCTCCACAAGCACACCCCAAACTTGCACCCACATCCACCCACAGCTGCTGCGAAGGAAGCCTTCTTTCCCCTCCATCCCAAATGCCAAATTTCTCCTCTGTCCCAAACTTCCCTCGCCTTGCCTTGCCTTGCCTTCCCTGCATGGCAGGAGCCCGGGACTCTCCCTCCCTGGAGGCCCCTCCTCCTCCTCTTGGCCCTCCTCCAGGTTTTGATCCTGTCCTCTGGGGTATTAGCTACTCCTCCTAATTTGGTGTCATCTGCAAATTTGATAACTATGCCCCCAATACCGTCATCCAAGTCATTAATAAAGATATTGAATAGCACTGGGCCCAGGACAGAGCCCTGTGCTATTCTTGCAAGCAAGTTGGTAAAATGTGGGCTAGACAAAGTAACTGTTACATGGATTTGTAATTGGTTATCTGGTCGAACACAAAGGGTGCTCAACAATGGCTCCTTTTCAACCTGGAAAGAAGTGACCAGTGGGGTGCCACAGGGCTCTGTCCTGGGCCCAGTGCTATTCAATATCTTTATTAATGACTTGGATGACGGTATTGGGGGCATAGTTATCAAATTTGCAGACGACACCAAATTAGGAGGAGTAGCTAATACCCCAGAGGACAGGATCAAAATTCAAAATGACTTGAGCAGACTAGAAAGTTGGGCCAAAGCTAACAAAATGAAATTCAACACAGAGAAATGTAAGGTACTGCACTTAGGGTGGAAAAACGAAAAGTACAGATATACGATGGGGGACACTTGGCTGAATGAGACTACCTGTGAAAGGGATCTAGGAATCCAGGTGGACCACAAGTTGAACATGAGTCAACAGTGCGATGCAGCAGCTAAAAAGGCCAATGCAATTTTAGGCTGCATCAGTAGAAGTATAGTGTCTAGATCAAGAGAAGTAATAGTGCCACTATATTCTGCTTTGGTCCGGCCTCACCTGGAATACTGTGTCCAGTTCTGGGCACCACAATTCAAAAAGGATGTTGAAAAACTGGAGCATGTCCAGTGGAGGGCAACTAAAATGGTGAAGGGTCTGGAAACCAAGCCCTATGAGGAATGACTTAGGGAGCTGGGGATGTTTAGCCTGGAGAAGAGAAGGCTGAGAGGTGATATGATAGCCGTGTTTAAATATTTGAAGGGATGTCATATCGAGGAGGGAACAAGCTTGTTTTCTGCTGCTCCAGAGACTAGGACCCGAAACAATGGATGCAAGCTGCAAGAAAAGAGATTCCACCTCAACATTAGGAGGAACTTCCTGACAGTAAGGGCGGTTCGACAGTGGAACACACTCCCTCGGAGAGTAGTGGAGTCTCCTTCCTTGGAGGTCTTTAAGCAGAGGCTGGATGGCCATCTGTCGGGGATGCTTTGATTGGGAGTTCCTGCATGGCAGGGGGTTGGACTGGATGGCCCTTGTGGTCTCTTCCAACTCTATGATTCTATGATTCTATGATTCTATGATTAAAAGAGAATTGTCTGTGCGTATTTGCTTTTCACATTACAGTAAATGCGAAATTACTGTAATTTCGCAAATGCATTTCCTCTAAACTCCCGAAATTAAAATGATCTCGGATAATCTGTCCAGTTTCTGACCAGTTTCTGTGTGATGTCATGTGAAATTGTGAGGCGCAAATTCAGTTTTTGTTTGAGATTTGTGTGGATTAACCAACAGATTCCCCCCATGTGATAACATCCACAGTCCAGCACTCAAACCACTGCACCACACTGGCTCTCTCAAGAAAGATATATGCTTATTAATTCCCTGCAGATCAAATTTCTTTACACTGAGTAAATGAAGTGGTTATGTACTCATTTTGATCTGAAGCAACACAAGGCAAAATGCACTTGCTGTCCAGTACAGGGAGGAAACAGCATTTGGGGAAGTGTGTGTGTGTGTGTGGGGGGGGGGGGATTGGCTTGGAAAGCTTTCTTTAATTGGACTACAACCCCCATGTATTTTTAAAAGCAGTGCTTGCAAAGATGTTAAAAATACGGGGGGGGGGGGAGTGTTCCATCTGCCTGTTCAATACAGAGCTTGGAAAACTTAATTCCCAACCAAGGAACTCTTAATGACTTCATGAGAGCTCCCCCCCGCCCAGTGATATCACCAAGGGCTTTCCATAGGTCTTGAATTTTGGCTCTGAAAACCCATGGACTGGGATGCTCCTGACATGGCAACTTTCAGAGATGTTTTTAAAGGGAGGTGACTACCTGTTTGTAATCACTCTGTATGATCCTCAGCAATCTAAGATATGCAGACAACTAGCGGAAAGCATCACAGGTTTGGAACAATCATTAAAGAAAGTCAAAGAAGACAGCACAAAGCCAGACCTAATGTTAAACATAAAGAAAACAAAAATAATGACCATGAAGGATTTACATAAATTCAACCTAGATAATGAGGAAATCAAAATAGTTAAAGATTTCCCATACTTTGGATCAAACTTTGATCAGAACAGGGACTGGACTCAGGAAATCAGAAGAAGACTAGGAATGAGAAGGGCAGCTATGAAAGAAGTAGACAAAATCCTAAAGTATAAAGCTATACAATTGAGCACTAATGTTAGAACTGTCCAAGCCATTGTATTCCCCATCACCATATATGGATGAAAGAACTGAACAGTGAAGAAAGCAGATAGGAAGAAAATTAATTTATTTGAGATTTGGTGTAGGAGAAAAGCATTGAGAATATCATGGATGGCCAAAAAGACAAACAAATGAGTCTTTCAACAGATCATGTGTGAACTCTGCCTGGAAGCCAAGATGATTAAATTGAGGCTCTCATATTCTGGCCACATCATGAGAAGGTATGACTCATTAGAAAAGACAGTGATGCATTGACAGCAGTAGAAAGAGAGGAAGACCATATGCCATATGCAAATCAGGGAGACCACGGGCCTGAGCCTGCAGGACTTGAGCAGAGGATGAGGGGCTTGGAGACATCTCATTCACAGGGTTGCTATTAATTGACTCGAAGGCAGCTAACAACAAATGGTACTCACAAACCACTCCCATCTACCTTGACTTCTGTGGTTACCTCGTTCAGCACGCAAGCACTCACAGTTATTGTACTTCTATGAACAGGAAGCCCCATATTGTGGATTGAAGCAGAACTTTGCAGGACTCTCTCCAAAGCAAACAATGACAACCCTCATCTTTTAAAACTATTTTTCTACAACTGGGATATGTTTGTTTGTGTGTGTGTGTCCATGCAGGGCAGGAAAGGGTGGTGGCAGCGATTGCTCTTTGTTAAGAATTATTATGAATTCATCATTACTTGATATATCATAACATATTTATTTGTTTATAGAAATCCATATATTGGAGTGCATGATAAGATGTGTACACTTGAACATGCATGCAAACAAACATGCACACAGGCAGGTACTGGTCTGCCTTCCTGGGAGTTCCTTTAAATTTGTATGTGATGCACTTTCAACAGTGAAATATTATATGAAAAGTAAAGTATTGTATAAATGTTAACGATGATAGCAAATACTGTTAAGATGTGTTCATTTTTTATACTGGTTCTTCCTGGAGTCCTTCCACAGAAACATTTCAGCCATATTAAAATACGAAGAAGTCCTGGTTTCCAACTGCTCAGCAAGAAATTTCAGCTTTTCATTTTGGACTGTATTCCCCCTTGGATGTAGACAGAAAACCACAAGCCAAAATGGTGTAGTCTCCCATGACTCACTAATTCATTTTCCTTATATTGATAAAAACAACTTCCACAGGAAATAACAATAGCATATGATGATGAAACCATTATTTGGTTCAGATGAAATCATCCAGTAATTTCAAGCCTCTACCATGAAATTTGGAGGACTGTGTGGTTGTCCTCCTCCATACCACCACTGTTTTTCATCAAACATACCTCTCTGTTCTAGAAATCAGGAGACACTGACTGCATCACTGCGAGACAGGCAGTGGCCTCTACAGCATTTCATGTTGTGTACTTAAAGTAATTGTTTAACACCACAGAAAGGTAGAAGTACTTCTATAAGAGGTCTGAGGGCCAGTGTGGTGTAACGGTTTGAGCACTGGACTAGGTCACTGGGAGACCAAAATTTGAATCCCAGCTCAGCCATGAAAGCCTACTGCGTAACCCACACCCTCTCAACTTCAGAGGATGGCAATGACAAACTCCATCTGATGAATCTTGCCAAGAAAACCCAATTATAGGTCCATCTTAGGGTTGTCATAAGTTGGGCACACAACAACAACAAGAGGTCTGAAACTAGTTTCCCATTAATACTTGCTCACTGGATCTGAATGGCCTCCCAGACGTCACAAGATATACAATGGAGACAAAAAAGTTTATGTACTCATATGAAAACTGGGACAAGTATGGCCAAGCAATATCAGAGTGTTGTCAAGCTGGCAAAAGTTATTAATGAGTAAGAACAAAGAATCTAGGAATGGCTGCAGCAGTTTCTTTTTGCCTGAACATACCAGGAAGGGCAAGACATGAATTCAAACTAGAGGAACTACAGGAAAACAGATTCCACCTCACCATTATGAAGAATGTCCTGACAGGAAGAGCTGTTGGAGAGTGGATGACACTGCCTCAGAGAGTGGTGGAATCTCCTTCTTTGGAGGTTTTTAAGGAGAGGCTCGATGGCCATTTGTCACAGGGAGTGCTTTGATTGTGTATTCTTGCATGGCAAAATGGGGTTGGACTGGATGGCCCTTGGGGCCTCTTCCAACTCTGTGATTCTATGATTTTAAGATTCCACCCCTTCCTCTTTTTTCATTTTTTTAAAAATAAAAAATATGTTTGACCCCTGGGGAGCCCTGGCGATGACAAAAAACAGCTGTAGGGGATCATATGCAATATTTTGGCTATATTTTCCTTGTCCCTGAGATAAAAGATGAATTCTGGAGACTGAGGGAGGAGATGTTGCACAGTTCTGTCTGGTGAAATGTCATGATGCATCGTATTGATGTTTCAGGATCAGTTAAAATATAGGAGCCCTAGCCATATGCAGTCTCGCAACCTAAACTCTGAAATGAAAGCTGTGTTTCCAAGAGAGAATCCACTAAGCATTATAGCAATAGCAAGTACATTTCTATACTGCTTATTAGTGCACTTAAGCACTCTCTAAGCAGTTTACAATGTGTAAGCTAATTGCCCCCAACAAGCTGGGTACTCATTGCAGCGACCTCAGAAGGATGCAAGCCTGAGTTAGTCCTGGAGTCCCTGGCTGGGACTGAACTCACAACCTTGTGGTTTATGAGTGAGTGGCTGCAGTACAGGCATTAACTACTGCACCACCAGGGCTCCCATTAATCATATAGTTATACCCAATCTGGTTTAAGTGTTTGTTTGTTTTTGGTCTTTTTGCTTCAGAATATAACACCTTGCAATGGCCATTGTTGTCTTACTTTAGTTTCACACAAAAAACTCCACCAAAGACCAGATGCATTGATCTGCAGGATACCTCCTTTGTTCCTTGCACAGCCTTCAGGAGTAGAGGCACAGCCCTTACTTTCCCCTCAAATGGATCTGGTGGCCGAGAATGCTGTGCGAATGTGTAGCAAGTTGCACAGTAAATAGTAGCATTGCTTAGTCCCCAGGGGTAGAGATTTAGGGGCAGACCTAAGAGTGATGGCATATTTCCTGGACATAAAAGGAGACTCTTCATGCAGCCTTAGCTAGCAGGGATTGGGGAAGAGCTTTGGAACATTGGCTGCACTGAGATGGAGACCTAGGAAGACAGAAGATGAAGTGCCAACCCAGCAGAGATTAATGGAAGCAGATTCCCAGTGAGATGATTGTCACATTTCCCAATAGTTTTTTTTAAAATATATAATGAGCCTGAGTTCCACTCCCAGAGGCTGGTCAAGCTTGTGCTACTAAGCAAAACCATTAACATTTGTGGATTTTATAAGGGTAGATCTGCCCTCCCTGCTAATCTCCTGATTATCAGGAGAGCAGTTGATACAGGTAGTTTTGGGAATGATCAGGAATCCTGTTGCCACAACACTTACAATACAAATAATATTATTATGCTGCCTTGATACAATGCCTTGATACAATGAGGCCCTTTCTTCATCCAGAGGAACCCTACCCTAAGCTAGTGAGTACTTAGGTCAGTTGTTGTTGTTGTTGTTGTGTCCCTACAAGTCATTTTTGACGTATCATGACCCTAAAGCAAATGTATCATGGGGTTTTCTTGGTAGGTTTTTTTTTTCAGAAGGGGGTTGCCATTGCCATCCTCTGAGGTGGAGAGAATTTGAGTTGCCCAAGGTCATCCAGTGGATTTTTATGCTTGTATGAGGAATCAAACCCTGATCTCCATAATCATCGTCCAACACTCAAACCACTGCACCACTCTGGCTCTCTTAGATCACTTACACTGCTACCATATGTGATGACTTTGTCCTCTGCTTACTTCAATTGGTTCAATCTAATTTCCAAGTGCAAAAGTAGTTAGAATTTAATTAATTCAATGGTGGAGGGGGAAGGAGAGGACAGGAGAGGACGGAGTCTTGCCCTTCCCAGTAGGCTCAGCCAAAAGAAAACTGCCACAGCCTCTGTTAGCTTGTATTTATTGTTGCTGTGTCCCTTGAAGTCATTCTGACTTATGGTCATGCAGTGGCTCAAGTGGTTAAGACCTTGATTCTGTTGATTGCAAGATTGGCAATTACCTATTTATCTATTTGCATTTGCATGCTTTCGAACTTCTAGGTTGGCAGAAGCTGGGACTAGTGACAGGAGCTCACCTCATCATGCAGCACCCGGGCCTCGAACTGCCAACCTGCCAATCCAACACTCAAACAATTAGGCCATCCTGGCTCCCTTCTTAGCTTGTGTGTTCTTCATCATTAATATTATTTGCCATCTTGACTGTACTCTGATGTTGCTTGGCCACACATGTCCCAGTTTCCATTTATGAAAGGTTGGAGGTTGGAGCACATGCCCTTTATGATATTTGAAAAATACTCATAAAAATTCCAGAATGACACAGGTCCAAAACACACTTCAGAAATAATCCACTTTACCTGGCCTGACTCAGTGCTAGGGAATCCTGGGAATTGTAGTTTATTTGAAAAGAAGAACATCACTATCCAGCTTTTAAAAATTACATGCAATAGGACCCAGAAGCACCTTGAATTAGGATTCAACTCAGGAGCGGTAAGCCAGGATTTTTAGTGGTGCAATAATTTCCCAGGACACTTACACATTACTTAGGCCTGCCAGGGTCCATTTTAAAAGAACCAAGACTGTTGTATCTAAAGTAGACTCTGCATGGCAGTCTGAATTAGTTGGCATGCAACAATTTTCTAGGTATAACATAGGTTACAAATACATTTTAACTGTAATGTATACCGTCAAAATATTCATTCCTGTTGATTTGGGGGTATTATTCTATTTAGAATCACTTGAATAACATGGCCAGCTATGTTTTTGTCACTATTACAAACATCTGTTTTTGGGTGGGGTTTAATGATGTCCAGCCCTCTTCTCAAAAGTGGACTGGGCTACGGAATTTAATGTGAAGTGCCACTTTTAACTACTGGGGCAAGCTAGCATCCATTACTGCGATTGGAGCCCCATGGACACTCTTTCCCAGACAAAGTGAACAAAGGTAAGAAAGAAGCAAAAGGCTTGAATATATAGGCCAAAAAACAATATATAGAGATTTAAAAAAAGAAAGTTCAGGCATTATCTAGATTCCTCTGTCTACCAATCACTTTATATAAGCATTGATGGCTCTTTGCTTCCAACATCCTGGGCTGCATAATTAATGTCTCTTCTCTGTCTTGGGAAGCAAAAACCAAGGGATCTTGGTTGATACCATGCTGGAACCACCTTAAAGCAATAGCATGGTGTAATGTCATGCACATCGTATGCAGTTCCACATCCCCTCCATCCTGGGGCAATCTGCAGTGGCAATTTACTGGCTGGGATGGGGAGAGATCATAGGAGCACTGCTTGGCTAAAGAAAGGCAGATGAGGGGCAGGAGGAAATCAGGGTGGCAACTGGCTGCAGGAGGCACTGAATGCATCCAAAAAAGGACACATGTATGTACAACACTGGAAGCAAAAATATGCTCAAAATTATCCAAATAGACTCCAGCTATACATGGAAAGAGAAATCCCAGAGGTGCAAGTGTGATTCAGAAAAGGATACTAGGAACCACATTGCAAACATATGATAGAATGCACCAAAAAATTACAAGGGAAAAAATCAGCATGTCATTTATAGACTATAGCAAAATATTTGACAGCATAGACTATGAAAAGTTATGGATGGCTCTTAAGGGTATGGGAGTGCCACCTCATCTGGTAGTCCTGATGAGAAATCTATGCTTAAGACAAGAGGCTACAGTTAGAATAGCATAGGGAGAAACAGAATGGTTCCCAATTGGCAAAGAGGTCAGACAAGGCTGCATCCTATCACTCCATAACTTGTATTCAGAAAACATCATATGAAGAGCAGTATTAGACTTGGAAAAAGGAAGAGTAAAGATAGGAGGGAGAAATATCAACAATGTAACAGATGTGGATGACACCATTCTATTAGTGGAAAACATTGTGGACTTGGAACAATTCCTATGGAAAGTCAAAGATGAAGGTGCAAAGGCAGGCTTAGGGGGGTTGCAGACTGCTAGAAATAGTGCAAATTGAGTCCACTTTAAGGATTAGGGTTAGGGTTAGGGAATCATGGGAACTGTATTATATTGTGGCATCAGAGCTTTCTGACAGAGAAGGCTCAATGTCTCAGAAAAAAAACACAATTCCCATGATTCCCTAGCACTAACTCTAATCCTAAAAGTGGACTCAATTTGCACTATTTCTGGCAGTCTGCAACCCCCCTTATGAAAAAAAAATCATGACCACAGAGGAACTACACAAATCAACTTAGACCAAGAAAAAAATTGAAATAGTTAAAGAGTTCTCCTACCTTGAATAAAATATTAATCAGAATGGAGACTGCAGTCAGGACATCAGAAGTCTAGGAATGGGAAGGGCAGCCATGAAGAAACTAGGCAAGATCATACAGAGGAAAGATATACAACTGAACACTTTAGTTAGAATTGTCCAAGCCATCATATTCCCCATCACCATGTATGGATGCAAGAGCTGAACAATGAAGAAGGCAGATATGAGGAAAATCACTGCATTGAGATGCAGTGCTTGAGAATAGTGTTGAGGATACCAGGGACAACCAAAAAGACAAATGGGTCCTTGAGCAGATAGCCAGAAATCTCCTTGAAAGCCAAGATGATCAAAATGAGGCTGTTGTACTTTGGCCACATCATAAGAAAGCATGACATATTACAAAAGAGAATAATGCTAGGAAATGTTGAAGGCAGTAGAAAGAGAGGAAGACCACACACCAGATAGATAGACTCAGGAGGGTTGCAGACTGCCAGAAATAGTGCAAATTGAGTCCACTTTAAGGGTTAGGGTTAGTGCTAGGGAATCATGGGAATTGTTTTTTTTCTGAGACATTGAGCCTTCTCTGTCAGAGAGCTCTGGTGCCACAATAAAATACAGTTCCCATGATTCCCTAACCCTAACCCTAACCCTAAAAGTGGACTCAATTTGCACTATTTTTGGCAGTCTGCAACCCCTATCAATTAGGGAGGTCATGGGCATGAAATTACAGGACCTGAGCAGAGCAGTTGAGGACAGGGAGTCTTGGAGATGTCTCATCCACAGGGTTGCCATGGGTTGGGGATGACTGAAGGGCAGTTAAAAACAACAACAATATAACCAACAGGACTCTGCTCAATGTATTGGAATAGCTGAAGATTAAACTGAATTGATGCACTGGATTTTTATAAAAAGGAAACTGAAGCCAAATTGGTAGCAATACCTAGTAGCTGGAGGAAGATGAATCTATTACTGAAGTAGCTGGAGGAAGATGAATCTACTACCTAGTAGCTGGAGGAAGATGAATCTATTACTGAAGTACTATTACTGAAGTACAACCCCCCTGAGTCTATCTATCTGGTGTGTGGTCTTCCTCTCTTTCTCTTGTCTGATATAAATTTAGCACAGAAAGCTGTAGAGTTCATGTTCTGAGACAAAATATTTTCATTTGAACAGAACTCTGGGGGAAGTCTAGGGAACACAAACAAGCAAGCAAGCAACCTCTGCCCTTAAAGCATATCTGATTCTGAAGTGGAGTCAATCATGCCATGATTTTTCCTGATTGGTGAGAACCCATTTGCAGAGTTTGCTTCACAGAAGAGGACGTTATCACACGGGGCCTAAAGCAGAAAGAATCCACACCCAATCCCGTCCTATTGCAGTTTTTTTCCCCGTGTGTTCACACGACGTCGCACAGAACCCCGTCCCAACCCCATCCCAATGCGGCATCATCCCCGTTCTTTTGAATGCCGGTTTCTTGGGGAATTACAATTGCGCGACCAGAATGATATCGCAATAATACCGCTTTCGCCGTATGTCTGATCACGAGATACGTATCGTGGAGCATTTCCCCGACATGACCCATGGTTCCCCGTGCTATTTCCCATAGATCTGTGAGGAAGCATCTTATGACGTGTACTTCCTGTTTTGATTGGGCAGCAAGAACATCCTTGCTGGGTTCTGGAAGGGATCTTCTCACTTGTGTGTGAACGGCAGATACGGTTCCCAGGAGTGCATCTATCGCAGTTTTGTTAATTGCGCAATGATGCTAGTTGCGTCTGATAGCCATTTCCTTCTTGTGGGGTCTATACCGGTATAGTTCTGGATTGATTCCATACCGCTTTCTTGCCGTTTTGAGACCCGCGTGTGATAACGTCCAAAGAAGTAGAATACAGTGTCTGTCATTTCCCCCCAGGTCTTATAGTCACTCCTCCCTCAGGCATTAAGCACACTTGTTGCTTTTTTAATTGTGCAGGTTTGAATAACTAATATTAAAAAAAAAATAAACAGCCCAGTTGGAAAGTAACTCTGTGGACTGGAAAAGGGAGGTTTATGACATCATGGTTCTTAGCTAATAGCAAACCTTCACAGTCAGCTTTTTCCATATCTTGTTGAACTACTCCAAAAACCTGTAAAATCAACTTTTCCAGAGCTCACAGATAAAATAAAAATGTATATCTGTATACAGAATAGCAGAGCTGTTATTGAATCAATCTGGCTTTGCTACATTTATAAAGTTCACAATGTCCTCATATCTGGTGTCTATAAGTTAAGCATTAAAACCAAGTTTTAGGATGAGTTCTGCGTCCTTCATTTTTTTAATGGTAGTTCTCATATTTTCCTTTACTAATGTTTTCACCTAGGCATGCATATTATACAGAACAACATGCATTTGTGGTGCCTTATTGGGAAAAAAAGTAAGCTCTTTTCCATCCAAATAGCCCAGATGTTAGTTATTCTGCATTCTGTACACTGTCTTGCTTCCTACAAAGTTGGGTGAAATAAACATTTCTAGCTGACTTCATATATGAGGGAACCTGAGCTTTCCAGCCACTGCCCACAGCAATGGAGAAATAAAAGACAGCATTTGTTTTAGTTAAAAAGCCCATTTCCAAAATGATAGCTAATGCCACGAAGGCATTGTTGTTTCCAGAGCGACAACATGCTGCCGGACATATATAGAAGAAAACACACACATATTACACCCACATCCACACTGCTTCCTTCTATAGTCATCTTTCCAGATAGTAGAACTTTACAAGAAAGTGTAACCAAAATGAATATGGAATACCAACGGAATGACCTTCAGTACACTTATAGGCTTCATGCCACAGCTATAGTAGCTAAGTCAACAAACTGTCTTTGTTGATTTAGAGAAAATGAAATGAGAACACTTTTCATGCAAGGAAAAATACGGTGTAATTGGCTGAAACTGGAGTATAGAAGAATTGATAATTAAATCTCTTGAAAGCTATAAATGAGAGATCTTGAATCATATTTATTATGGCTTCATAGCAAAAACTCTGTTTTGGCCTCAAATCTTTAACATAAAAAAATTGAAGGGGAACTTTTAAAATATCATTGCTAATCTTTGTGTGGCATGAGCTTAGTCCATGTCTACTTTCCCCCTATTAACTGAAATACTTGCTTTTTCTGAGTTTAATCTTTAAATCTGTCCAGTGTCCTTTGATTCAAGTTTTGAAAGAAAGTGGCAGAAGTTATAGGGAAGGAAGGGAATGGGCGCCATTTGTGTCAGCCTATGAAAACAATACTTGAAGCAGAGATATTGTCATTTTCAGTGGGTTTTCTGGGCTATGTGGCCACATTCTGGGAGAATTTATATCTGACCTTTCATCTGCATTTATGGCTGGCATCTTCAGAGGGTGGTGCCATGGAAATGTGTGGTGTATATATATATACTTAGTGACCCTTGGTTGGGGAGGAAGTGCTTTACATGTTAATCTCTGTGTTGGTCTGTTGTTGAATGGCAAGGCCTCAGGATGTGAGGTGGATGTGTGTCTGTTTAATTAGCAATGCATTGTCTGTGGAGAAACCCCCTGACCCTGGGTGGTGTTCATTTACATGTATAGCCACAGATAAAGGTGAAACATCAAGAATAAATTCTTCCAGAATGCATCCACATAGATGTAAGAAGGACTTGAACCTGGGGAATTACTAAAGTCCAAGTCTTCAAAGGGATCTTTTATCCTATGTTTACAGAGGTGGCTAAGGAATACACTGATGGAGACAATACTTTCCAATGAACTGTAATTTATTTGGGAATTCAAGTATACAAAGACACTCTACCATTCACAAATACACACAAGAACTCAAGAATAAAGTAGTTAGCTTGGAGACGATACACAAGGCTTTCTAATGGTAATAATTACCTGAAGGAGGCTGCTCCAGTGATGAATGAAGGTGGATAGACTCGACAGTTATGAAAGGGAAAGGACAATGGAAAGAGCCAGAACCCAAATCAGAGTTCACAGTGGCTCAGTGTCACCATGAAATCTAACCAGACCCAATGTGCCCGAGATTTTGGAGATCTTTTATACCCTTAAACTTAGCCTGAGGCAAAGAGTTGCTATTGTATATCAAAGGATTCTGGGTTACTACTCTTTGAAGTAAACAATTTCCAAGGAGAGGATGTGGGATGTTAATGTTATCTCATGTTCAGCTGGACACATCCTGACTGGTACCCATAAATCTAGGTGCAAATGTCCTGTTTTGCAGCTCCTAGGCCTGGCCCTTTTGATCTGTAAATTGCTGTAGGTGCAAATCTGACCTTTCAGGTGCCTACATGATGTGCTCACCTTGGGTCTATTGCAGTTCGGCTTTTCCAGTCTAGGGCCATGGCAGGGACCCACAAAAAGTTTTTTTTTAAAAAAAATATTAAATCAGTATTGTAACATAGCCCAGAAAACCCATAGAAAACTATGGATGCTGGCTGTGAAAGTCTTCACATATTGTTCTTTATCATTAACTGCCCTTGAGTCATCCCTGAATCATGGCGATCCTGTTGATGAGACATCTTGAAGACCCCCTGTCCTCCATTGCTCTGCTTAAGCCCTGTAGATCAGGTCTTAAGTCAGATCTGTGGCCTCCCAAATTGAGCCTAGACATCTGGCCTGTGATCTTCCATTCTTTCTACTGCCCCCCACCTTTCCTGGCATTATCTGAACATCTGGAAGATAATTTCATAATCACAAAAAGCCAACACGGGTTTCAGAGAAACAGGTCATGCCAGACCAATCTGATCTCTTTTTTTGATAAAATTACCAGCTTGGTAGATGAAGGGAATGCTGTGGATATAGTATATCTTGATTTCAGTAAGGCCTTTGACAAGGTTCCCCATGACATTCTTGCAAGCAAGTTGGTAAAATGTGGGCTAGATAAAGTAACTGTTACATGGATTTGTAATTGGTTGACTGGTCGAACGCAAAGGGTGCTCAACAATGGCTCCTTTTCAACTTGGAAAGAAGTGACCAGTGGGGTGCCACAGGGCTCTGTCCTGGGCCCAGTGCTATTCAATATCTTTATTAATGATTTGGATGACGGTATTGGGGGCATAGTTATCAAATTTGCAGACGACACCAAATTAGGAGGAGTAGCTAATACCCCAGAAGACAGGATCAAAATTCAAAATGACTTGAACAGACTATAAAGTTGGGCCAAAGCTAACAAAATGAAATTCAACACGGAGAAATGTAAGGTACTGCACTTAGGGCGGAAAAACGAAAAGTACAGATATACGATGGGGGACACCTGGCTGAATGAGACTATGTGTGAAAGGGATCTAGGAATCCAGGTGGACCACAAGTTGAACATGAGTCAACAGTGCGATGCAGCAGCTAAAAAGGCCAATGCAATTTTAGGCTGCATCAGTTGAAGTATAGTGTCTAGATCAAGAGAAGTAATAGTGCCACTCTATTCTGCTTTGGTCCGGCCTCACCTGGAATACTGTGTCCAGTTCTGGGCACCACAATTCAAAAAGGATGTGGAGAAACTGGAGCGTGTCCAAAGGAGGGCAACTAAAATGGTGAAGGGTCTGGAAACCAAGCCCTATGAGGAACGACTTAAGGAGCTGGGGATGTTTAGCCTGGAGAAGAGAAGGCTAAGAGGTGATATGATAGCCATGTTTAAATATTTTAAGGGATGTCATATCGAGGAAGGAATAAGCTTGTTTTCTGCTGCTCCAGAGACTAGGACCCGAAACAATGGATGCAAGCTGCAAGAAAAGAGATTCCACCTCAACATTAGGAGGAACTTCCTGACAGTAAGGGCGGTTCGAGAGTGGAACACACTCCCTCGGAGAGTAGTGGAGTCTCCTTCCTTGGAGGTCTTTAAGCAGAGGCTGGATGGCCATCTGTCAGGGATGCTTTGATTGGGAGTTCCTGCATGGCAGGGGGGTTGGACTGGATGGCCCTTGTGGTCTCTTCCAACTCTATGATTCTATGATTCTATGATTCTATTGCCTTTTCTAATGAGTCCTGCCTTCTCATGATGTGGCAAAGGTATGGCAGCCTCAGTTTGATTGTTTTGGCTTCCAGGGACATTTTTGGCTTTATCTGCTCAAAGACCCATGGGTTTATCTTTTTTGGTTGTCTATCATATCCTCAGCACTCTTCTCCAGCACCACATCTCAGATGAGTTGATTTTCTTCTTATCTGCTTTCTTCACTGTCCAGCTCTCACATCCATATATGATAATGGGGAATACAATGCAGAGATATGAAAAATGTTAAGTAAACAGAACAAAGAGAGGAGAACCCAATGGAGGAAATCAGCACAGTTCCTTTTTCTATTGCTTGAGAGGGTGAATGAATGGGGTTTCGTTTTTTGTTATGGCCATTCTATAGAGATTGTAGAGGTTCAGAACACTGTTGTTGTTGTATGTCTTCAAGTCATTACTGAGTTATGCTGACCCTAAGGGTTTTCACAGAGTTTTCTGGGGCTGGAAGTGTATGCAACTCACCCAAGGTCTGCCAGTGGTTTTCCATGGCAAAACAGGGAATCTAATTCTGATCTCCAGAGTCTTAGTTCAATGCCCAAACCACTACACCACTCTGGCTCTTACTCTACTTTAACATGTGATTCAAATAATTGATTGTTATATTTAACATCTTTGAAATACGTGACAGGAAGATATTGATATGGGCATTGACCGGGATAGATCAATTGGAGTAGTGCGGGGCAAGGGGAGATATAGCATTAACAGAGTGGGGGTAAAATATAAGGGAAGACAGGATCGATACTTGAAATCCATCCCACCTTCCACTCACTCTGCAAGCCTGAAAGAACTGAGAGTCGCTCCAACCATACCACGGACCCTTACCTTGCTCCTCTGCAATGCCAGGTCGGTAAGGAACAAATCTCATGCAATCTATGATTTGTTGGAGGAGGAAAATGCCGACCTGTCTCGTTTTACTGAAACCTGGCTGGGGGAGGATAGTAGTGTCACCTGAGTTAAGGCTCTTCCAGCCGGGTATACGGTTAAGGAGCAGGTTAGGGAAAGTGGCTGAGGGGGGGGAGTGGCCTTGGTCCATAAGAGTACCATTACTTTGACCAGGAGACCTATCCAAAAAATGAATCACATTGAGTGTATTTACCTGACCATGAAAGCTAGGGACAGTCTGCGAATTCTGTTGGTATACCGTCCACCCCATTGCTTAACAGACTCCCTGGCCGAGCTGACACAGCTGGTCTCGGAGCTGGTGTTGGAGTCCCCCAGGCTCCTTGTTCTGGGGGACCTCAACATTCCCTTCAAGTCCAGCTTAGTAGATCTGAAAGGCGCAGCTCGGGAGTTCATGACTTCCATGACAGCCATGGGCCTGTCCCAATTAGTTCAGGGTCCTACACATTGTGCTGGTAATACACTCGATGTGGTCTTTTGTACAGATCAGAAACATCCATGGGCAGAAGAGACTCAAATTTCTGCCCTAGTCATGGATGAACCATTTTCTGGTCAAAGCAGGACTCGAGGTCACTACCCATACCTCCTTGGGGGTGGAGGACCTATTAAAATAGTCTGCCCTCAAAGGCTGATGGAACCCAAAAGGTTCCAGGAAGCCTTAGAGGGTTTTATGGTTGGGAACGACGTCGATCCTGTCGATGCTCTGGTTGATACCTGGAACAACGATCTTACCAGAGCTGTAGACATTATCGCTCCCAAGCGTCCTTACCAACTCGCTTCGAATAAAAAACCATGGTACACGGAAAATCTTCGGCAAATGAAGTGGGTTGTGCAATGACTGGAGTGCCGCTGGCGGAAACATCGACGTTTATCTGACAAGACACTCCTAAGAAACCATTTGGACTCTTATGGGGTGGCAATAGATGCAGCAAAGAAATTTTTCTATGCTGCACGTATTGCATCTGTAAAGTCCCATCCAGCAGAGCTGTTCAGGGTGGTAAAAGAATTAACACAATTGCCTCCCACCCTGAACTTACTATTGGAACCAACTAAAGCTGCTGTGATGCTTTTAACCACTTTTTTTATAGATAAAATCTCTCAGATAAGGGTCGATCTAGATGCTGGAATTATAACAGAACCAATAAGAGAGATGTCCAGGGACTCTGTGGACTGTATTAAACTAGAACGATTTGAGTTTGTAAATAAGATGAAGTGGACAAGCTTCTTGGAAGTGTTAGGAAGATGACATGCCCTCTCAATCCTTGCCCATCATGGCTGACCATCCAGGGAGGATATGCAGTAAAATCGTTGCTGCAGTGCATAATTAATACATCTCTCAGGGAGGGCAAATTTCCACCGAGCTTAAAACAAGCAGTGGTTAAACTGCTCCTGAAAAAGCCCCCCCCCTTGATCCCCTGGTAAGAACCAACTATAGACTGGTCTCTTTATTACCATTTCTGGGCAAGGTGATCGAGAGGGCAGTAGCCTTCCAACTCCAGGTAGCCTTGGATTAAGCCAATTATCTGGACCCATTTCAAGCCAGCTTCAGGGCGGGATAAGGAGTTGAGACTGCCATGGTCGCCTTAGTCGATGACCTCCGCCTGGGTATTGACAGGGGAAGTGTGACCCTGTTGGCGCTCTTGGGCATCTCAGTGGCATTCGATACCATAGACCATGGTATCCTTCTGGGACGCCTGACGGAGTTAGGTATTGGGGGCACTGTGCTCCAGTGGCTCCAGTCCTACCTCTTGGACAGATCCCAGATGGTGAGGCTGAGGGACAGTTGCTCCTCTGAAAGGGAGCTGACATCTGGCATCCCGCAGGGCACCATACTGTCCCCCATGCTGTTTAACATTTACATGAAGCCGCTGGGAGAGATCATCTGGAGATATGGGGCGCGGGGTTATCAATATGTTGATGACACCCAACTCAGTTTCTCTATGTCTTCGACTACTGTGGTGACTAAGGATGGTATCGCTCCTCTGGATGCCTGCCTTGAGTCAGTAATGGGTTGGATGAGGGAAAACAAACTCAAGCTGAATCCAGAGAAAACAGAGGTACTAGCGATAGGTACCCCCGGTCCGGGAAGAGAGTTTTGTCATCCAGTCCTGGATGGGATCACACTTTTCCCTAAAGGACAAAGTACGCAGTTTGGGAGTACTCCTGGACTCATTCCTGCAGTTGTCATCTCAAGTAGATGCGATGGCCAGGAGTGCTTGGAACCAGCTTCGGCTGATTTGCCAACTGTGCCCCTACCTGGACCGAAGGGACCTTGAAGCAGTAGTACTTGCCCTGGTAATTTCTCATTTGGACTTCTGTAACACGCTGTACATGGAGCTACCTTTGTATCAAGTTTGGAAGCTTCAACTGGTTCAAAATGCGGCAGCCAGACTGGTCGCTGGAACATCTAGAGAGGACCACATTACACCGGTATTAAGAGCTCTTCACTGGCTGCTGATTAGCTTCCGGGCACAATACAAAGTGTTGGTCATCACCTATAAAGCCCTACATGGCTTGGGTCCGAGTTACTTGAAGGAATGCCTCTCCTCACACAATCTGTCCCGCACATTCAGAACATCAGGAAAGAATTTATTAAATTACTGTAAAACTAGACTAATATCTATTTCCCAAAGATCATTCACGGCTGTGGCCCCCAAGTTATGGAATGGCCTGCCGGAGGAGATTAGTCTTATTTCTACGCTAGAGGCTTTTAAGAAGGCACTTAAGATGGAGCTCTTCTGGCAGGCCTATCCACCTGACCTCCCTAAATGAACATAAGATTAGATATGACCATCTTATAAGGACCTTCTGGGTGAAAAAGATGATATCACTCGCGGCATAGACCTGCATTGTAATTTTATTATTGTATTAATCATTGCTGTTATTTTTATTGTTTTTATTGTTGGGTTTATCGTTTATTATTGTTCTTTTTATTACTGTTGTGGTTTTATTGTTATGTTTTTTTTTAATTGATTGTACTACTGTACATTTTGTACATTTTATCTTTGTACTCCCGCCTCGATCCATAGGGAGAGGCGAGAAATATAAATAAATTATTATTATTATTATTATTATTAACATAAAACCCAACATCACCCTAATGGAATGCAGCCGAGACACTGGACGGAGGCAGGAATTATCGCACTGTAATTCGCCACTGATTCCGCTGATGGATTGCATCCTGGATTGGGAGCTTTCTGTTTTCAAAAAAGGGCTGGCTGAGCATGGCTGGGACCCAGGATGCAGTCGCCTGGTGGAATCAGTGGGGAATTACAGTGCAATAGTTCTTGCCTCCATCCAGCATTCCGGCAGCATCCTGTTAGGGTGATGTCAGGTTTTATGTTAATGCAATAAGCTACTTGGATTTGACTTGGCAATAAATGATGTGCTGGCTCAACTCAAGCTGCAACTTGTATATTTTTAGTGACCAACCTCCTGGAATCATTCACTTTGAGCTGCAGGCAAGACTGTGGGGTGCGTTTCTCAAAGGGGAGCAGCAAATGTATTAGGCACCTGCACAGGCTTGAGGTGAAAGGATCCATCAAAAGCTTTTCATAAGCTGTGAAAGACTCCTCCATTGAGCAGTGTGGACAGGCTGCTGAGTAAGCATCAGCCCCTTGACTTGCGACAACTTGAGACTTGACTTGACTGTATCTTGCAAAGACCTGAGACTTGACTTGAGACTTGAAGGTAGAGACTTGAGAAGAAGTAGAAGACTTGAATACAGCACTGGTATTGGGGAAGTCTTGTTGATTTATTTTGTATCTGGTTTATTTAACTTTACAATACTTGGCTTAGAGCAGGGGGGGTTCCCACACTTTTTTATCTGGGGGCTGGTTCACTGGCCCCCAGATCTTCGGGGGGGCAGAGGCACGTGCACGCGCATGCATGTGCGCATGCGCACTACTCGGGCTCCATTTTGTGTTCCAAAAAGGCGCCCAGAGTAATGCACATGTGCCCGGCGTCACACACGCATGCGCACAACTCTGGGTGCAATTTTGGAACACAAAATGGCACCCGAGTAGTGCGCATGCACATGTGATGCGGGGTGCCATTTTGTGTTCCAAAATGGCGCCCGGTGTTGTGCATATGCGCGTGTAATGCCGGGCACATGCGCACCACTCCGGGCGCCATTTTGGAACACAAATGGCGCTTTGCATTGCACGCGCATGCGCACCACTCTGGCGCCATTGTGTGTTCCAAAATGGCACCCCTGCATTGCACGTGCGTGGTGGTGGTGGTGGCAGGTCCGGCCGCGGGCTGGTTCAAAGGCCTTGACGGGCCAGGTTCGGCCCATGGGCCATAGTTTGGGGACCCCTAGCTTAGAGGGTTTGTATGTTAACTGTTTTACTACATCTGTGCATATCTGATAGTCCAGTTCATTACCTATTGGCCACTCCTTTAACAACCAGCCTCTAAGTAATTGGTTTGGCTGGCCTTCACAGCCCACCTTCAGGGCCATACTCAAAGCCATTCCAGCCTGGAAGATCCTTACAGAAATTATACTTTATTGACATAGGTGGTGTCTGCACAGGCCAAAATACTCTTGGAGCAGCTCAGAATATTCTGGTCTTTGAGCTGTCCCAATGACCTCCACATTACTTCATGCTCCTCCATTGTGATGTTGGATAGGTGTCTACACTCTTGTCTTGCTGTGATGCCTGGCTGTGACTTGCTTACTCGGAGGTCAGAATAAGATGCCCAGTGTTGATCACATGGTTGACATAGTGGGATGTATTGTAAGTAGCCAGCATCATAAGAGTGTTCTGAATCTTCCAGGAATATCTGGAGCAAATAGTTGGTTTTTAATAACTGTTTTAAGGCTGTTAAACCCTGGGTTCAGTTCTAAACTGGCCATTTATGTCATACAGACTGTTTGCACCATAACCAGGGATTGGGCTTTGTGTCATCAGGACTCCTTGCTCTGGGAAGTGGGTGAGCAGGATGTTTTATTTGGGCAATGCAGATAGGGCAGCAACTTTGAAAGATGAGGGTTATATCAATACCACTATGATGCAGTGGAGCAGGACTTTGTGGAAGTGGTATTTGAATAAACTTAAAATATATTCTTAAAGCTGTCTTCTCCATTTGACAGCTTGGAGTCAAAGACTACTTGTAGTTGAAGTTCATTGTATCCCAGATGGTAATTTCATTCCTAGAAAGAGCAGAGAAGTATTCCATCCATAAATAACTGGAGACAACCTCTTGGCCTTTCAGTTCTGCAGAACTAGTCTCTTGGCAGTGACAGCTACTTGCAAGATCAGTTTCCTCAAATAGTCAAGTGTAAGAGTTCACATAAGTGAGATGTAAGCCAACAAAGGGTTGGTTGTTGCAAAGTATAATTATGCCTTTAGTATCATTAATATTATACATAATTGAGACCAAAGAAAGAAACTCTGGGCATATCTACATCTAGGTGTCCACAGACAGAATCTTGTTGGTGGCATATGCTGGGGTGATAATTGTTTAGAGCAGGGGTCAGCAACCTACAGCCCGTGGGTGGTGTCCCCCCCGAGGCCTTTGGAACGCCCCCCACCACCCCCGCCGCCACCATGCGCATCGCAACCACCATTTTGTTTTCCTTCAGAGTACTCCTGCGCATGCGCGAACAAGCCGCAGCTGCCATTTTGGAAAACAAAATGGCGGGCGCGACGCGCATGGCGGTGGTGCGGTGGCAGCATGTGCGGAGGCGGTGGGGGTCATAGTCTTCGTCGGGGGTTATTGGAGGCCACGCGCGTGAGTGCGCGCACCGCCATTTCCCCCCTGTCCCCACCATTGGCCCATGGAAGACCCAGGGATCCCTGGACCGGCCCCAGGTAAGGGGAACTTGCTGACCCCTGGTCTAGAGGAGCAAGGCCTATACTTTATTTATTGCTTGGCCATATTGATTGCAAGTGCAATTAATATGGCCAGTCAATGGTCAGATGATGGAGTTGTATATGGGCACGCCCCAGCACATTCAGGGAAGAAGCAACAGCTGGCATGCCCCAGCCACAACGGTAAGCATGCTAGTTTGGATTTATGTACCACAGGTGCTCCTGTTGTAAGTTGATACAACAGATTCAGAACAGAAATTGTATCTGTCTCTATCTGTTGTCTTCTGGGCTTATAAAGTATTCTTAACATACAGAAAAATAGTTCACTGGAAGAATGAAGATTTAAATAATCTTCACATGCACCATGAATTATGAGAAGAACCTCCTAATCACACACAGCTTCACTTTACTGGCTTTTAAAAATAACATTTGATGTGGTATGAAAAGACAATAAAACTGGCATAGCATCACACCCCAACTTATAAAGATATGCTACCATTGTGAAGATCCATGCTTTGACAAACAGATCCCACTATAAAAGGGCTAGCTTTGATTTTTGACAACAGAGTAAACAAAGATTTGGCAGACTCAAGAGCAACCCATCCATTTGATGTAACAACAGCTACATTACTAATTCAGATAGGAATGCTTACAGAGACTTGATCTTCTGTTTCCAATAAGGAAAGGGGAAGCAGAAAATTACCGTTCTGTAATCCTAGCAGGCACCATTTTCAGTAGGATTCTGATATATAACAAATTTGAATTCCAGCAATAATCCTCATAAAAAGTTGCTTCTCTCCAGCAAGTTGGATAAACCTGGGTGATGAAGGCCTTCTGTGCCTGCCATGGCATTGCACCTCAGGACACAGAAGCCTGTCCAAATTTCAAAGCTTGTCTAGGCTCCACTATAGTCTATGAAGCACAGATTGATCTTCTTTGGAAATTCTTTTGTACATTTCATTATCCAGCATATGTTTGCTATACAATCTCTATGGCCTCTTCCTTTCCTGAACCCAGCTTGGACATTTGGCATTCTTCACTCATATGGTTAAAATCTTAGTTTCCATGAGAAATTAATGTAATGGTTCTTTGATTACTGCAATTCCAGGTATTTCCTTTCTTGGGGATTGGAATGTAAACTGAGCATTTCTAGATATCAGTTCCTGGTATTTCATTGCTCTCAAGTGTTCCCAGTGCAGCTCTCACTTCACTTTTTAAACTGGAGGTTCATTCTCATATGGTTATTCTTTAAATTAATCTGTCATCATTTTGTCTCTTTTATAGTCCTTCTGTGTATTGTTTCCATTATCTTTTTATTTCTTCTTGATCATGTAATATGTACCCCTGTTGGTCTTAGAGCATTCCTACACTTGTTTTAAATTTTCATTGAATTTCTCAGACCCTGTTGAAGAGGTCTCTTGTTTTTCCTTTTTTGTTATTAGCTTCTATTTCACTGCATTGATTATTATAGCTCTCCTTATCCTTGTTGTATATGTGCATTCAGGGCTCTGGTTCTTTTTCTGTCACCTTTCATGCTTGTTTCTTTTCTGTCCTTGACTGCTTATATCAGGGGTAGGTAACCTATGGCCTGGGGGCCGGATGTGGCCCCCTGAGGCCTTTGGACGGCCCCAGGCCAGTCCTGCCACCGCTGCCACGGCCCCCCGCCGCTGCCGCCACCTGCCATGATGACATTGATTATTGTTGTTATTACTTGTTCTTGGAGGTTTTTCTTGGCAAAATCTCCACAGGAGTTTTGCCATCATGGCTTTTCTAGGGCTGAGAGAGTGTGCATGCATATATTTTTTTTAATTAATTTTTTTAAAATTCGGCCCCCCAATTATCTGAGAGACAGCAACCCGGCCCCTGGATCAAAAAGGTTGCCTACCCCTGGCTTATATAGTTTCATCTGTCATCCACTAAGGTTTATCTTTCTACTTTCCTTTCTACAAACATTCCTGATTTCAGTCCAGAGTTTTTCTGGCTCCTGCTCAATTAGACTTAATAGTGCAAATCTATTTTTCACTTCATGATGCTCTTCAGGTTGTATTTCAGCATGTTAATTAATTTAGTGTTTTTCCTTAGCTTTACTTTAACTTTTGCTATTAGTGGTTCATGGTCTGTGCCACAATCTGCTCCTGGTCTTGTTTTTGCTGAGGGATTGGAGCTTATCCATCTTCTGCTTCCAATTAGATAGTTGATGTTTCTATATAGTCCATCAGGTGGTGTCCATAAATTCTATACCTGCATACATTTTCTGTCTTCTCCAATTTTACCTCACCCTGTATATGTAAATATATTCCCTATTTCTCATAAAGTTTTGTTTGTTTGTTTCTTTACATTTTTAGCTTGCTATTTAGTCAGTGGTACAGCCAAAACTTTATCCCTCTCCAAAATCTTTTTCCCTCCCCAGAATCATATGTCCCTTTCCCAGTGTGACCAGACATCTTCCTTTTCCAGGACATGTCCTACATTTCAGCCTTCTGTCCAGGAGAAATGCCAAAATGTCCTCCTTATTGAGCATGATGAAGGGGGGTTGCAGACTGCCAGAAATAGTGCAAATTGAGTCCACTTTTAGGGTTAGGGTTAGGGTTAGGGAATCATGGGAACTGTATTTTATTGTGGCACCAGAGCTCTCTGACAGAGAAGGCTCAATGTCTCAGAAAAAAACAACAATTCCCATGATTCCCTAGCACTAACCCTAACACCAAAAGTGGACTCAATTTGCACTATTTCTGGCAGTCTGCAACCCCCCTAAGAAACATGAATATACATTTGTATGAGTGTTTTTAGCTTTTATTTTGCAATGTCCTCAATTTTTCTTGAATGCCCTCCATTTGTGGTGCCTTGTCCTCCTTTCAGGGCTAGCCATCTGGTCACTCTGCTCTCTTCCGATAAGGTATTTATCAAATGTTCAGCTTCTACACTAGAAGCTTGCTAACCCTATATGGCACATCAGAAGAAGGCATAGAGTTGAGAGTGGAAAGTGTCTTTTCCTACTCATGAATCACCCCACACCCTCTGGAGTCTTGAGCAGCACCACAAGACTCATGTTCTAGGCCTTAGAGTCTATGGGGTCTGAAGCCACGAACAGCAGCATGAGTACTGCGACTTGAATTTCAATACATCCTAATTTCACATGCTAGGAAAATTTATATCTTCCAAGACAGATCCTTACAAAATGACAATTACAACAAAGCTGGGCAGCTGTAAAAGGTAAGCATCATACAGGTGAAGCTGCTGCCCATAATAGCTTCTGAATTATGTCATTAAGCCCTGAGGCTCTCATGACAGAATCGTAAGGGTTCTTCAGAGTAGACAGCCACTAAAAGTAGAACAATGAGTCCAAGAATGAAGTCATTTCCTTGCAAGGAAGAGCTACTGGCTGAAGCCAGGTGATCAGTCATTGTAGTGCTATATTAACTTTTAACAGCTGTCTGTAAGATCTCCTCAGAGCTAGGCTTTAAGACCAGGAAAAGTTATGAAAAAATAATATATTGATGTCCTTGGTAGGGATAATATAGTTTTCACAGATGGAGAACTTTAATTTTTGTGTGGAGAGGGGAAACTTTCTCTTTTTCTCTCTTCTTGTAGAGAGGTATTTCTGAAACAGCCAGGTTTGACCCAAGGAACCCTTAGCAAAAGGGTACCAAACTGAGTCACACATGAGATGGGCATAAAATAATGATCTAGTACTTCTTTGGATATAAATTAGCATAGAATCATAGCATCATAGAGCTGGAAGAGACCTCAAGGGCCTTCCAGTCCAACCCTTTCTTTCAGTCATGTGCATCCCCAGCTCATTAACAAAAATGAGTGCAAAAAACTCTCAAGTAATTGATAAAGATGTTGAAAAGCACTGGCCTCAGGACAGAACCCTGTGGCACCCACTACCCCCCAAGATAAATAAGTGTCTTCACATCATTTCTGACTTATGGTGACTTCAAGGCAATCCTATTTTGGTTCTTGGCAAGGTTTGTTTGCTAAATGTACAAGTTTCAACCATGTATGTTAAGACTTTAAAAAAAATTAAGTCAGTAGTACCCATTTCTTTAAAGAAATCCAAAGAATAACCTGGACAGTTTCAGGTATCAACTACTTCACCTCAGCTCCAAAGGGAACCCCAGCTTTGGAACACAGAGATCTTCTTGTGCTTCCCAAAAGATTTAACAGCCATAAGTCAAAAGGAACATTCTCAGACAGAGTTTTGGACCAAGGAAACTGACTAGTGGTAAGCAGATGTATTGCTTTCAGGCTCAACACTAACTGAACAGTGTAAAGATCTGAAAGATCTGCATCAGCTCATCCAGCCCCTTCAAAATTTAGATCAAGGGACATGATTTGCACTACTATGTTCCATTCAACTCCAACAACTCTATAAATACATTTCTCACCTGAGGCTTTAATATCTCTCTTCTACCCCAAGGTCTAGTCTCCCTTCACCCCTCCCTATTATTGACATGAAAGTGATATTAAAAGGGGATGTTTGAGTCACATAGCCATGACAGCACCATTGTGTGGGAAAGTAGCCTTGCCATATAAGGGGGAATCTCAAGAGCACACAGCCAAGGATAGATTAATCAAAATTGGAATCTGCATATTCCCTTCACTGATAGGAGTGGTGGTGGGTGATAGACTTTGTGCTTACAAGTGAACAGAAATCCAAGTACACTTCCATCTTGGAGCAATACTTCTTTGTCCAAGGACATTTGCACTGATTGTCTGGCCATTCACAACTTTCCTTCCCATTCTTCTTTCCTGGAAACTCCACTTTAATTGTGAATTCTGCTCTGGGACAGGTTTTACCCTACAAATATACCTGCTTAGGTACCAACAATTTGGTCTCACTTGAGGTCAGACAGACACTCTGTCTGTATCTAGCTTGGCTTCTCAGCATTGCTGGCCATGCCACAAGCCCTAGACAGCTTGCTGAGCCACTTCTATTCACAGTGTTCCTCATCTGGAACTCCACTTCTGAAATCAGTACAGTATAATCCTCTGCAGTTTCTTAAGTTGCTATCTGCTATTCGTTTTTATTGTGTCAGTTCTGTTAGCATGGTTACGCAGTGTGTGAAGATCCACATAGGCATGCAGCACCAGGATCATGATCTTCTCAGATGCAGCAGGTAGCTTGTCAGCTGGAGAAGCACCTCTCCCCTTCCAGACAGAGTAAAGAGACTCCACAGACAGATGTCTCTCAGATAAGGCTTTAATCTTAGTTCCTCTATGTACAAGGCTATTTTCAGCAATCATCCAACACGACTCTCCAGCAATCCACTACAACAACACCAACCACCACATGTGTGTCCAGAGGCTTCTGCCTTATATAGCCATGGCTCCACATGGCTTTCTGGCCCTGCCTCTTCCTGCTGGACACCTGTCTCTCACCTGACTCCGAAGTTTTGCAGAAGTTTTGTGTGCTTTCCAGCACCAAGTGACCATCCCCATGATGTCACATCCTATGACACATCATGAGTCAGCATGACTCAGCAGTGATCAAATGCTGTGTTATCATGGCTGCTGATATTCCCCACATTGTACATTTACCCCTGGGACTCCATCCTAACATGTTCTTGAATATGTGTGTGTGAGTGTTTCTTTGCAAAGATAATGATTACCTTCGATTCATAAATAAAACTATTTTGAAATTTGAATTGTGGAGTTCACTTTCTCAGAACTGGTATATACAGTGACCTCTCCACACGAAGCCTTCCATGGCAAATGGACGACAATTAAAACATGGCTAAAATATAAAGATATAGTTACCAAAGGCAAGGATTTTGAGTTAAAATTGAAAACAATATAAGAGTTAACAAAGATAGATCCAAATATTCAATGGTTTACATATTTACAACTAAAAGAAAGATTCAGGATCGATAGAAAACTTCAAGGATTTGAAGATGAATTGATGGACATAGATAAGATAATGTTACAATCTTCAAGACAGAAAATAAGCAAATTTTATAAGATATTAATGGAAATGAAAAAAGAATCGGAAAAAAATTCTGACAACATGATCAAATGAGCAACTGATATAGGCAGGACAATCAAGTTAGAAGATTGGGAGAGCGCAAGGAAAAAAGCAGACAAATTTACAAATTCACAAGATTTGAAGGAAAATTTCTGGAAAATGGAACAGAGGTGGTACTTGACGCCTGCTAGGATCACAAACATTTACAAGAAAAAAGGGAAAGAATGTTGGAAATGCAAACATAATGTGGGGTCATGGTACCATACATGGTGGAAATGTGAAGAAATGAAGAAATTTTGGAAAGGAATACACATTACTATACAGAACATTTTAAAGATAAAGTTTGAATTAACTCCAGAAATATATTTATTAAACATGATGAGAAAACTGGACCCAATGAATGAGAAATTTTTTTGGAGAATTATTTTATATATGGTTACAGCAGCGAGAATTTTAATTGACCAAAAATGGAAACAGCAAGATACACCAAAGATAGAAGAATGGCTCTTAAAATTATTAGAGATGAAAGAAATGGATAAATTAACGAAACTATTAAACAATAAAAATTTAGATTTGGTCAATGAGGAATGGGCTCCAATAGAGGTATATATAAAAGAAAGATGGAATATATGAGCCAAGAGAAAAAGAAATAAAGGATTCGGTATGGTTTATTAGCAAGATTGTTTATACATGTGTAATTGGAGGTGGATAGATAAACCATAAAAAATTTATAAAGTGTACTCACGGTGTTCGAACTAAAGGAAGTGATGTAAACTTGTAAATAGGATTAATATAATATGACTAAGGTAGTTAATATTCTAGGTTTTTTTAAGGATTGTTAAAAAAATCATTTTTGATAAAAATAAAATAATAAAAAAAAGAACTGGTATATACAGTCTAGAAGATCCTTATTTTGAATTGCCTGGTCCCTCTCAGCTGTTATGATTGAGCTGATAAAATTCCCCTATTGAATATTAATTGTGGATACCCTCCTGCGACCCTTGCATTTTGGGTAACATCTCCATACTGCATTTGAAGAAGTAGGTTTATATCTATGAAATCTTATGCTAAAATAAAAACCAGTTAGCCTTAAAGGTGCTGTCACATTTCTTTATTTTCTCCTTTTCTTTTCTCCTTTTTAAAACCCACTCACCTACACCCCAAATGTTTGCAGGCATGTAGCCCCTTCTGAGTAGATGAAGTTTGACAAATATCAGAAAATATGTACATGATGTTATTACTCTTTGGATTTCTTTAAATAGAAAGGTGCTGCTATTTTGTTTTTTCAAAAATGTTCTTAACATAGGTCCTTGGCATGAGTTCTTAGCTGCCTCTCTTAAAGGATGAAGCCTGCCAAATTTCAGACAAGTAGGTCTGTGGAGGGTGTGTGTGTGCACAGTCACAAGCACACAAGCATATGTACAAAGGAATGTCTTTACAGTTCGGGAGTAAGGGATATATGAACCCCCCCATGCCATAGTTTTAGGGGGAACATGTATGAAAGTGGCTTGCACTGTAGTAGCAACTTCAGTTAAGTAACTTGAAATGCTTTAGAAAGAAAAGTACATGGATTAGGGAGCAAATAATGAATGAAATATAGCCTGAGGTTTTGTTTTTGTTTCTTCCTCAGCTGAAACTAACTGATAAGCTCCTTGCCATCCAGAAGCACTGTGGCTGGAAATAAAAAATGAGAGCCCTAATTAAGTTATTCCCTGTCCAGAATTTAGAACAGTCAGTCACAAATCTTCTCCTCTTTCTCCTCCTCTTCTTTCTCTCTCCCCATTGTTTGTTGTGCTTGTAGGGGAAGAGTAGCCATTTATAACAGTCTGCATCTCCATAGTTGACTGACAGCTTTCCTAGAATAGAATCATAGAATCATAGAGTTGGAAGAGACCCCAAGGGCCACCCAGTCCAACCTCATTCTGCCATGTAGGAAGACACCATCAAAGCACTCCATGTGGCAGATGGCCACCCAGCCAAAGAAGGAGACTCCATTACCTAGTCCAAGGCAACAGCATCTTCCACTGTTGAACAGCTCTTACCCTCAGGAGGTTCTTCTTAATGTTGAGGTAGAATTTCAGAGTGGCTTGATTTGTTCAGAGTCACCTTGGGGGAATCCTCCTTAATCTTAGATAAATTCCAAATCACTCTTAAGCAGCCTGTGTTGGTTATGAATTTAGGCTTCATCTGAAGTGGATGGAGTCCCCTGGTAACACACTTTTAATGGTTGTCCCAAGGTAGTTTGAGTTATGTCCCAAGATAGTTTGAATTATAGCCTGTCTGTGATGGTTGTGAGGCTGGAGCAGAGTGCAAGACCTCAACTTCATCCTCATCCAACCCCCCACATTTTTCATCAAGTTTTTGTTCCTATCAAATACACATTTGTGAGGAGGCCTGTCTACATCAAACACCCATACATTAAAAAAACAAACAAACACACCCACAAAAAACAAAAAACAAACAAACAGTTAAATGGTTAAGTCTCCAGAAGCTCCCTGACAATTGGCCCACAGGCCACATTACACATTCTCTAGGTTGGTAGCTGAGTTTGGAAAAGTTACTTTTTGGACAGCGACCTGTAGAATCCTCTGGATTGGCTGTCCTGTCAGAGGGTATTTGATGTTGAAATAAAATAGTAACTTTGGAAACTCTCTTACATAGCATACATATCTATACCTCATTTTCACAATCTAGGTGCACACAGTTGGGTGAGGGATATCTTTACAAGACATGCACCAGGAAGGCTTTTTCTTCCTTCCCCCAGCACAATTAGAACTAATTTACTTTCCCTATCTATCTATCTATCTATCTATCTATCTATCTATCTAATCACACTGAGAAGCCAGTACTACATTTCCTGTAAGGATCCTGCTCTTCCTCATCACCACATTATCACCACCACCTACCTTTTTTTAGGAGGCTGTCCTAAAATCTTGCATTAATTTTTAAACTTGATTATAGTTGAGACTAAAGAACACTCTGTATAAGGCTGTCCAGAGAATTACTCAAAATTTGGGAAAGCATTTTAACATATTAAAAGTGGGAAGCATTGCACATTTGTGAGATGTCACTATAATGCTTTGTTATTTCATAACTATTTTTTATTAATCTGCCTCCTTTTCATTGCATTTCTGGGGAAAAAAGGTTAATAAGAGGCACATTTGTCACATAACCTAAATGAAGAAGAAGGACTTTCTGGGAATTTTGGTTGTTTCTGTCATGTATTTTGCAATGGGACAAGTGCCAAGGCCACAATGATATGTCAGGCTATGGGGAAAGTTGAATCAGGATCTTTTTGCTGAAACAACATCACAATCCTTTGTCTGCTGGGGATTTTAAATAAGAGCCCCCTTCTCTCTCTCTCTTCTCAGTTTTCTCTGATTTTTTTTTTTTTGGGTAAATCCTAACAAAGAATAGATGCAAGAAAGCAAAACCTATTTCTTTTATTTGGAGGCAGAGTCTGCAAAAAAGGTGGGTGAAAGGAAAAATAGAAAGCACATCCAGGCTTCAGTCCATGATTCATCTGAGTCAAGAATAAATATGTAAATAGGTGAAGTTTAAACACTTGATACTGGAGAGGGAGAAAAGATCCAGTGCTGGAAGAGGCTGTGGGTTTACACTCTCCTCATAACTACAACAAATCATTGAACTGATTTTAGCTTTCTTATAAAATGTCTGGAGTGGGGATGGAGACATTGTAATCTCCTCTCCTTTTCCCCTTCTGTTTTGCTGGAACAGATCCAATAAGGTTTTCAATCTTTGAACACCTAATGTCATTATTCCCATCACTACCACCTGCCATAGGTAGAATTGCTCTGAATCTTCAAAATCTGCATTTCAAGTCATTTATAGAATGGATAAAGGCAAATAAGTGGCAACTTCAACCTTACTGTTGATGAACTCCAGGAAATCATTTCCTCTCTATGACGATCTGGTTGCCAAATCAATGCAATCTGGACACCCACAAAAGCAACAGAGGGAAACTGGCACACATAATATGGAAAACAACTTCTGTTTGTAATTTTGGAATACAGCTTTATTTTGAGTGACAAATTAGCCCCAACTGTTACTAAGTTTGAATTACAATCATATATTATATTTAAAAAAAAAAACATGCCAAGAAAACTTATTTGAGATTCTTTTTTTTAAAAAAAGAGAAAATTTGCCAAAAATTAAACTTGTTTTGTCATACTGCAAACATTTTTTTTTTTTGCTTTATGGTTCATATGCTCAAACGTATACAGTGCAATGCTTGAGGGATTACGTTAAGCAAGAACAACTTCCTAGTAGGATTTTCATGGGAAACACAATCCCCACTCTTAATTCTTTGATGCTATTTATGTTGGAAAAGCTCCCAAAACAGAATCTAGAAGGGTAGAAAGCCCTGATATTTATCCCATTTCATGTATTTTCCCATTAATGTTGGCCCAGATCTTGTTGGCCCCCAAACGCAACTCTGAGCTCTTTTGAAAAGAAATGATACAAGTGCCATCCATCATACACAAGCATATTACTAGGCTGAATTTATGGCAACAAATAACAGTTCACCACCATATGACCCAGCTAATTCTTATTGATCTTTCAATGGCTTTGCCATTTGTGAGTGAGAACATAGTGATATGATATGTTTTAATTCCCACCTGTATGGTAAGTTCCAAAAGATGACACTGGGACACATTCTTTTCAACCTTCCTCTTGGGTCCATCCCATCCACCATATTTTAAATCTATGTAAAGCCACTAGATGAAGGCATCTCACGTATGAAGCTACATGCTTTCAGTATGATAACTGACCTGGAAGCTAGCTAAATGCTATCAGTATGATGACAAAAGCTGCATTTCTCTTTTTAGTCCCAGCTAGGTAAAGCAGTAGAGGTGATGATGAACTGGTACCAAGATTTGGTAATGGGCTGGATAAGGGAAAATAAAATAAGTCAATATTATTTTTTACCTATCCAGTCTTCTCTAGAATGGGTTGACTTCTACAGAAAATTCATGTCTACTGGAAAGATCCTTCAGGGGAGGTTTGATTTGAACTGTTCTGTTAATTGTGTTGTTTTTTGCTGTTATGAGTCATAAACATTAGCTTCAACTTATGGCTTTCCCATGCGTGAAAGGATTCTATGTATCCCTGTCATTGGCTGTTCAGGTCTTCCAAATTCAGAGCTATCGCTTCATTTACTGAGTCAATCCACTTATACTGTAGTCTTTCTCTTTTCTTACTGCCTTACACTTTCTCAAGCATTAGCACCTTTCCCAATAAGTCATGTTGTCTCAATTTAGCTACCTTGACTTCTAGAAGAGTAAAGCAATGACCTGGTTTAGCAACCCTAATAAATTATTTTCATCACAAGATAAATACCAAATATCATTGCTGATTTTACTGAACCTCCTCAGTGGCTTTTGCTATAATAGATTGCCAGACATTGCCTGTGGAATATTTTTGGCAGGGGAGCAGGGGTTATGGCTTTAAAATGTTTCCAATCTTTTATTTCCTTCCAAAAGCTGAATAGTTTACTTTCTGTCCTTTAAAAAACTGCCCTGTGGATTTCCCAGGAGTAACTCTCTAGACTTGTCTACATGGACCAAATGAAATGGTTTCCCATCATCCTCAACATGACCCATCTCACAAAGCAGGGCAAAAACCCCAATTTGAGTGTGGACTGTCTTAATGATATAAGGCCAGTTCTGCATCAAATCTATCCTATCCCTCCCTTAAAATGGTGTAACAAAGCAGCCCAGAATAACCTGGCCAGTGTAGACAAGCCCTTTGACACCATTAAGAAGTAATTTAAAAAATCACCCAAAGACCATCTGATGTTATTATCAGTGTACTCTATAAAAACTCAGATTTTCTTTCCTTTGGGGAAAAACAACTACACAGATTCTGGAGCAATGATTTCAATGCTGAACCAGTGTTTGGGAGCTGTGGTTAACTGGACAAGATAAACAAACTAAAACAGGATGAGAATGAAGTGGCGATGATTAATTGTCCTTGGAATCCAAAAGAGGGGAGTTCTTGGAGAGCTCTTAGTCACTGATGGAATATGTCAGGAGTGAGTAACCAGCAATCCGTGATCCACATGTAGCCCCAAGACTGTTCTCATTTGTCTTTCCAGAATGGCACCACTGAATTATGGTGGCAAACCACAAAAAACCTTTACAAGAATCAGGAAATGGTTGTTTTAAAAGGCTGAGCAGATTTTGTTTTGGTGGGATGCCACCAAAAGTCAGTGATAACATATCCTTTAACATTTCACAGATGGAAGAGCCAAGACACTTGAAGCCAAGCAACATCAGAACATGGTCAAGGTGGGAAATGTTATTTGTGAGGAAGAGCAGGCAAGCTGGGAGAAGCTGCAGAAGTTGGATTTTGTCAGAGTTTACAGGAAAGGGCAAGGCTTTTCTCCTTACTCCCTGAAGAAATAATCCAGGTTGATGGACCTCTGGTATGATGGCACCAAAGGAGGATGCAGGCTTGAGTTGCTAGTGCCTGCAACCTCTGCATCAATGGTTCTTGTTGGAACAAGGATGAAAATAACCTGCCCTTTATTGCTCTGATAAGAGCAGTAAATAGGAGGGTTTTGTTGGAGAAGTCCATCGGAGATACGTGGCGAGAGAGCGGGGTGTGTATCTCTAGTCATGAAATCACAGAGCTGAGGACGCCGAAGAAAGTCATCCCCCGATGAGTCGGGAGGGGTTGCTTGTTGCGCTGGCCATATAAGGACACAAGAAGCCTGATTGGCCAAGCGCACAGGGAACCCAGCCAACATCCCCGGGAGGAAAAGGCCCCGTCACCAATTAAGTTAGATGCCAGTTTGCTAACAAGACCATCTGGTTTTGGTGTGACAACCAGGCGGTTGTTCAAGTGGTAAATTCTCAGTCTTCTAAATCTCCCAGGGTAACGAGTTTGGTGCGGGCAATGGTAATGTAGTGTCTGAAGTTTAATGTTTTATTCCATGCTCAGCATGTTCCTGGTGTGCTTAACCCTTTGGTGGATGCCCTCTCTCGTTTTCAGTTCTCCAGGTTCTGGCAGTTGGCTCCTGAGGCATCGACACACCTGATGGAGGTACTGGCTTTGCTATGGAGCCTTGGAGACTAGAAATTCACAGGGCGATCCTTCATTCCATCACCCCATCTACATGCAAGTCCTACCAGATAGCCTTGAATGCTTTTAATCAATTTTTACTGGACATTGGGGAGGTACAAGGCTGGCCCATTAGGGTTGATCTGGTCCTGTGTTTTATAGTTCATCTCAGGCAGGCAGGCCTGTCACCTGTTACAATTAGTGGCAGGCTGGCTGCCCTGGCTTTTCACTCCAGGGCAAGGGGTTGCTTTGATCCTACCACAGACTTTAGGGTTAAAAGAGCTTTGGAAGGCTAGTCTAGAGAATCCCCTGTTATAAAGGACTCACGATGGCCAATAACAGGCACAGTCCTAAGTAAGTTATGGGAACAACTAGCTGATACTTGCTATTCACCTGAAGAAATGGCTTTATTTAAGGCAGTTTTTGCCATCGCTTTCTTTGCAGCCTTATGTATCAGTGAGATCATGACTGGATCTCGTAATGATCAGTCTGGTAGGGCATTGTTAATCTCGGATGTTATCCTAAGAGAACAGGGGATTCAGATTTGCATTAGGCGCTCTAAAACTGATCAGTTAGTGAAAGGTCAGTCTATTTCATTAGCCAAAGTGCCTAGTGGGCAAATTTGCCCGGTCTTAACAATGACCAATTATTTAAGGATTAGGCTGAAAATGGCAGGTTACCTTTTTCTCCATGGATCAGGCATGCCCTTAGCTCAATTTCAATTTAGGGCAGTATTGAAGGAGACACTTAGGTGAGCTAAGTTGCCTCAAGCTTATTTTTCTTCTCACTCCTTCCATATTATAGCTGCGACAACTGTGGCCACACACGATTTGAGCGAAGCTGATGTTTGTTGAACTGGCTGGTAGTGTTCTAGGGTTTTTAAGTCTTATATTTGGCCTTCTGGTAACAAGAACCCAGATCAAGTACGCCAATTTGCTTTGCTTGCTTTTCAGCTGGCTTTTTCCATGGCAAGATATGGATTGTGGGCCACAGTCTTGTCTTTTGGGCAGAAAGCCACCTGCTTGAGCACCGGTGTGATGTTAACTTGGGCCTGACGAACATCAGCATTACTCAGTGGTTTGGTTGCAGGGGAATGTTGTGGGGAGCATTGCTTCCTTGGGTCATCCAAATGGCAAAATCTTTTCCTCAACCCCGGGTTTTAGTTGTACACCTGGGGGTAAATGACCTTGTGAAAGTCCCTTGTCTTCATCTGGCAAAGCAGATGGTAAAAGACATGCAGGAAATCAGAAAGATTTTGCTCGGAGCTATTCTCCTGTGGACTGAGCTGCTGCCAAGGCGCAGCTGTCCTGGAGCTCGCAAGACGCGGCTATTAACAGCGCCGGAAGATAGCTTAATCGTCATGTGGCCAAGCAGTTATCTCAACTGGGCATTGTTATAATTGAGCATGCTGGAATTAAATTGGATAGGCCTCAGCTGTACAGGGGGGATTGGGTGCACCTCTCTGCTGAAGGTTCGGAGATTTATGTTCATGCACTCTCCGAACATGTCAAAAAGGTGGTTTGTGGGGGGGGGGGGGAAGAGGGGATGCATAGCTAGGCTGGTCCCCTCTTGTGGTGGGTAATGACCCCCACCCCACAGGAAAATGAATCTGGCTAATTAAATTCAATGGAGGTAAATTTGGCAAACGTTAAATTAAAGGAAGTGACGTATGTAGTTAAATACATGACGTCATTAGTTAATTACGTCCTATGAAGTAATATGATGTCATTTCCAGCAGGGAGGGGTTTTCTAAATTGTTGTTGATATTGTTATTGATATTTGTTTACTTAATTTGTCACATGTGGTGAAGGACCACCCATCTGGGTGGGTTACACCTTCACACACACATGTGACAAAAGTGTTGAGAGTTTAATTGTTAATATTGTAAATAGAGCCTGTACAGCAAAAATAAAAGTTGTGGCCTGTTTAAACCCAAAAAGAGGTGTCTCATGTCTTTTGTGCCAGTGCAAAGTCACCCCCCAATGAGTCGGGAGGGGTTGCTTGTTGCACTGGCCATATAAGGACACAAGAAGCCAGATTGGCCAAGCACGCAGGGACCTTCTGGTTGGCTGCGTACTTGGCCCAATCACAATGATCGCTTGTGCTTGGGAAGTCTCGTGGTGACTATACTCTCGCAAGACTTCCATGAGAGTTTGTTCTTTATAGCTCTGCGCTGCCATGTGGTGGCAGCCATTTTTAGAGCTTGAACTGAGTGACCCAGCCCACCCACCCTTAATTAAGAATGATGTTTCATTACTCTCAGGCTTAGGCTGGTCGCCTTCGGGGGTCGGGAGGGAATTTTTCCCCAGGGTTGTTATCCTGGGTTTTTCACCCTCACTGAGACTACTTTATTATCAGATTGTTGGGTATGGGTCATAGGTGTATAATAACTTATTGTTATTTTAACATTATTATTTGCTTTCACAACTTAGGGGTTGGGTCTATAGTTACAAATTTGAAGGTATTTGTGATTGGGGTGGGTAATGACCCCCACCCCATAGGAAAATTAATCTGGCTAATTAAATTCAATCGGGGGTAAATTTGGCAAACGTTAAATTAAAGGAAGTGACATATGTAGTTAAATACAAGATGTCATTAGTTAATTATGTCATGTGAAGTAATATGATGTCATTTCCGGCGGGGAGGGGTTTTCTAAATTGTTGTTGATATTGTTATTGATATTTGTTTACTTAATTTGTCACATGTGGTGAAGGACCACCCATCTGGGTGGGTTACATCTTCACACACATATGTGACAAAAGTGTTGAGAGTTTAATTGTTAATATTGTAAATAGAGCCTGTACAGCAAAAATAAAAGTTGTGGCCTGTTTAAACCCAAAAAAAGGCATCTGGTGTCTTTTGTGCCAGTGCAAACTTCCCCTCCCATTGGTAGAAAGAGGAATTTGTTGCCCATACTCTGGGGAAAACAAGTGGAACAATGGATAGAAGAAGAAGAGAAAGGATAAAGGAAAGTAATATTTGCCATTGTTATTTACCCCTGAACTGTAAAAAGCTTGTGTGGCTTTTTAATAGAGAGGGAAGAGCCAGAGGAGAGGGACATAGAAAAACAATCAGCATTTTCCTTTTTTGGAAAGAGGGTGTTGTAAAAGGACTTGTAAAGTAGAAGAGAACTGCAAAATGTTAAAAGGCTGTAAAAGGCTGCAAAAAGGCTGTAAAGTGTTAAAATAATAATAATAATAATAATAATAATAATAATAATAATATTTTATTTATAGCCTGCCCCTCTGCGCGGCAATCGGGGCGGGTTACAGCATTTAAAACAGTCAGAGTTAAAACATTTAGAGTTAAAAAAGGCTCTAAAAGGATGTAAAGGAAATAAAGAAGGGCTGTAAAGGATGGCAAAGCTGTAATAAAGACAAAAAGGCAAAGCAGGAAGGTATGAGACTGAGATTGAACAGTAAAGATTGAAGGAGAGTGCTTAGAATAAATATTGGCGGTAAAGAATGTAAATAAAGCTGAAGATGTCGGACTTAATAGGAGTAGATTACTAAAACAAAGCCAAGGAAAAGAAGAAAAAGGTGATAATAAAGTGTTTAAAGATTAAAGAATTTCAAATACTGTAAAAGGTGTGAACTGGAAAGGATGATATATTGAAGCGAGAAAGGAAAATTGGTGAAGAGAAGATATCATTGGGAGATTAAAACAGGAAGAAACAGAAAATAAAGTGAATTATAGACTATAGACTTCTGACTATTGAATCCCAGAAACACAGAAGGAGAGAGAGAGAGAGAGAAATAAAAAGGAAATATAAAGGAAATACAAAGAAATATCCACTACAATAGACTTTTGATGGAAACAAGAGAGACACAAAAGATAAGAGAAAGATTAAGAAAAGACTACAATTAAGTGTGTGGGTAAGTAAGAGCTTGATGATATGGGAAGATAATTACCCCCCCCCTTTTTTTCCCCTTTTGGGTGGGATGCTAGAAGAAATTAATATTTGATACTTAAATGGCTTTATGAGGGATCATCGAGGGATTGATACCTGAATGACTGAATCATTGATATTTGAATGAATTATTGATATTTGAATGAATTATATGAGTTATATGTATTATTGATTGATTGATTGAGATAAAAAAGTTATCTATAATGTTTATATTGATATAAAAGATTACCTATAAGTGGTATAAGGGGTGTGAATTTATGTCTTAGAGGCTTAAAATTTTCTGAATATTTATAATAAAGGAAATTATTTGCTTATAGATACACCGAGAGGAGATTTGAGAGTACCTGTTGTTTTTGAGTTAAGTGCCTTCCTTTACAAGTAATAATAAAATAAAATAAAATAAAAGCAATAAAAGATGATATAAAGTCTAAAAGATTGTATGAATAAGGGAATAAACAGAGTAAAGAGAATAAAGAGAGAATAATTAATCTGGGGAAGTTGCTAAAACTGTTGGTTGATTGTCAGCTATATGATTCTATTTTTTGGTGCAGGAGCATTGATTGAAATTCCTTAGTAAATTGCTAAAACTTGATTCAAACACAAATCCCTATGCAAAGAAAGGGATCAATAGAAGAATCGATTAAAGTAATGGATCAGATAATGATGATGATGATGATGATGATGATTTATTTATATCCCACCCCTCTGCAGAGCAATTGGGGTGGTTTAAAGCATTAAAATTACCATACAAATGTGTTACAAAACAATATAAGCACAGTCAAAAATCCTGAAACCCACCTGCCCCTTAAAAAAGTATTAAACAAAATATACATTAAAACATTATAGATAATGCTATTATTAGAGGAAGTGCACCAAATAAGACAATAAATGAAAGAAAATAGACAGGAGATGAAAGAAGACATGAAAGAATCTAATCAGGAGATAAGAGATAAAAGAAGTTAGAACTGAGATAAGAAAAGACATAAAAAAGATTAGACAACTTTGGGAAGAAGATGAAAAAATGTCAATGGACCTTAACAAAACACAGAAAGAAATGGACAAAATGAAAGAAAGAACCAATATGTTGGAAAAAGGGTTGAAAGAAAATGTAAAAAAATAAGAGCAACAACAACTGATCGTATGGACCAATGAGCTCAGATACTGGGAAAAATGTAGAAAAATAAGAGAGCTGCCAGAGAAATCAGATGAAGATTTGATTATTAGAATAATTCAATTTCTGGCAAATCTTATTGGTATGCATAAGAAAGAATTGGAAAGAGAGGTCGTTAAAATTTTCAGAGTGAACTCAGCTCAAGCGAAGGATAGGAAGCTTCCACATGATGTGGTAATCTGTTGGGCCAGAACGAGAATAAGGGATATAGTGATTCAAAAAAGCTATGATTCAAAACTGATAATTGAAAGTATGGAAATAAAAATCTTCAATGACATGCTGGAAAGACAAAAATATAAGACTCTGGCTCAATAACTAAAGAACTTGGAAATTAATTTCAAATGGGATAGGATTGAAGGTCTCTCATTCTCTTACAAGCAGAAGAGAATCAGGATTAATAATGTAATAAGGGCAAGAGAGATGGAACAAAAACTTAAAGAAGAATTTAGAGGGAAAGATGAAGAAAGGAGAGAGAAAATAATAACAAAAGATTGGAGATCCAAAAGATACAAAGGAAATAAGAAAGAGAATGAAAAAGCTGATGGTGAAGAACTGGAAGGGGAAGAGAATGTTGAGGAAGAACAGTTAATTAAGGAATCAGAAGAAAGGAGCTCTAAATCAGAACTGGAAGAGAGTTGTGAAGAGCAAGATGGAAAAGAAACACAGAGGAAATGAGAATAAATGAATTAGAAGAAGAAGAGGGCAAGGAGACATAACACATGAATTAGAGAAGAAGAGGGAAAGATAAGGAAAAGGAAAAAAGAGGGAAAGAAGGAAAAAGGAAAAGAAAAAGAAGATTTTTTTATTTGGAAATAAAAGTGAATGGTGAGACAATTAAAAACAAATAAAGAAATAAAAATTAAAAAGGGGAGGAAAAAGTGGCACTATTTAAAAAAAAACAAGTAAAGATTGTGTAGGTAATTGGAGAAAACACAAATATGGTTAAAATAACATCATGGAATGTCAAGGGTATCAATTTGAAATATAAAAGAAGTATAGTATTTCATAAATTGGAGAAATTCAAAAGTGATATCATATGTATCCAGGAGACTAAGATAAGAAAAAAAGAAGAAAGACTTATTAGAAATCCCAAATTAGGATATGCGTATATTTTGGCAACCAATAAAAAGAAGAAGGGGATAGCAATGTATGTGAATAAAAAATACCAATCGAAGGAAATTTTCTGTGATGAGGATGGGACTTATCTGGGAGTAGTGGTGGGGATTTACACACCAGTGGAGAGGAGAGATAAGTATTTCACAGTGATAAATAATGAATTAAAGAATCTAAAGTATAATGATATAATTCTGTTAGGGGACTTTAATGCGGTACCGGAACATTAGACAGACTATCAAATGAAGGGGAAAAAATATGGGTGAATCAAGGAAAGCTTCCGAGATCCTTTTTTGATATGACAGAAGAATTTGGATTAGTGGATGTATGGAGATATAAATTCAATGAGACTAAGGGTTTCACTTTTTCCCCCCGGAGGTGCATAACTTTTTTTCCAGAATCAATTTGTTTCTAGTCTCCAAATCATTAACTCCAATGATATGCACAATGGATGTATTGACAAAATATACATCCAATCATAATCTAATAGTAACAGAAGTAATAATTAAAAAGAGAGAAGATATATGGAGATTATGTGATGACTTACTTAAAAGAGAAGAAAACATAAATAAAATAAGAGAAACATTAAAGTGCTACTTCAAAGAAAATAGGACAGAAGGAATGCAGAATAAAGGCATATGGGATGCAAGTAAAGCAGTAATTAGAGGAATCTTAATTAAACTACAGGCAGAACAAAGAAAAAGAGAAATGGTAAATGAACGAAAAATTAAAGAACTAAGTAGAAAAGAGGAAGAATGGAAAAAGAGATGAGATAATAAGCTGAAATGTGAAATTGAAGAGCTACAACAACAATTGAAATTAAAATACATATAAAATACATATAAAATACATTAAAATACATAAAACAAGGACATTTTGAACTGGGGAATAAAGCAGGTAGAATACTGGCAAATAAATTGAGAAAAGAAAAAGAAAAAAGAATTTTGGAAATACATTACAAAGGTGAAATAGTGATGGATCAAAATGAAATTAAGAAGCTATTTAAAGAGTACTATGAAAATATATATAGGAATACATTGAATTTAGAAGAAGAATGGAAGAAAATAGTAAGATATTTAACACAACAAAAAAGTGTTACATTAAATGAGGAACAGGAAAAAAATCTGAACCAATCTATTACTGTGAAGGAAATTATGGATGCTACTGGGAAAATTAAGTTGAGAAAAACACCAGGTCCAGATTGATTGACAGCAAACTATTACACACACACACACACAAAATAAATAAATAAATAAAAAAATAAAAAAAATGGCAGAAGTATTAAGTGAACCATTAAAAGACACAATGAATGATATTCAAGAATATGGGATACCAGATTCCTGGAAAGAAGCCTTTATTTTGCTAATACCTAAAGGAAATAAGGAGAATAGCGAGATGAAGAACTATAGACCAATATCTTTAACAAATATGGATTATAAATTTTTTTACCACAATTATAGTGACAAGGGTGAAAAGGATAATGGAATTTATAATCCACAAACATCAAAATGGATTCATACCGAAAAGACAAATTAGAAATAACATAAGAACAGTATTGAACATAATTGAACATTTTGAATACCATAATGAAAACAAAAACAAAAACAAAAACCTAGCATTGATCCTTCTGGATGCGGAGAAGGCTTTTGATAGGGTTAACTGGTATTTTTTTGTTAGAATTAATTACCCAGATGAAAATGGGAGATATATTTAACAAATGGATTAAAGCAATATATACAGAGTAAAAAGCCCAAACCATCAAAACCCCCCAGAAATGATTAAAATTGAAAGAGGCACAAGGCAGGGATGTCCTCTTTCTCCTTTATTATTCATATTAGTGTTAGAGATCTTAAACAACAGGATAAGAGGGGACTTGGGTATAGAAGGAGTTAAAGTGAAACAGCATACATATAAGATTCAAGCATTTGCAGATGACATAATCTGCTTCTTAGAAGACCCAAAGAAAAGTGTAAGAAGGCTAATACAGGTGATACAAGAATATGGTAGCTTAGCAGGATTTCAAATAAATAAAGAGAAAACTGTAATTTTGCCCAAAAACATGAATTTGAAAGAGGAAGAGGATTTAAAAAAGCCATCGGCATTTAAATTGGGGAAAAAAGGTAAAATATCTGGGGTTGTATCTAACCAAATGAAATATAGACTTATTTAAAAATAATCATCAAAAGACATGGGAAGAAATTAAAGGTGATTTGACAAGATGGACAAAGAAGAAATTTTCTTTTTTAGGGAAAACAGAGATAATTAAGATGAATATTTTACTCAAATTGATGTATTTATTTCAAAACGTATCAATAATTAATGAGGAAAGATATTTGGAGAAGTGGCATGGGGAATTGACAAAATTTATTTGGGAAGTTTAAAGAGCTAGGATAAGTTGGAAATTGTTAATGGAGGAGAAATTAAAGGGTGGCTGTGGGTTACTCTATCTTAAATTGTACTATCGTGCACCTTGCCTTAATTGAAGAATGAGTTAACCTAAAGAATGAAAGATTGTTAGATTTGGAAAGTTCCAAAATGAGATTCAGATTACATGTCTTTTTGTGGCATGATAAACTGAAAGATAACGAGGACTTTTTGCACCATTTTATAAGAAATGAACTTTTAAAAACCTGGTTGAAAATTAGACAACAATTTTACAGTCAAATACCAAGCTGGGTGTCAACCCAAGAGGCTTTCTTTAAAAGGACCAAAAATGAAGGAACTCACTGGTTGACCTATAAAGACTTAATAGATTGGGAAGGGGAGAATGGTGACTCTATGAAATCAATGGAATAATTGGAGAGTGAAATCAAAAGAAATTGGTTTTCATATAATCAATTAAAAGAAAGGTTTAAGTTAGATAAGATGAAGTTAGGAATCACAAATGGGAAAACGGAAATAGATATTTTCATGGATAAGGAGAAACATTGCTAAATATTATAAAATATTGAAAGAAAGATATCTGGAAAATGAGAAAGTCAAACACTCTATGATCAGATGGGCACAAGACTGTGGAAAACCCATTGAGTTGGAGAGATGGGAGAAGGCTTGGTAGGATACTAACTATTTTACCTGTTGTAAAGATTATAAAGAAAATTATATTAAAATGGTGTACTGTTGGTACGTATCTACGGTTAAGATTAATAAAATATATAAAACGGAGAAATAACTGTTGGAAATGTGAGAAACAAGAAGGTATCATTTTTCATATATGATGGGAGTGCAGAGAAGCCCAAAATTATTGGAGGAATATATAAAAATTAATGTCTGATATATTAAAAGTTGCTATACCAGTTGATCCGACACTCTTTTTATTAAATATGACTAGCATAATAGAGAAAAGTTTTGAGAGAAAATATAGACATATTATATTATATATGATTACTGTGGCTAGAGTTCTTTATGCTAAAAGATGGACACAAACTAGAATACCATCTAAAAGGGAATGGAGAGAAAAAATGAAGGAAGCTATGGAATTAGATATCTTAACAGCCTTAATGAAAGAAGAAGAGGAGGTGGAAAAGGAACGGGCTTGTTTGAAGATATATTGGAAAAGGAAAGAAAACAAAGAGAATAATGGTACTTAGTGAATATTTATTTTCTGAATTAAGATAAAAATGAATGTAAAAGTGATGAAGATAAAGATGAAATAGGGAAAGTTATGGAATGAGCCAGGGGAGTTAATGAATTCTATTTTGATAAGGTAAATATTTATTTTCTCAGGAAGTCATCTTAATATACTAGAAAAGTTTACAACATAATTGGTCTTTAATGTTGGTGGATTAATGTGTGTTTTTTGTTTTGTATGTAAGTCTGCGTCGTATGTAATGTATATTTGATTTTAATAAATAAAATTAGAAGAAGAAGAAGAAGAAGAAGAAGAAGAAGAAAAATAATCCAGGTTGAAACTACTTTAACTTCCAGGGCTCAGTGCTATGAAGTTCTGGGTTTTGTAGCTTGTTGTGGCATCAGAGCTCTTTGATGGGAAAGGCTAAATATCTCAAGAACCTACAAACCCCAGAATTCCTTAGCATTGAGTCATGGCAGTTGAAGTGGTGTCAAACTGCTCTATTTCTGCAGTGTGGCAGTAGCTGAGTGCAAACTACCTTTGTGCTTAAAACTCAGTTTGTAGCAATTGAAGAGAGCTGAGGACAAAGTGGGGGTGTTGGAGAAGAGAGAGAAACTGGGCATTTTAAAGGCAACTGAAAACTGACAGCGGATGATTAATTGCTACTGTCCCAGCCAAAACAGTTAAATTGGCACTCCTTTCACAAGTCGCCGAATGTGTGCCACAAAAGGCTGCGGCGCACCTTCGGTGACTCTTCCGCCGCAGCATTTGCGAACGCTGTGGCGGGAGGTCCTCTTTGGAGCGCCGGCCGTGCGGAAGGCCGGCTGCTCCGAGGACGACCTGGGGAAGGGGTTGGGGCGCTGATCGTGCGGCTGCCCCTCCCCTTCCCTGCCCCCAAGACGGGCCTTTAAGCAGTCTGCTTCCCCCCTAAGTATGCTCCTGCTGGGAGCAATACTCCCTTTCTCCAAGAACATCTGTGCGGATTGTCCAGCCATTCTCAACCTCCTTGCTCATTTTTTCCTCCTGGAAACCCTTTCACATCTTGAAATATGCCCCAGGATATGTTTCAGCTTCTAAAAAGTGCCTACCCCCAATTTGGTCTCATTTGAGATTCAGACAGACACTCTGTCCATCTCTCACCTGACTCCTCAGCATTAGGCATCCATCCCACTATCCCAAGGCATTTTTCTGAGCCCTTTTCAATCTCACTGAATTCCCCCCATTGGAGCTACACATCTGGAATTGGTACAGTATTACCCTGTGCAACCCTCTTTTGTTGCTATATGCTACCACCTTTTATATCTTAGTTTTTGTATGTGTGACAGATTATTTTGTGTGAGTGTTGATTTGGAACTTGCCCTCTGGAGTTCTTGGGTTTGGAACAATTATATACAGGCTTGATCCTGGCTTTAAGAGTTACTCCAGTCCTCTCACTGTTTCCTTTTGAGCTAATTCAATTCCCCCATTTAATATAATTGTGGGTACCCTCCTGGGACCCATGCATTATGTGTAACACAAGTCTAATGGTTTTAAGTTACAGGAAGGTACATTTTGATTGAACATTAGAATGAATATGGTGGAGTCTCCTTCTGTGGATGTCTTCAAAATGAGGCTGGCCAACTACCTGCTGGGGATGCTGTAATGGACATTCTCCACTGAGCAGGGGGCTGGACATGATATCCAAGAGACTATACTCAAGAGAGCCAATATTATAATCCTGTACATGTTTATTCAGAAGGAAGTCCCACACTTACAATGTACTCCTTTGTTTAGGAATACAGTCTACTGCCAATTTGTGTATTTGAACTATGTCATTGGGATTGAATTATTTGCCCTCTAATCTGCTCAGTCACTCTGTCAACTGGGAAAACATAAGACATGTAATATACACTTTGTGTTTGTGTGTGATAGAGACTTCTCCCATTTGTGTTAGTTCCCACTGGTGAGTCAGTCACCAAAGGCCAAGGTTGAATTTTTTCTTTTTCTTTTGGAAGAACATTTACTGCTGCTTAATGTCCTTTTAAAAGTTGCCATTAAAAAAGTAATCAAATGAAGTGATGAGATAATTTAGAAATTGTAATGGGCAAATATGCGATGAACAATTTGTACAAATGATGGCAGGGAAGTGAAGAGTCTGTACAGAATGTGTTGCATTTATTGTGTAAGTTGTTTGTCTAACTTTTCTTCTGTTCATGACATTTGTACAAACTACCCTACCCTACCTCCCCCCAAGCATTTCAGATATGGTCTGAATGCTTCCTATGGTCTGGTGAAATGAAGGAAGGTTATGCCTGTTTAAGATGCAGCCTCTCAGAAGAAATTTTGGTGTATAGGGTGGTCCCATATCTAATGTCAAAGTGCTTCCAGGTCAGTGCCTCTGATATAATCACTGCTAGAATGGGAGAGTCAAACAGGCCTGTCTGCCAGAGGACTTTTTCTTTAATCACCCTAGAGCGTGGAATGACCTGCAGGAAGAGATTCAACAGGTGAATACACTGTCTGAATTAAAGACCAGTCTCTTCTGGCAGGCTTGTCCAGCTGATTTTAAGCTGTGAATTTTAAACGATGAATTTTAAACATGGATTATCTTAGAATGTGTACTGTACGTACTCGAATATAAATCAACCTCATGTATAAGTCAAGGGCAGGTTTGGGGGTCAAAATTATGGATTTTGATATGATCCATGGATAAGCTGAGGTTGAAAAATAGGGCCACATAACAAAGGATCTAAAGGATGAAGCAAAGGAAATAAATGTCAATGAACTTACAAAATTCCAGCAGGAGTAACTATTTGTGCTCATACTAAAGGCTGGGTGGATGAAAGAGTAGAAGAGTGCTTCCAGGGCAGATTAAACTCTTGCCTTTCATCAGGGGATGGTTATACAGGTGTCCCTTCATTTTTGTGGACTTGGAGTCTGTTGTCCCACCCATTTGCAGACAGGGAGGGACATAAGGGACAAAATGGGGGGTGCATGGTTGTGCGCCACCATTCAAGTCGATGGGCTTGAATATTGCCAATTTTCTGTTTTTGTGCGGAGGCAGGGTCCGGACAGAGTGTGTGTGTGTGTGTGTGTGTGTGTGTGTATGACTCTGTGTGTGTGTGTGTGTGTGTGTGTGTGTGTGTATGATTTAATGTACAGTATTTACATTGACCTGTGGATAAGATTTAGGATTTTTGGGTCAATTTTTAACCTAAATTTCTAGACTTAAATATGAATATATACAGTATGTCTTATTGTCCTTTTAAATTGTTGTATGTTTTAATGTGTTTTAATTTATGCTGTGCATTGTTTATTTCCTGTTGCTCCCCATCTCAATCCATGAGGACAGATGGATAATAATAATAATAATAATAATAATAATAGCAACAACACCTTCTGTAGGGAGAGGGCAAGAATCAAGGAGCACTGTGCGTGTCTCTTACTCCTCCCAGCATATGTGTGTGTGTGTGTGTGTGTGTGTGTATATTTCCCTCCCATTACAAACAACAGAATAGGATGGCATAAATCCAATTATTCCCATTTAGAACATACTCACTGAATCAAAGGAACTACCATAGGTGTTGACTTATTGCATTCTCATTTATTCAGTGTGTCTATTCTGGTTAAGTCTAACATTTGGATTTAGGCCAATGAATTTATACATTGTGTGGGAGGTTGATGCAACCCTAGGAAGTCAACTTGGATACAGTAAGTTCAAGAATCTATTTGTTCAGCATAGAATTTGGGAATAACAAATTACAAGTAAGTAACTAATGACCCTTAAGTAATTGAAAGCAAGTAACTATTTACTTTTTGGGACAACAAGAGTGTGAAGTTAAGTTTCACAAATAATGTGATAAGTAGGGGTGAAGTTTCTTTATTTGTATAGCAAGCAACATTTTCTAGTTACTTTCAATATAATTTTTTAAATTTTATTTAGGAGCCATTTTGACATGAATTATTCAAGTTTTATACCATTCTTTTATCCATTCTAAGCTGTCCTTTGAAAAAGCAACATGATATAATTAAAAGTAATAAGCAATACAAGCTATTTTTTCCAGCTTTAAAATAAGTAACAGCAACCAGTTACTTTCCAACACTGCAACAAGTAATAGGAACAAAAAGAACTATGTTTCCAAAGTAACTTTCCAAGCTCATCTTTATCTTGGGCTCCTACTCTTTCAACATTTCATTACTCAAATTTCATTTAAGGTTGTTGTTTCTTTTTCTTTCTTTCTCTCCCCCCCCCCTTTTTTTTTTTTTGGTTAAAAGAGTGATGAAGCATGATTTCTGCACTTTCCTCTGAAATGGGCCATGGAATTTTATGCAGAGGTTCTTGGCACAATATTTTCCTTTTCTAAGGATCAAGTTGAATTAAACAGTTTTGTCTTGGGTAAGAATACTTTTTATTCTTTAAGTACTAATTCTACTTGTTTGCAGTCTTGTTTGGCTCCAAACTCAGGTCATTGCTGCTCCTTAATGCCTTTCAAATAATAATAATAATAATAATAATAATAATAATAATAATAATAATAATAACAACAACAACGACAACAGCATTTATTTCTATCCCTCATCTTCCCCTAGTCTTAAAGTGAGTGTGGAAGGATGGCCCAAGAACAATTTAAACAAAATCTTAACACTGGAAACTGATTTTAGCACGCTGTCACCCTAAAAGACTCTCATGACAATAGCTCTTAAGTGGCACAAATTGCCTGGCGAAATGAATATCCATTTTCCTGCTTCTTCCTTTTTAGGAGGACTTCTACGTAGGTAGATAAAGTGCATTTCCATTTTAGAATGAGGATGCCAGATAGATATGTTAGTGGGGCAATTTCTGTAAGGGGCTGGAGATGTATAAGAAGTCTGATGCCCTGTAACAGTCCAAAAGGCCAAGCAGAGTTCATTTGAAGATCATGGATGAAAAACACATTGGGTATCTCTTCTTGTGAGAGGCTGGGGTGTGCGCTTGTTTTGTCTTTGGAAAGAAAAAAACAGAATAAGGATAAAAGGGGACTCTGTTTTTATGCTTACTTCTTCTGATGATTTTCATCTCTCTCTCTCTCTCTCTCATCAAGGGAGGTCCACTGACAAAAATGTTGAATATACTAGTGTGTATGGACTGGACCCAGATTACTCATTTTTAGCACAGATCCATTACAATAATACTAATACTACTAATAATACTAACAACAATAACAACAACAACAACAACAACATTTAATTCTTATCTGCCTCGATCCATGGATCGAGGCAGGAAACAACAACAAATGAACAATACACAACATAAATTAAAATGCATTAATTAAAACATGCAACAGTTTAAAATGGCATGTAAAACATACACATTATAAAACAATCCACATTTAAAATTAATCTTTTAAAATTCACAGTTTACAAATAATCTAGATAAGCCTGTTAGAAGAGACTGGTCTTGAACTCTGTTTTAAATTTGGGCAGTTTACTCAGTTGTTGAATCTCTTCTGGCTGGTCATTCCAGAATCTGAGGGTGGCTGAAGAAAAACTCCTCCTGCTGACAATTGCCAACCTAATCGTGGTTGACTGGAGTAAATGTCCACCAAAGAACCTGAGTGTATGGGACAGATTATATGGGGGCAATGGGACTTCAGCTAGTTAATAGAGCTTGGAGAGCACTTTACATCACCAACTCTCCCAGCTAGCATGGCCACTAAATATAAAGTACAAAGTGGTCTAGATATAAATATAAAGTACAAAGTGGTTCTATGGGACCCATGAAGCCCACAGTTTATTTTTGTCCTCAGCCTTCCCACAATTTGTTTTGAAAATATTTTGGGAATGATGGTGGTTTTTTTTTTACAAAAAACAAACAAACAAACAAACAAACAACAATCCAAAGGAGGGGCACTGTTGACCTCCCTTGCTTTATACTTAAGTAGGAACTGAAGCCTCCCAAGTTAATGTCTACTGCCTAACAAAAGTTATAATCAAAGTATGTTAACTTTCAAATCTCCTTCATTGACTCATTGCCATGTGCTGATACAAACCTTAGCTAGGACCTCTGATTAGACTTCATGTAGACCTGCTCTATGATACAGGATATTTATTGATTCCTTAGCTATCCACCATCATGATGTATTGAAAAATGCTTTATGTTGCATTTGTTAAGAAGTGAGTTGGTAATAAATTAGAGAAATAATTGATTTAGAAAAGAAGAAACACACAGTTTCTTCTTCAAACACAGTTTGAACACCATCTTAAAACAGAGACCACTCCCTTCATAGCCACCATATGTTTAAGTTAACATGTTGGCAAACCACAACAACAACAACAACAACAACAACACAAGCAGTTTTTATTTATCAGACAATTATAACATTAATTGTTTGATTTATGGAGACTTTGACAGGCTTTCTTGAATGTTATTAGAACCCCTTTCATTTTGTACTACAGCAGAATTAACATTGTTGACTAATTCTGCATTGAACCTCCTGGCAGAACTTCATCCATGTTTTGTCCTCATTAATAGTAACTCTGCAGTACAAATTCTGTTTGGTTACTCACACATCCATTGTGCTCACCTCTGGATTTAATTAGAGGCCATTGAAGGTTTTCATTATTTTAGGCATCTTTGTGATTTCTCTCCAAATAACAAATTTCCCTAGCTTGGGAATCAAGCAATATCAGTTTGTCTTTCTTTTTTTGGTGGGGGATTAGGGAAGAACCACAACAAATACTTTTAAATGTCAATTAAATGGAAAAACTAGATGATCCGTGAATGTTGCAAAATAGTATTCTGTATAAGCCCATGGTATTCCAGTAGATTTTTAAAAACAGCCTTTATTAATGTTATAGGAATTTCTGAGGAAAACTTTTGGCAATGATTCTGCCCTTGTTCTGTACATTTTTTTAAAGTAGAGCCAAGGTCAGAAGGAGGGCAAGTTTAGCAATTTGTAAATACAGTGTAAAAGTGTTTGAAAATATTGCATAATTTTCTACAACAGCAAGAACAGCTTTATTACAATAGAAGAAAGCATGCATGTCCTGTAGCTACTACACTGACAGGGTTTATGGAAGCCCAATAGATATGTTGTAGTTGTGTTTAAAGGCAAAATACCCAGTCTTATGTGTGGGGCCCTTTAGGCCGGTCTGTAGAGGCCTTCAGTTGGCCACAGACTGAACATAAGTGAGCAATGTGATGTAGCAGCTAAGAAAGCCAATGCAACTCTAGGCAGCATTAGTAGAAGTACATTGTCTAGATTGAATGGATAACAGTACCACTCTATTCTGCTTTGGTCAGTCCTCACCTGGAATACTGTGTCCAGTTCTGGGCACCACAATTAAAAAAAAGCTGAGAAGCTGGAATGTGTCCAGAGGAGGGTGACAAAACCTGTGAAAGGTCTGAAAACTATAAACCCTGTGATGAGTGGCATAGGGAGCTGGGTATGTTTAGCCTGGAGAAGAGAAGGTTAAGTGGTGATATGATAGCCATGTTTAAATATTTGAAGGGATGTCATATTGAGGCTGTAGCAAGCTTGTTTTCTGCTTCTCCAGAGACTAGGACACAGAGCAATGGATGCAAACTACAGGAAAAGAGAATCCACCTAAATATTACAAATAACTTTCTGATAGTAAGAGCTGTTTCACAGTGAAATAGCTGCCTTGGAGTGCAGTGGAGTCTCCTTCTTTGGAGGATTTTAAACAGAGACTAGATGCCCATCTGTCAAGCATGCTTTAATTGAGAGTTCCTACATGGCAGGGGTTGGACCTGATGGCCAACTCTTCCAACCAATTCTATGGTTCTATAAAGATTATCACACTGGCTTTTATTCCCATACTAGGTGTGGGATGTAAACACACGGACGGATTCTATTGCACAGCTCCATCCCCAGGCAGTACTCATCCCGTACCTGATCTTGGCTTCTCCCAGACCTTTTAAAGAATGGGATTTTGGCTGGGCCAAAGCTAACATAATAATAATAATAATAATAATAATAATAATTTATATTTCCCGCCTCTCCCTATGGATCGAGGTGGGATTACAGAATAAAAATGAATACAGTGTATAAAATACAAGCAATAAAATAGTAAAGTCAACACAACAATAATAAATTATAAGAAAATATAATATAATATAATATAATATAATAGTCAATCATTGTCAGAGTCTATAAAAGCTTTTGCTACAATTTCTTTTGCACAGGTAAATGCAAAAGTGCTACAAGATTCATTTGTATGATTCAATAAGTCTGCTTTGATTGGGAGTAATAACAGGATTTTGGCCATTGTTTAAAGATGCATTTCCTAATAAATTCAATGTCTGTTGAAAAAAAATACACTACAGTGTAAAGTTTGAACATTTTGAAACTGGGAACATTCAGACATTTATGGCAATAGTCTCCCAAGACAGCTCTTTGTTAGCATGCCTAATCCCTTGAGTTATTTTGCATCAATTTTAAACACACTAATACTTATTTGGCCAGAAAATTACATTATCAGCATTAGATCATAAGATCATGCACAAATAGGTTTGCTTCCCTTTCATTACTAGATTTTCAATCCCCTCAATTCCTCTCTGCAAAATAGGCATTCACCTCTAAATATGATGAAGATTGGATGTATTGTTACCATACTGTACATAAGATTTAAATGTTCCAGAAGCAGTAAAAGCTACTCTAAGGTAGTATCATGATTTGTCCTGTTCACTTTATATGCCATTTTTGTAGTATGCTTTTCTTTCTTGCCAAACTTTAGGACTTCATACTAGAACTTTAGATTTATCACTATTAACGACTAAATTATGTTTGAGACAAAAAACACTTGCCTCTGTTGTCTTCACATGTCTTCTTTGGATGTTGAAAATAAGATCACAACATCTGCATAGAGTGATACATTTACAAAGTTGTCCAAAATCTTAGGCACATGAAAACTCTATGCAAAAAATGAAACATCATTTGGTTTTTAAAAATTAAGAGTAAAGAAGCTATAATGTGTCGCCTTGACAGATTCTTTCATGTGTAGGAATCTCATCTCTAAGAATACAATTTGAATATGTCTAGACTTTCAGAATTGTTTAAAAGTCTTCTAATTAAAAATAAATAAATCTTGGGTCAAAGTTCATTTTTGACAATTTATCCTGAAGACTGTTTATGGAATTAGTGAACTGATAAATGTGGGAAGAATAGTTCAGTTTTTGTTGTTTATTGAATTACCAGATGGAACAGCAAGAAGCAATTATCATTAGTGAATCATATTTTTGTGAAATTTGCCTATCTTTTGCCAATATATAATTCTTTTCTGGCCAATTTTCTTCTGGCCAGTTCTCTAATCTTTGTATAAATTTTGGCTGGTATATCCATTAGACTAATTTTTAGGTTCCTGGTATTGAGATATCCTGAGTTGTTTTCGTGGGTGAACTGGCTATCCAATAGTGAGGCACATTAGTTGATGTGGATATTAAGGATCTGTGGAGACAGGAACTCCTCTTCTGCCACCTTGCTGTTCTTCAATGACTCCATAAGAACATTGACCTCTAAATATATAGAAGGCTAGAGGGCCAGTGTGGCATAGTGGTTTGGATGTTGGACTACAGCTGTGTAGACCAGAGTTCGATTACCTGCTTGGCTGTGTAACCCCCTTGGTGACCTTGGGCATGTCACACTCTCTCAGCCTCAGGGGAGGGGAATGCCAAACCTCCTCTGAACAAATCTTGCCAAGAAAACCCCATGATAGGTTCACCTTAGGGTCACCATAAGTCAGATATGACTTGAAAGCACTCCATAGAAGAAGTGGATTAATGTGCGAGATATTCCTCATGGGTTGTTCCCATTGTGATTGCTTCTTTAAACACATTTGTATAGAAATATTCCCAACAGAAGCATCTGTTGGGATACTGAGAGTGAATTTTATTCCCTCAATTGCATCAGAAGCTACCTACAAAATACAGGCAGTTAGTTCCATTACTTGACCTTTCCAGATCATTCCAAAATTTGGAAACAATAATTTGGTTGTTGTTCTTTTTAATGATCTTGCCTAAGTTCTAACAGACAGTGTTCATCTGGGTGAGAAGATTCATGAATTCTACTCATTTATTTTCTCAGTCTCTTTCTCAACACTCTACTTTCTTCATGAAACCATAATATCACCAAAGATTTCTCTCATTTAGCCATGTAACACATGTTTAAAATTGTGTTAATGTAACAGATATATCATGATCCACCTGTGCTGTTTTGGTCATAGCAAAATCAATGGCTAAGATGATATCCCTTAAGGGGCTAGCAGTTGCTGAGACCTGGAACACATTAAGCCTAGTCACATCTGCACAATGCTATTTTCAGCTCCCCTTCTCATGATGAACATTCAAATGGACCCATTGATCTGATAGAAAGACAGGTTTTATTTTAGACTCTTTTATGTTAAATGTCAGTTATCATGACCTTCCCCAAGAAAACCCAGGGCAGTGGAGGTGGGGGGATGAATTTTAGATCCCAGATAAACAGATAAGAACAGTAGTAACCCTCACCATTAAAACCATGGCAAATGAAACATTTTTAACTAGATCTAAATGGCTGGACTGCCCGTTGCTCTTTACCCTCTGGTCTTTGGGCTAACTTAACTTATGTTACATGTATGTGAGGAAATAGCAATAGCAATAGAGTTCCAATATCTTGGACCAAACATAGAACAGAATGGGGACTTCAGTCAAGACTAAGAACAGGGAGAGCAGCTATTGAAAAACTAGGAAAGATCCTAAAGAACAAAGATAGACTACTAAGCACAAACGTTAGAATCGTATAAGCAATTGTATTCCTTATAACTATGTATGGATGCAACAACTGGACAATTAAGAAAACGGAGAAGAAGAAAATAAATTCATTTGAGATGTGGTGCTGGAGAAGAGTGATGAGGATACTTTGGATGACCAAAAAGACAAACAAATGGGTCCTAGAACAGATGAAGACTGAAATCACCCTGGAAGCCAGGATGATCAAACTGAGGCTGTCTTACTTTGCCCATGTCATGAGAAGACTTGACTCATTAGAAAAGAAAATAATGCTAGGAAAGGTGTAGGGAAGTAGAAAGAGATTCTATTAAAGAGGCTATGGCTATGAATCTACAGGACTGAAGCAGAGTGGTGGGGGATAGGGAGTCTTGGAGATGTCTCATCCATAGCATCTCCATGAGTCAAGATCAACTTGAAGGCAGTTAACAACAACAATAAATGTGTTAAATGTCCTCGAGTTGACCCCAGCGTATGGTAACCCTATCTTCAACAGTCCTGCTCTGGTCTTGCAGATTCAGGGCCACTGTGGCCTCCTTGGTTGACAACAACAACAAAAGCACATCTCAAATCAGTTGATTTTCTTTGTATCAGCTTTCCTCACCAGCTCTCACAACCATACATAGTAATGAGAAGTACAATGGCATGGACAATCCTAACTTCAGTATTGAATGCTATATCTTGACACTTCAGGATTTTGCCTTGTTCTTTCATTGCTGTCCTTCCAAGTCCTAATGTTATACATAAGGAGAGATATACAATACATTTGAAAAAATGGGAGGAGGCCTGTTGTTTTTATGATGTCCTAAGTGTAGTCATCCTTCCCAGGAGCATCTGGCCAGTTGGACAGTGCTGGGGATAGAATCCTGACTAAATAAACATTCAGTGTAATTCAACAAGTCAGTTCTTTCTTGACAACAACTGTTTGTGGAGCACAAGGCAGGGAAATTATGCTGTGCACTCCATCAGCTGGTGAATGATGACCCTTTAGTGTCTTTTGTATTTTTGCTTGTGTGTGTTGTATGCCTTCAAGTTGTTTCCTACCTATGGCGACCCTAAGACAAACCTATCATGGGGTTTTCTTGGTAGGATTTGTTCAGAGGAGATTTGCCATGGCCTCCCCATGAGGCTGAGAGAATGTGACTTCCCAAAGTTACCCAGTTGGTTTCATGGCCAGCCTGGGAATTAAATCCTAGTCTCCAGAGTTGTAGTCCAATGCTGAAACCACTAAGCCACACTGGCTCTCATATTATTGTTTGCTGTTGTTGATTGCTCTCGAATTGATCCCGACCCATGGTGACCATGTGGATGAGACATCTCCAAGACTCCTGTCCTCCACTGCTCTGCTCAAGTCCTGCATATTTACATTTGTGACCACTTCAATAGAGTCCATCCATCTAGCATGTGGCCTTCCTTTCTTTCTACTTCCCTCCACTTACCTAGCATTATTTTTTTCCAGTGAGTCTTACCTTCTCATGATGTGTCCGAAGTACAGCAGCCTCAGTTTTGTCATCTTGGCTTCCAGGGAGGTTTCTGACTTGATCTGGTCTAGGACCTTTTTGGCTGTCAATGGTATTCTCAGCACTCTTCTCCAGCACCACATCTCAAATGAATTGATTTTCTTTCTATCTTCTTTCTTAACTGTCCATCTCTCACATCCATGCATGGTAATAGGGAATACAGTAACTTGTATGATGCTGACTTCTATGTTCAGTTGTACATTTTTGCATTTTGTAGCTGTCCTCCCCATTCCTAATCTTCTTCTGATTTCTTGACTGCATTCCTCGTTCTGATCTATATTTGATCCAAGGTATGGAAACTCTTTTACTATGTCAATTTTCTCATTGTCTAGGTTGAATGTGTGTAGTCCTCCGTTGTCATTATTTTTGTTTTCGTTATGTTTAACAGTAAACCGGACTTTGCACTTTATTATTGCTTACAGCTAAATAATTCATCAGTAAAGACTGAATTTATGTACACTGCAGCTGGTGCTTTTTCATGCAAATTGGCACATTTGAAACTGTTATGTACACAGAAAGGCAATCCAAGTATTAATGAAAACCATGATTTAATTGAAAAAGAAATTGCACAAGTTATTCCCAATGTTAAGTAAAGTAAAGTATGGCGAGCTGTTTGGCAAAGCCTTAGCATTTATAAAAATGAAGAAAGCTGGAATAACATATTTGGGGTGCAGCTTTCAAACCACAGTTTTACCTCAGAGCAGGCCTGTTTGAAATGGATGTTGAGTAATGTAATGAGAAGAGGTTATGTGTGTGGGTTCTTCTCTTGTTCTTTCAGAAAAACAAACTACAGTCACCCTTCTGTTTCATGGACTTGAAGTCTGCAGTTTTGCATATTCACGGAGAGGCAACCTCTGTTGAAATCAATGGGGTGCACCCCCGTGGGTGCGCACCCACCTGCGCCTGTGGGGGGGGCACCCCATTCAAGCCTATGGGGCTTGAATATTGACAAGTCTCTGTTTTTTGCGGGGTGGCAGTGGCGGAACGGATCTCCTGTGAAAATGGAGGGCCAACTGTATTATTTCAGTGTTATTTGAGGTTGCTACTGCAGTTTGCATGTCATCATTTTGAAGAAAAGTTTTCTACTCCATTTCTAATTCCCTTTGCAATTAGACTTGTGTGTGAAGTTTATTCAAGCAGCAATGGAGGCTTTGGACAGCTCCATCAAATACAGAGAGCCCACTGGGCCCTGTGAAGGGAGCGAAAGACAAGACTTCAATCAGTTCCAGGCCTTGATCATGAGGAAGAAAGCTGAACTTATTATGCCAACATAAGCTAGGCTCATTACCCAAGATTCATGCTCTTATTTGCATAAGGCATTTTATAAAATTCTGCGGGCTAAATCCAATTGTTATTCTCAGCTAGAGGAGACCCACTGAACCAATGGAATTTACATAAATCCCCAATGTCCCATTGATTTAATGTTTCCACTCTGGCTGGGAGTAACAATTGCATTAAGTCCAATAATAGGTCAAATTTAAGTAATGAGATTTTCAAAGTAGTAACTTAATCCACCAAATATTTGCTCATATGTATTTCCATAGATAAAGTGAGGAAGGAGGAGGGAACTTAATGTTGATAATGTCCTGCTTTTTTCCAAGTCTGTTTGTTATTCCTGTGATCTCTGTTGGTTTGGGATCTTTCCTCCATCCAATATATTTACTGTTTCTTCTTTCTGAGAAGATCTGCATGAGAGATTCTGGACCACTATGGTACTATATCCTATGGGGTGGACAATTTTAGTACAGCCTGGAAGGCAATTTTCTGCCTCAGGATTCTCTGGAAGTTGCAGAGTTCTCAGGGAATTCTCCGAGAGTTGTCAGAGTTCTGTCCTAGGGCCATTACTCTTCAACATTTTTATCAGTGACTTAGATGACAGAGTAGAGGGTATCCTTATCAGGATTTCAGATGATACAAATTTGGGAGGGGTGGTTAAAACACTGGAAGATAAGAACAAAACTCAGATGGATCTTTATAAACTAGAAATTGGGAAGAAATTGATAAAATAAAATTCAAGACAGACAAATGCAAAAATTCTACTTTTAGGCCACAAAAAACAAGCACACGGGTATAGGATGGGGAATAATTGGCTCAGCAGTACTACATGTAAAAGGACCTTGGTATTATTGTTGATCGTAAATTGAACACAAGCCAGCAATGTGATGCTGCAGCAAAGAAAGTGAATGCTATTCTACTCTGTATTAACAGAAGCACAGTTGCCAAAACGAGGAAAGTAATAGTTTACACTGTCTACACTGTCAACAGTTTACTATATTCTACACTGATCATGTCTCATCTGGAGTACTGTGTTCAGGTTTGGGCACCTCATTTAAAGAAAGATATAGAAAAGTTAGAGCAGGTTCAAAGAAAGGCAACAAGGATGATAAGAGGTATGTAAAGCAAAACATAAGGAAAGATTGAAGGAGTTGAGCATGTTCAGCCTGGTGAAGAAAAGACTGAGGGGTGACATGTTTACACTCTTTAAATACCTCAAGGCTTATCACAAAGAGGAGTAGGCAGGCCTGTTCTCTGTTGTCCCAGAAGGGAGGACCAGTTCTAATCGTTTTGTTACATGATGATTCTAAGAGTCTACGTTCCAAAAATGTCCAAAAGCTACATAACACCCCCTGTTCAGGTGTATAAAAGTCTACTAACAAGTATTTTTTCATCTTATGCAGTACAGACAAACCTTGTGACCTATTTAGAAGGTGGGTTGCAGCTTCCAAGAGCATCCAGGAGCTTCCAGGATCAGTAATTGTCCAGAAGTAAGACAGTCAGGGGGAAGCTGGGTCATAAGAGGAGGCAACCAAAGCAACAGCCCCAGGATAATCACACTTTCCTTATTTGTGATGTAGTGAATGAATGACAGTCTGGTCATCCATGACATGCATTTAACTTTCCTGAACTTAGGTTTTATCTCATTGCAAAGGAAAGACAAGAGGCAGCAAAATAGAAGTGTCTTCATGCTTACCTTCCTGCATGATGTCATAGTACTTCCGTTCTCCCTCCAGAGGGAGTTGGTCATAAACATGTGACTTTTGCCAAACTGATTTTTTCCACATGACAAAAGGCACACATTTATGATCATCTTGCTCAGCAGTAGAGTGGAAGTGCTTCATGGGAATGCGGGAAGGTAACCAAAAAGCCACTTCTGTCTCGCTGCCCCTGGCCTTTCTTGTCTACTAGAATAAAGCTCCTAATATGATATGGTGGGGATAGGTCTGATTAATCCTCTGTCAGCCCACTTTTTCAGCAGCTTTTTAAATGTCCCAGTTTCTCTCTTCTCCTCCCCATGTCCCCCTTTGTCCTTGGCTTGCTTTAGCTGATGCAAATTGTGTTAAAATTGCACAATTAACTCTGCAGGGGGGAGAGGGGAGGATTCATGTATATGGTTGTTAATGACCAAATGTGACCCCCCCAAAAAAACACCCCTACATTTCTGCTTGACAGCATCTCAACTGAAGGGTTTCCAAGCTGATGGTGACTGGGGCAAATGGCATCTGCAGTGCTCTTCCAGTCATGGGGTGAATGAGACAAACAGTCACAGCAGGATCATGAGGGGTCTGTCCAGCTGCCTTTTCTCAGCATGCCCCATGTCTGGGAGAATGCAGCAGATGTCATTTACAGTGTTCTCATCTACCATGCCTTGGAAACCATTTGGTTAGAGTGCTGCCAGGGTGAAATGGTAGCTTTTTCAAGGTGGCATCGTCAGACATAGCTATAATGATAGAGCTCCATCAGTCACTATGATTCTTGCTGGTGGCCATTTTAGCTAGCTCTGGGATAACAGAAACACACTGCCATGTGGAATGGAAGCTGAGTTTTTAAGTGTCTGCCTCAGGTCTGTGGAATAAACTATCTCTACCTGGTGCCTGATATTTATGCTTCTTTTAATTCATTTTAGGTTTGAAACAATCACATATTTTGTTTGATGTTGGACTAGGAAGCTAGCTATGAGTTGATGAGAAAGACTAGCTAAATGATTTTGGCTTCCCCCAAACTTTTTAATTTTTTTTGACTTCTATTTTATTATGTTTCTGGGATAATTGTTGTGTTTCATTTTTAATGTTGCTTTCAGCTTTGGGAAACTTGCATTAAAATACTTTTATCATATAAATATTCCACGTTCAGCTCCATAATCACAATCTCCTCTCCTTAGATAAATTCTGACCATGCTGTCAAAAAATCTTTCTATCCAAAAAACCTCAGACCACTGTCAGCCCACAAACCTAAATGTGGAAAGGGATGTCCAAGGTAGAAGGAATTAGGAGGCTGTAAGGGGATGACATGCATCCCATACTATTCTGCTGTTGATCACTGTTGCCTCTACATCTACACTACCTCTCTTTCACCTTCTGATGAATTTCTGTCTGGAGTATTAAGAACAGGCATCCATTACAGTAATTGCTCTTCGTATTATGAAAGGTAAAAGGTCTTAGAAAAATAATACAAATGAAATCTCTTGATTTTGCATATCCACTTTGCAGCTTCCTCCATTGATTTTGCCTTCTGTTTGAATCTTATTGAGAGCACTCCCTACTTTAGGCCATCTAGCTCTCTCTACCTAATAGCTTCTTTACAGAGAAAATTTACAGTACAAGAGGAGCCACTTGATCAGAGTTATGTTTCAACAACTCCCATTTATAAGTGGAAACTGGGCAAGGGGGCTTGGTGGTATGTTGTTGAAATGCCCACCTTCAAGGAGGAGGTAAAGAGCTTTAAAGAGCTGACATCTGATCAACTTTCCCCTTCAGTGAAACTATTCACATAAACAAGTGAAAAATGTCATGAGATATGATTTAATGTCAACATTAACACTTCTGCCAGAAATCTGTTTGCAGAATTAAATAAAGTGAGGCTTAACAAGTTTATAAAAAGGAGCAGTTGTTTAGAACTAGCTGTACTTCTAGTTGGAGAAAACTGAGCATTTTCTGATCTGTAACTAAACCGTAAATTGTCCCCAAATATATACCAGAAGGTCAGCTGGAAGACTGAACTCTAGTTCCTCAAGGAATGAAGTAGAAGTTTTGCCATGTTTGTTTTCCCAAATCAACAATGCAGGCTAAGACATGCTGCTCCTGGGCTTTGAGCCAAAGGTTCATGCTATCATTATATGATGAATTTTAACTTCAGTTATTCCGAACTAGCTACCACACAGAATGTCTTTTCAGTGGAGTCTCTCCTTATAGCAGTGTTCCCAAGTAGACTAGTAGAAACCAGTAGCACAATATCAAAGCGAGCTGGGCCATGATCACATTGGAGCTTCACAGATCTGTTAACAAAGAATATTTTACCAGCAGTGCTATGTGAAATAAATCACTTGTTAACATGTCCACATGTTAACAAATCATGCAAAATAAATCAATCATGGCTACTTACAGGCAAGCCCCCAAACCTGTTTTTGACATAACATGGATATTTTGCATTTAGGGTGAAATTAGACCAGAACTTGGAAGTGACACACAATATGCCTGGTTGTGTGCAAAGTTCTTTCTTTCTTTCTTTCTTTCTTTCTTTTTCTCCAGACCTTGATTTTACAGTGCTTTTATGGACAGTACATTAAGTGACAATAAAAAAGTGTCTCAGTGCCTTTGTTTTAGATTTTCAAGACACTTTTATTTATATCAACATGAAACCCCTGTCTGTATCAATCTAATATATTTCTGCGAACCCTGTGGCATATTCCAAGGCATCCTCTGAATTCTTGCAGAGCATTGACTAAAACTCTTTTGTCTCATAGTGGCCCACCTAGATGGGAGTGATCTCTGAAACATACCTAGCCCCCTCTCATGACTTCAGATAATTGATTGTGATGTGTATTTCATGGAACCTTATCATAGAATATTGATTGTATTGAGGAAACACTGAAAACTACTGGCATATGTAATTCTTTTGAACAATACAGTAAGCCCTTGGTATCTGCTCGGGTTTGGTTCCAGGTCCCCCTGTGGATATCAAAATCAGTGGATGCTCAAGCCCCATTAAATACAGTGGCATAGTAAAATGGTGTCCCTTCAATAAAATGGCAAAATCAAGGTTTGCTTTTGGGAATTTATATATTTTTTAATATTCTCAAACTGTGGATGCTTGAATCAGTGGATAAAAAAATCCCTGGGTATGGAGGGCTCACTGTATACAAGTACCCAGTCATGTAAAATTCTCTGATAATGTACTGATGGGATTCAAACAGCACAACACACAGTAGAGCACATCATAGAACACAATTGAAACTCCCCTCTTGCAAAATCAGTGGAAGCTAAAGTCCCATTAAATCCGATGGCATAGTCCCTTAAATAAACAGCAAAATCAAGGTTTGCTTTTTGGAATTTATAGTTTTTGGAATATTATCAATCCATGGATGCTTGAATCTGTGGACAAAGAATCCATGGATACTGAGGGCCAATTGTATTAGCAGCAATCCTGTGTGGCTCAGTGTAGCTACTTGGTCCTCACTATGCCATGCTAAGACATATACCTCTCCTTCAATTACTGAATACCTGGCAAGGGAATACCATGATCATGAATACCTTTGACTGTCCCTGCTATATCCCTGTAGTCAGAGAAAGTAGTGCTGAGACCTCTGGAGAATCCCTGCAGATTTCAGTGCTGTAGTCATCATTTTGCATCTGGCTATGTGGGCAAGACAATACAACTGCTAAATGGATTTGTAATTGGTTGACTGACTGCACCCAAAGTGTGCTCAGCAATGGCTCCTCTTCATCCTGGAGAGAAGTGACCAGTGGGGTGCCACAGGATTCTGTCCTGGGCCCAGGGCTATTCAACATCTTTATCAATGATTTGGATGAAGGAATAGGAAGCATGCTTCTCAAATGTACAGATGCCAGAAAATTAAGAGGAGTAGCTAATACCCCAGAGGAGAGGATCAAAATTCAAAATGACCTTAATAGATTAGAAAGCTGGGCCAAAACTAACAAATTGAATTTCATCAGCATGGAATGTAAAGTACTGCACTTAGGCAGAAAAAAAATGAAATGCATAGATATAGCATGGGGGACACCTGGCTTAACAAGACAACAGATGAAAGAGATCTAGGGGTCCTGGTAGACCACAAGTTGAACATGAGTTAATAGTGTGATGCAGCAGCTAAAAAAGCCAATGAGATCCTAGGCTGCATTAATGGAGGTATAGTGTCTAGCTCAAGGGAAGTAACGGTACCACTCTGTTCTGTGTTGATCAGGCTTCACCTGGAATACTGTTTCCAATCCTGGGCTCCACAATTCAAAAAGGATGTTGACAAATTAGAGTGTTTCCAGAGGAGGGAGACCAAAATGGTGAAGGGTCTGGAAACCATGCCCTGTGAGGAGTGACAGAGGGAGCTGGGTAGGTTTAGCCTGGAGAAGAGGTGATATGATAGCCCTGTTTAAATATTTGAAGCGATGTCATAATGAGGATGGAGCAAGCCTCTTTTCTGCTGCTCCAGAGACTAGGACTCAGAGCAATGGATGCAAACTATGGGAAAAGAGATTCCACCTCAACATAAGGAAGTTCTTACTGATGGTAAGAATGGTTTGATAGGGGAAGATGCTGCCTAAGAGTGTAGTGGAGTCTCCTTCTTTGGAGGCTGGATGGTCATCTGATTTGATTGTGTCTTCCTGCATGTCAGGGGGTTGAACTGGATGGCCCCTGAAGTCTCTTCCAATTTTATGATTCTATGTGGATATAGCCAAATCCTCCTGTGACCTTGCTTGCTCTCTAGCAAGCACAGAATGCCATGCAGGAAGGCTTCAGAGGTTATTCTGTTGGGAGGATGGCTGAGGAGGGAAGAAGGAAATGCTAACCCCTGAAGTACCCAAAAAGGACATAAGTACAAATAAGGGAAACTTACACATGCCTATGGAGATTATTGCATTGACATAAAATCTGACTGCTCCCGAATGGGATACAGTTGGGTTGCGGGTTGCTACTGGGTATTATCATATGTAAGTAATTGCCGTGGCTGCCAGGCGAGTTTAACCCAGTTGCATTCTAGGTCCCAGGTGCCTTTCAGAGGCCGCTTTTACCAAATGGCAAGCTCCTGACTTGGAAAAGAAGTCTCCAAAGCACGCCTGGAACCTGGGATGCAGCCAGGTTGCACTCACATGGTGGCAGCAGTAATAGCTTGCATGCGATAATAACTGGTAGCAACCTGCAACCCAACTGTATCCCGTTCGGGAGCAGTCAGATTTTCTGTCAATGCGATAATCTCCAGTGTCCCTATCAGGATGCCAGCCACTGTTTGTTTTTCAATTGACCATCAATCTGGGGATTTGTAGATTATCAACTGCATATTACAAGGAAACAACAGCAACATTGTTTAGCCAATTTTTTAATGAATATTTGTTTCAAATAGAAATATAAAGGCACATCCTGAATTCTTTTTGTCAAAACACTGTAGAATTAAGGCTCCTTGACAAAAGTATGCTATTCCCTTCACAAAGATTCTTGTATAGTTGTCAGAGAAATATGGCAGAAGCAAATAAACAAGTTATAAAAATGACAATTTACAAACATACCCACATTAATAATGGAAAATAGCAAAGCATTTTTGATACAAAATATTCCAGACCAACTCCAATTTTTTCTCAATGGAAATAATTTTGTATTAATTTCACTGGTCCATGAGGAAAGTAACATTTCATAATTATTCTGATTGTCTTTTCTACAGAAATGAAATACTGGAGATAATGTTATTTTCACTTTTTAGATCGATCAGATTATCTAATGTAAGTGTTCAATAATGAAGATCCACTATATCAAGTGGGCTTGCATACATTTATAGTTACAGAACTTCAGTTGATTTCAATACGTATTTCATAAATCAGCGAACTTCACCCAGAGAATCAGATCCATAGACTGGTCAAATTAAAAAAAAAGAAAAAAAAGAGTTACTCTGATTTAGTTCCACTGAAGTGAGCAGCATTTATCTCTTTTGAATTCAGCTCCTTCAGATCGTCTGTACGTCAGTCTAGCTGATTTATAATTTCAGCCAGGGACAATGGTGTAAACCATAAGAACTTTCAAAAGTCAATTTCTATGGAAATCTATGGCCTAAACCCTCAACCTAGAGTAGACTCAGTGAATCAACAAAACTTACATAAGTGTTGACTTTGCAAGTTTCCATTGATTTAATGTGTCTGCTATAGCTGCATCTACAAATTAGATGTGGACTAAAAGAACAAAAGGTTTTGTAGTTTTGGTTTTGTAGTTTTGCAGTTAGGAACAAATACAGAAATACAAATTACATGAACCTAGCTTCAGCTGGGAAGGGAATCACTCAGTCAGTCTTCCTCAGCCAAAACAATTTTTTTAAAAAATACATGCATGATAAGGATCTGGCCACCATTTTTCTACATCCTAAATGCGTAATGTCCTTTTCAGCTGATGAATAGTACAGGTAACAGTACAAAATGAAGCATCTTCTAAGCAAAGTGGCATGGTCTATCCAAGGGCATCCATAAATGGTTTCTATAGGCAGATGATTCTTCTGGGCTGATTCCCTTATGTACAAAAACATGAAGGAAGAGCCCACATACAGCATCCCCACATGTATATCACTGAACTTATGCAGAGACTAAATCCAAGCAATCTCCCACCATCCTTTATCCTTTAACAGATAAACACAAGTACTCATCATGACTAAGGGGCACTCCTTCTCTGTGGCAAAATGTGGCAAAACTTCCATCTGCCAGATGTGGGCCAATATTTCTAACATGTGGATTTTAATTTCAAACCTAAGGTATCCTGTAACCAATCTCAGAACATCCATGAACACTGGCATTTGGGTATTTTTTAAAGAATAAAAGCAGGATAATTTAGCAGGTTCACTGGCAAAATAATTTTATGCAGTGATAAAAATAAAGATCCTTTGCCAGTGCTTTAATACCCATTCCGATTAAAATATTTTACATTTAAATATTAAAGGTAATGTGTTCTGTGTCATAATGACCCTTCAATATGTCCTAAAAAGATAATCCTGAAATGATTCTGATGATCTAAAAGTGCTAGGTTTACACAGTTTACATGTTATCACTTTAAAAATGTATTTACTTCCAGATGAGATTATAACTTAATTTATATAGTTTTGATTAATAAAAAATTGATACATTCAGAGTTAATCCCTGCTCATTAGGCATACTTTCAGGAAGTGCTTTCTGTCATATGTACTGCCATGTGATTGTATGGAGTAGTGGATGACATGCCCAATTGTTAATGAAACCATGTGATTCAATAAATGCTTTCCCTGGTGGAATAAAACATTTTCCTGTGACTTTTTGCTGTTGTTTCCATATTTTCCACAAAGTTTCAATTCTTTGATTCTTTCTTTGGAGGCTGCTTTTTTGCAGCAGGACGGACGAGCCGTGTTCTTCTCCGCGGTGATCCTGTTGAGCCAACCCAAAAGTATGAATGTTAAAAATGTACTCAACTAAGTAAAATATTTTAATCTGTCTTTCCTCCTTATGACTATCAGGGTATACAAGAGTATGATTTTTTTTTAAATGTACAAATGCACCAAAACCAAAACCAAAATCACATCACCATCCTCCTCCTCCTCATCATATGATTTCCTACAAAAAACCTGAAGCCTAAGCACATTCCTTTCCTGCTCATATGCAAATGAAAAAGAAATTTAGCTACCTTTCTCTTATTATAGTTCTAACAATAAACAAAGGAAAGTTTGGGGATGCTGGGGCCAACTGTGGGGGATGCTGGAAAGTAAAGGAGAGAAGAGGCTGGCACAGCTCCACTATGCCTAGGCCCAGAGGCAGATGAAGGCACTCTCTCCATCTTAACTACCACCACCCTGGCCTCAAAGGGAGAGAAGAGGTAAGCAAAACTTCTCCATACCTAGCCCCAGAAGAGGTTGAAAGGCCCTCCCTCCATCATAATGGCCACCTCCCTGGCCTCAGAGGGAGAGAAGAACTGGCAGTAAATGTTGGACTTGATCCCCTTCCCCACTGGCATTCTCTTCTTCTTTTGTGTCATGTCTTTTAGATTGTAAGCCTGAGGGCAAGGAACTGTCAAATTAGCAACCTGTAAGCCACTCTGAGAGCTTTTGTGGCTAAAGAGGGGGGTATAAATACTCTAAATAAAAATAAATAAGTAAGTAAATAAATAATAGGTTTATCTAGAGAGTACCAAATTTCCCACCACCTCAGCCTAAGCTGATTCTTAGAAAGGATGGTACATCCTTGCTCCTCATGGCAGTCACATGGGTCAGAAGAACCCAATGCTCTTCTGCGGCAATCCCCTTAGAGTGTTATTATTTTATTACATAATAATATATGTCAACCCAGTAAATACAAAGCCCATATTTGGAAAGAGCTTTTCACATATTTCTGCCCTAAATGAATTTTTCTGTAAATCATCAGTTAACACCAGACCTTGAAACAATTAATAACCAATAGCTTGGAAACATTACCTTTTGCATGACAGCTCCCACAACTTGCATGGTCAGTGGTTACGGTGGCTGAGGGACTGGGTTTCTGTTCAAAATGTAATGTCTCCAAGTTGTGCAAATAGCTAGTTATTTGTAACTAATTCTTTCTGAAGAACAAATATATAACTGTTCTTCTGGTACAATTATAACCGGAACTTTTTTCTTTTTAAAAGTCACTTTCCAAGCTTGGATTATGATAGCCTACTTTTGTAAAATAGATTGTACATGAAGAATGTCCAAGCATGTTTTCAAACAGAATGTATTTATCATTTTCAATTAAGCATTTTAAAGGACATATACTTTATGTTCTTCACAGACATATAAATTACAGCCCTCCTTCTTACCTTGTGTCCTTCTGGATGTTTGTACTTTCCTTACAGGTGTTTCTTTAAAAAAACAAAAAGGTTTAAAAATCATAAATCATTCATTATAAGCATTTGATACAGACATTGAACTGTCTCCAAAATGTTTGGGAATTAAATTGCTTTTTAAAGTTAAATTTGTTTTAGTTATATTGATTTTGAACTTAAATGACTTTTTAATTTAAGGGAAATGACATCTGCAGTGCTCTTCCAGTTATGGGAGTATGGGAGTATGTTGACTTTTTAGGACACTGACGAGGTATGTATGTATATATACTCAATGGACTCAATGGCCCATAGTTCCAACTCTCTGATTCTATAAACTTTATCACATGGGGGGAAATCAGGGGATTCAAAAGGCATTATCCAGGGAAAGTCACGTGATCATGGCTAAGATTATCACACACATCATGATTAGAGAGGACTTATCATGGAAATAACCAGGAAATAACAAGCAACAAATCATTCACATGATTTCCCCATGAATGATTTGTTGCTGGTTATTCCCTGGTTATTCCCGGGATACGCCCCATTTAATCTCGACGTCATGTGATAATCTTAGCTGTGATCACACAACTTTTCCTGTATAATGACTTTTGAATCCCCCAATTTCCCACCATTTGATGAAGTCCTATGATTCTGTGTTCGTGCTGGTTAGAGGAGCAGTAATCTAACTTTAACTGTGAAACATGACTTGTAACTATTTCTCTTTTGATTTAGCAAATGGATTTACTATTTGGCAAAATGATTTACTATCTGTATAACAAACAGAAATGTGTATACACACACACACATACACACACACACAGTTACATGGCACAGGTTAAACAGTTTTTTCATCAGTTCTGGCCAGAATTCTAGAAAGTGGAGATCTAAAGGTATATCATCACTATCCACCAACTGGCAGTTTTAAGTCAGACTGATTTCAGCATAGGTCCTTATTTGGAATAATAAATATGATTAATGAAATGCAATCTATACTTTTAAATTCTTGCAAAGAATAGAATGAGTGCATGAGCTAGTTATACCATACACATTGTATCATCAGACTACTGTAGTAGTAGAACTCTGAAAAGTAATAGGTTGATGCTGAAAATACAGGTTGAGATTATATGTTGTCAATGTAAGTATGATGGAGAAGCCCTGACTGAAGGGTTTCTGTGGCACTGGAGATTGGGGCATTGGGAAATGACATCTGCAGTGCTCTTCCAGTTATGGGAGTATGGGGCACATCATGAACAGGTAGAGAGACCCAATAGGTTCTTGTCACAACTGCTTTTTCCAAGCTACCCCATGCAGTCATGAGGTGCAAATGTAATTTCCTAACACTTTCATTATCAGTGCCTTGGAAACACTTTGGTTAAGGTGCTGCCAAGCTGCAAAAATGGTTTTTACAAGTCATGTTCAGTCATTAGTAACTGTAAATATGAATCCCTTGGAGTTATAGCAAGCTCATTCTTCCAGGTTATGATCTGCTAACTGCTGAATAGGATGACAGTCAGATTTTATGAATGGAAATGTAGTTAAAAATGCCACTGTACATAGCTTTTTCTTTTGTAAAACCTTAAATATGTGAATGCACTTTGGAATTGCACTGTCTATCAGCTACAAATTGCTAGCTTGTTTGGATTTATACAACACCTATATATTTGAACAGGTAATTTTACACAAGCAGTGGGATCCACTGACATTATGGATACAGAGATTTGCTTTAAAAAGATCACATATTTTAGTTGTGCTATCAATCTTCAATATGTTTATATGCTATGTTCAACAAGCTCAATTCAATTACATTTATCCAGAAAAGCAGTCTGAAGCTCTGTTCAGGTGTTACAAAACAATAAGCTAAGGTCTTGCAAGGATGCATGTGATGGGCCTGCCCTTTCATCCAAGACCAGCCTGTACTGACCAGAAAGGTCTGCAGGGAAAATGAAACTGTACTTGACTGAACATGGCTACAATCTGTACAGTCAAGGTTTCCAACCATGTGAAGGACTGTCATGTAAAGTCAAATTCATTTATGGCCTTTCTTCAGACCTTCCTTCCAGTTTCTTTTTAGAAGGTCTGGGGGTAAAGTGTACAAGGTCAACACATGCCTTCTACCTCAGCCTCTCTGATCTTCTATTTTTGTAATTTTAGAAAAGGGCTTTAATCCAAGAAAGAAAACAAAAACCATGGAAAGCAGTTGACATTTTATGCCATAAAAAAAAAAGATACAAGAAGGAATTAAGTGACAAGCCTGCATTCATTATTTGCATTGGGATTGAAATTGTCATTGAAATGTTCTGGTCATGATTAACCAAGTAATTCAGTTATAAAGTAATATCTACTGTAAGCATCGCTACCTCTATCTAGTGAACAGAACACAGATTTTTCAAAGTGCCTGAATAACTAAGCAGGAAATTATAGCAAGGGGCCTTAACAAATTTCCATGCAAATAATTGTAAATCATCATCTACATTCTGCAAAAAGCATTGGATATGAGGCTTGTTCCATAGAACTAACCTTCCAGATGAATTTTCTTTATTTCTGTCTCGACAACCTTTGGTTCTGTCTCAATTACTTTAGTAACTTTGGTGTACTCAGATCCAGCTATGATAAGCATTAAAAACAATCATAAGTTAAGATGCAGATAACATTTTTGACAGAGAAATGACCCAGACTTGGCCTGCCTTGTCTTAAGCAACTGTGGGTGGGAGTAGCTATATTCTAAGAAGTAGCATCTGTTTTGGGGCTAGTACTTATGCACTGTATTGTCAACCCCTGCCATGTTCCCCAAAATGTTCAAGGAGGCATGCATCTTTGTAGATTCAGACCACAACTACTTCAGAGTTATGTATCACAACTTGCAATGAGATGGTTGTGTTGCTTTAGGCAAGGGTAGGATTTTCCTCTGTGGTCTTGGGATGTTTTCAGTTGGAAAAGAAGAAACATCAGGAAGATGTCCAAAATGCCAGGGAACTAACACTATGGTTATTACTATATCCAAATAATGTTCTGTGGTATGTGTGTGTGGTGCTACCCTTGATGGCAGCCTGTGGGAAAGGGGCTGGAAGAGACAAAAGTGAAGTGAGAAAACTAAGGATCAGCAACAAAGGCAATGCAATTGCTCTGCTCATTCGCTGAGTCTGAAATAAATATTTCTAAAAGCTAAACAATAGAGTAAACAACAAAGTAAACAACATGGTAAACAAAGGCAAACATAAGTGCTAAACTGATTCAATGAGTCAAGGATAAGCTTTCAAGAAGCTGCTTCATAGAAACAAGGAGCTCCTCCAGACAGTGTCAGTTTGTCAGGAGCTTGTAGTATTTGTGCTGTAATTCTTGTTTTAGTTTTTTTTTAATCTAAACATTTTTTCTCTTCTCCAGACTACTTTCTTTTTGGGGGTGTGCATGTGATTTCCAGCACCAGTAGTTACATTTAATTGTACCAAAAAGATGGGTTCTTTTTAATTCTAAGATATATTCGTATAAACCACAAATATCAATCATCTTTCTCTCTTTTTTAAGCATTATAGTTTATCAGTGGATCAGTGAAATAGGACTTTTCACTATAATATTAAAATTCTAAGGGGAAAAATATAAAAACAGAGGGAGAAAATTTGCCCTTCAAAACATGGGACCACCTCACCTAACCATGTTACAAAAATTCTAGAAAGATCCCTAGTGCAGATCCAAAAAATTGCTACACAGCGATCCCCGAAAGAAAGGAAAAATTGATGCTGAGTCAACAACAGTTGGGAAAAACCAAGAAGCTGTATTTGAAGAATTTATTCTTCTTATCACCAGACTAGAAGAGCCAATGAATAAGGGAAAGAAGAAAAATTCACTGGCTCATTTTATAACCCTTTGACATATATGGCAGCAATTGTAATTACTGAATGTTCCATTATTAGGGGTATACATCGCTTATTTCATTATTGTATGCAAACCTTTTTCCTGCTGGGTGAGATCACAAGAATATTTGTGAATTTTTCAATTTCCCCCCACATTTCATGACTTTTTACAACAAAAAGTCCTTGTTTTTGTACAGAAAATGGTCTTTTGCTGAAAATACTATTTTCTGCACAAACTGTTTTGTCTACATTGTTGCTTTTTCACAAACAAAATGCAATAAATGCTTTCAAAATGATCTGCCATGGAAGAACAACAGAAGAGCAATGGCACTATGCAATAAGGCGGAGGCAATTGTGAGACTAATGTGTTGCTATGCTGCTATAATGCTACAGGACGATATAAGTCTTGTGAAGGCAAAGCTTTCCTGTTGGACTCTGCCTGGGTGTGATTTCAAGATCTGATCCAATGAAGAGCCAGTTGGCCATGATTTACTTTGCTGGCTTCCAAATTTATCACCTAGTTAATCATAACAAAAACTAAAGTGATGTGGACTGACTTGGTCTGAGGCAAGAATAACATCTGTAGCTTGGGGTTTAAGAGTCAAAGCTATAGTAAACTTTACCAAATATCTGAATTCTTTTTTCTTCTTCCTCTCTTTATAAATGCCAGATAGTTTTATTCTACCAAACAAGCAAGGGCATTCTAGATTAATTGATAAAAGACAAATTTCACAGACATTACATTTTAAAAAGTTGTACCAGGGGCTTTTTTTTTAGTATTATGATAAAGATGTAGAACACCATTCCTGGCAGTACTGGGGTTCCACTTATATGATATTGTAACTTATTATACTGAGATGCTGTTGACTAGCATAACTGGCAACCCTGCAACCAATGACTGAATTCTCCCATTACAAGCATAAATGGCTGGCATTGGGTACAAAGCAACACACATTGGTGTAAGTATATGGCATCCTATGAATGGTTATTATAGCAGATCTTTTTTTTATAAACCAGGCTTTTGAGCTGGAAGCCAACTGAAAGGCATTTCTCCCACCTGTCAACAGTTGCAACTGCCATACTGTCTGCCTTTGTAAATGTCTTTTTAGGATGCCACACATAAATGTGTGCAGTTCTTTATCAGCATTTCTTAATTACATCCAGTCTCTGCTCCCAATAACAGTTTTCATGATATTGCTATATCACATCTGCTAACGGATGTCTTGAGAACTGCTTCAATGGCCAGATTTTGGTAAGTCGATGGTGCTAGATTATGATAGAACTACGTTTATTGTAATAATTGTAATAATATTGCAATAAATGTAATAATTATCACAGTAATATTATAATAATTTTTGAAAAGATTGGGTTTGGAAGCTTCTCCTGATTATTAACTGAAACAAGTTTGCATCAGCATGCATCATGCAGCCTAATGGTGAGTATACTATATGAAGGTAAGGTTTAATGCATAGAATCTGCAGATATTTCCAAAGAAGGATGCTAAACATGCCTGTGTTAATTTATGAGCAATGAACATTTGTTTTTAATGAATAATGTAAAAGATCTGGATATTTTATTAATTAAATACTTCGTATTTCTCAAAGTCCAATGTCCATTTGAAAGTATTTGTATCAGAAATACAATCTTCATTGCTCATTTGAAACTGTTTAAAGACTGAGCACACACATACATTTTAATTTTTTCTCCAATGTAGGTACAGAGAGGTAAAATGAATATGCAAAGGTCTGTATTTCATACACATTTGGTTTCATTCTATATGGTTTTGCTTGATGAAATCAGTCTTTAAAAAGTTAAGAAATTTCTTGTCAGTCTTCATGAGCTCATTGCAACAAGGTTAGTTGCCTTGCACTCACTAACCTCCCTTGAGGAGTCTTTTGATTTCTTCATCTTCGAGTAAATGACCATCACCTTCAATGAGTTTGGTCACCTTGGTAACCTCTGACAGGACACATGTTTATGGCATGACATTGATTTATGTTGAACATTGATAAGTTTTAATTGCAGCATGTTTATCAAGCATACTTTATAATTGCATAACACATCTCTTAAAGTAATGAGCATCATGTCAAACATCTGGTTGTTTTCAGTAAAAGAAAGCAATGACTGCCATGTGTTGCTAGAATACAATGTATATTGAATGTTTTTGTTGAATAAGAATTAAAGAATTACTGAGATACATGTTAAGTTTAAGACAGTAACCTAACAGTAATTGCAGCACACCCTGAATACCTCTGACATGAAGCCTGACAGCAGAGCACCTGAGCATCAACACTGAATGTTAACTATTTCATATGAATATAGGCAATGTCTGAAAATAAATATATCTATATCTAACTGCCTATCTGCCGGGCTACCTACCAATTTATCATATCCTAGAAATTAAGACATATACAAATGAATCCTGACATTCATATTTGGTTGACTGGAAATATCCACAAACATATCTGAGTTTTCAGATAGTCATAAAATTTACTTAGGATACAACATTCATACAGAAACAATCAAACTGCATAATATTCACAGTGATACAACTGTATTCCTGTGAAATCTTGTGCATATTATTACTATGACCAATATGCTCAAATCTAAATCCTTACAAACTCACCAGGCATCCAAGGATTGTGTTGTGTATGCACTATTCATTTTACATGTACAGTGGCTTGATACAACTACTAAAACAGTGAGTTTACCTCAGTGCAATCTCTCATTCTTCCTTGATAAGATGAATACTAACCTTCTTCCAGCAATTTCTTAAGGGTCTCCTCAGTATCTGCCCCACCACCTGTAGTGATCCGGGTATATTTCAGCTCGGGACCTGAAGTGAAAAAGAGTGAGTCAGATGTATTCAGATTAAATTCCTACTCTTACGCTGCAGCCATACTGCAGAAATAATCCAGTTTGACATGACTTTAACTGCCATGGCTCAATGTGATGGAATTCTGGGAATGATAGTTTGTTGTGCCACTGGTGTCGCATTGAGCCATGGCAGTTACAGTGGTGTCAAACTGGATTATTTCTGCAGTGTTGATGCAGCCTAAGGATTCCTTCTCTACAATCTTCATTGTTGTGTTGCAATTAACAGAATCTTCTTCCCAGAAGCAAATTAATTGTCACCAAGAGTTATGAAATAAAGCCCTGGTAGCAGACTTGCTCTATTCAGTGGCACTTACAAGGCAGTGGTATCCTCAATAGCTGGTGTGGACAGACCCAGAAATTCCAACAAACAGAACAGTGAGGCTTGTGAGGGTGAACAGAAATGCGTGGCAAGAAATATATAAAGTGCTGTGGTTGTTCAAAGAGAATTTACTACCACATCTCTCTGAAAGCCGATTTTACACAGCTTCATCAAGATGCGGTTATATGGTTTGAGCATAGTATATAGTAAACACCTATGCAAAGAACAAATGAAAAGCACGCACATGAGATGGCAATGATAACTACATATTTAGGCTTAAATCCCATTGCTGGTCCCAACTAAATTAGATCCATTGAATGGTAAATTAACACTGATATAAATCCCACTGATTCAGTAGGTATGTTCTAGTTGGGACTCACAATTGAATTTAGACCTTAAGGAGGGGATAGAATTTCTCCATAGTATTTTAATTTGATGACTGAAGGTTTCTTCCTTCTTGTAAGATCTTTTCTGCAGATGATAACTAATCTCAAATGGCCCAGAATCAAATGTGGGCTCCATAGGAAAAGTATTAAAACTGTGTGTACTTTCCCACTTTCATTGTAAAACTGAAGCCTGTACATTTTCTCAGTATGGTTTACCTTGAATAATTCTTTCTTCTGTCACTTCTTTTTCAGTCACTTCCACAGGAAGGCCATCAATTATTTTCGTGTATTTTTTAATTTTAGGCTCTATAAAAATGTTTTTAAACATTAGAGACAAAGTAATGGACAATTCAATGGGTTGGTTTGATATCTCTCTGTGCAGCCAGGGGATCTTTATTTCAAAACATGGGCCAAATGTTAGAAATTGTTAGAACTGAGGTTTTCACTCAACTGTTAAATGAAGAGTGCAAATGATGCCATTTTCATTTCCAAGCATGCTAATTTTGCCAAGACAAAGTATTTACAATCTCAAGCTGTGAACGTGATAGAATGTTTTGTTGTTGTTGTTAAATAATTTTAAGGATTTATTTTATAGATTCATTGAGTCTTTGGAAAGAATGGTAGTTGCTTTTCAGATTTTGTTCACAATTCCAATGGCAACTATATTGAGTTTCTTAGGGTATCAGAGATTGAGATTCTCAGAAATGCATTTAATATGTTGGAAGAATCTAAAAGTGCTGCAAAACTGTTTTTCAACATTTCATCTCATGGCAACAATTCAGGAAGCAGGTATCAAAAATATTAAAGAGACAGCAGTGTTTCAGCATGCAAAGTATAAAAAGGAGTACATTGCATTTGGTTTTGTTTACTAGTATTAATAAGAAATGCAAAGTAATGTATTTAATAATGAAATATTATGGTACAATATATTATTATAAAACATGCAGAAAGCAAATTCAGAGCTAACAGAACTCCCCTCTTAAGCCTTGGAAAGGATCATCAACTATCTTTTCCAAATCATTCTGGTTAGTAATGTCCCGCCCACAAGACATATTCACCTCCATGAATCACTTTAGTTATAGTTTCGCCTTCCCTGACCAGCTTAAATTCTGGCTCCCCTTCAATCACTTTGGTGAGCTTTGTAATGGATGGCACTGCAAAGCATTATTGCAAAATTGGAAACTGTGTTACAGATATGACAGACACATTGAGAAATGGTCAAAACACATGAGAAGGAAAAGCTGATAAATATTAATGCCTAATGATAGCAAGGAAGTTTTCAGAGTGTTGCAATACCATCATGACACAGGGGTCTAGATGATCAATGTCTCAAATTCTTGATATATACATGCACTGATTTACATCAGTATCACTGTATATGTTACAGGCACTGCATGAATAGGAGTAAGGATATCTGTTAGAAAGAAGTGGGTGGTCAGCTTCAGAGTTCTGCTCTTTCTATTTCCACTTCCCATTTTTGTACCTTCTGATGCTCTTGCATTCTGTTGCTCTTTTGAATGTATATGCCCATGCTATTTGATGGGGTATCAAGAGAGAGAGGACAATTACTAACTGAAATAGCATCAGTAATAAGTACAGGAGGAAGCTTTCCTTTCTCCCAGCTCAACTGAAGAACTAGAACTCTTCTTTCAAGAACTGCTCAGCCTTTGTACCCTATTCTGTGTGATTCCTCCCTTTCCCACAAATCCCTAATTTGGATTTAATGCAAGATTTCCATTAAGAAAAATAAGTAGAAAAAAGGGTTTGATGCTTGGCACCAGTCCATAGCCAGATATTACTGAAACTCAAATGAATTTCTTTATCATTGTACTTACCTTCAATCTCTTTTCGAATGGTGCTGCCAACTACTCTTGTTATTGTTTTAATGTCTGTGATAAACAATGATAAAAATACAGTTTGGGAGAATTAGGCTGTTTTAGCTTTAAATAAAATAAGTTAGTTGTAGTGATTTCATAACATAAGAAGCCTAACTTTGTCATATACTACAGAGGTAATTTTAAGCCTTATTGCATAGCTAAAATAAAGCGGGGATTTAGTCATGCGATAAGCTCCTTTGCCATATACAATACGACCACCATATTGGTGGGAACTGTTAACCGGTTTCACCAACCATGTCCATGAAAAGGAAAAGGTTTCTCTAGTCATTTGGAGGTCTTCCCGTGTGCCTCTGTGGTCAACTTCCACTGGAGACAGAGCATTTGCTGTTAACCATGGTTTCACTTATCCATGGTAACCATGAGAATGGATCCTCTATGGATACAGGGGTCATACTGTACTTCAGATGCAATATAAATATTTATAAGACTCACTGAATCCAGTAGCAATGATTTACAATACATAGTTTTTTGTGGGTTTTTCGGGCTATGTGGCCATGTTCTAGAAGAGTTTCTTTCTGACGTTTCACCAGCATCTGTGGCTGGTATCTTCAGAGAAAACTGGAATGGAAGAGAATGAGTTTATATATACTGTGAGACCCTGGGTAGGGAGGAGTGGTTCCCAGGTGAACTGTGTGTTGTTCTGTGTTGAATAGGTATTGTTCTGTTGTTAATGGCATGGCTCCAGGGTGGGAGGAAATGCAATCAAGGTTATTGTCTGCTAATCCCATGTAAACTGTGTATTGTTCTGTGTTGAATAGGTATTGTTCTTTCCTCCCACCCTGGAGCCATGCCATTAACAACAGAACAATACCTATTCGACACAGAACAACACACAGTTCACCTGGGAACCACTCCTCCCTACCCAGGGTCTCACATTATATATAGACTCATTCTCTTCCATTCCAGTTTTCTCTGAAGATGCCAGCCACAGATGCTGGCGAAATGTCAGAAAGAAACTCTTCTAGAACATGGCCACACAGCCCAAAAAACCCACAAAAAACTATGGATGCCTGCCATGAAAGCCTACGACTTCACATTTAAAATACAGTTCTAAACAAGTCTATTCAGAAATAACTATCAGTGTGTAGATAAGCAAGTAGCGGGTTGCAGGTTTATGTACATGCTCAATATTTCTGTCAAATTCAGAATGCAAAGGGATCTTGCAGCACCTTTGAGATTTAGGGCTGGAACAGACCAGTAAGAAGGGGTGGTTTGAAGCACGAGTAAAATGCCACTGAAGACGGATTGGGGCTGCAGCAAACACATGCCACAGCCCCAATCTGCCTTGAACTCAGCCCAAATAGGAGCAGAAAAGATTTGTTCCTATTTCGGTCAGGAAAGAGCTGGCTTTCCTAGCCCCATCACAGCCCCACAGTAGCTTCAAGACACTCCGGTGGCATGCAGCATGTAAATGCCACGTCACCAGTGTCTTGAAGTTGCCCATGTCTGGGTGGCTGCCCAGCTTCCTGGCAGCTTCTGGGCATCAACAGAGCATGTGGCGTGTAAACACCACTCTCTGATGTTGCCAGGAAGTGGGCTTTTTTGGCTGTCTGTTTTGGCCATAAGTGAAAGAAAGAAGCTGGTAGCATGAGCTTTTGTAGACTTGTGTCTACTTCCTCAATTACATGTAATTCAATGAATTGTAAGGCACTTAATTTTGTTTCATTACCCATCTCTCTCTGTTCCATGTGTCTGCACAGACTTGTGTTTAAAATACATGTGTGTGCATTGTGTGCCTTCAAGTCATTTCTGACTTATGGTGACCCTTTCATGGAGTTTTCTTGGCAAGATCTGTTCACAGGCAAGATCTGTTCACAGCCTTCCCCTGAGGCTGAGTGTGTGCAACTTGCCTAAAGTCACCCAGTGGGTTCCATGGCTGAGCTGGGGATCAAACCCCAGTCTCCAGAGTTATAGTCCAACACTCAAACCACTATGCCATGCTGGCTCTCTTAAAACACATAGAATACTAAAAATATAGAACATAGTATTAGTGCAGAGCAAGTGCTAAAACCATTTTAAATGGGTCCTGTGAAAGGAGGAGCTGGGCAAGCCTGGATGGTGCCAGACAAACACAGCTCAGGGAATGGTGTGAAGGGAGGGCAATGGGGGAGGAAGGATACAAAACTGAGGCTTGTTTCTAACAGAAGGCAGATGGGTCATTGATGGTGTAGGTATAAGGGAAAGATGGCACAGATATAGGGGAAAACTGTAATAGAGATAGGACAGTCAGCCGAGAGAAAAACTGAATAGGGATTTTGGTAGCTGTGAGTGACTAAATAGTCCAGGGGTTAATTTTTGATTTAATTGTGTATTAATAAACTTCTACCTGTTTATTCTTTCTTACAACTGTGTTTCACTGTTCCAGCTAAGTTTTGAGAGAGAGTCTCACCATGCTTACCACAGTGAACCCACTGAACAACACATTCAATATGACTGATACACCAGCTGTGCCCCTACCTAGAGCTGGAAGACCTAAAGATGATAGCACATACACTGGTAACCTCAAGGCTGAACTTTTGCAATATGCTGTACATTGGGCTACCTCTGTACCAAGTCTGGGAATTCCAGTTAGTTCAAAACATGGCAGCCAGATTGATAACTGGGACATACAGGAGTATTCACATTACACCAGGATTAAAAGCACTCCACTGTCTGCAAATTAGTTTCCAGGCAAGGTACAAAGTGTTACCTTTAAAGCCCTACATGGTTTGGGTCCAGATTACAGGGTCACTTCCTCCCATATAATCTGCCCCATATACACAGGTCCTCTGGTGGATATTTAATCCAGTCAGCCAGGACTAGGTTGGTAACTGCCAGCCATATATCTTTATTTTCAGTCACCGTGAGAACGTGGAATAACGTGCCAGATGAAATTCGACAGCTGAATAGACTGTTCAAATTTAAAAGAGCATTAAGAACCAGGCTCTTCTGACCAGCTATTCAGATGACTTTAAATTGTGAATTAAGATATTGAATTTTAAATGTAGACTTTGAAAAAATGTGTATATCTTATTTGTCCTTTTAAATTGTTGCATGTTTTAATTAATGTGTTTTAACTAATGTTGTTAATTGTTGCTTTGTTGTTGTTCATTTGTTGTTCCTCTATCCATGGGGAGAGGGAGGTAAATAATAATAATATCATCCACTGGTCCACATAGGGATCCCCTTGAGGCCCACTTATGTCATCCAGGAAGGGATCTTAAAGGAAATGGAGGTGAGCCCAAGCCAGCTAGGAAAAAGGTTCTGTCATGAGTCCCATTATGCCTTTTTTCCAGTCTACAAACTCAGCTTAGAAAAGAAGTCTCTCTTTTTTTATACTAATGATCAGAACATGGCTTTCCAGTACATTTCCTGGACACATTGTGGGCAGATAACCAAAGTTATCTGCCCACATTTGGGAGGCAGTTTAAAGAATGCTCCAGTGTTCTTTTGGGTCTGCCACTGTTGAAATCATTGGCATGTAAAGAAGAGCTGGATCTGGCTTCTGAAAAGGACCGTTGTTGAGTCATCCGTGGTGGGAGGGTGAGCAACATTAAGAAGCCTTTCCAACACACATCATATCTTTGGGTGAAGCCAGAGATTGGGTTACTACTCTGGCAGCTTGAGATAAATTGGCTGCATAAAAGGAGTGATGTTCTGGGCTTGTTTCGCATTTACTTGGGGATTAGTTTTTCTAACCCATAAGCCAGCCATTAGGGAACATGAGTCATTGCTTTGTCATTAGTTGTGGAACTGCTCAGTCAAGACTTCTGTAACAAAGACATCCTGAGGTGCAACCAGTAATGGTTCTGTTAAAAATTTAAGCATTCATCTCCAGCTTTATAAGGATCTGGCATTGAGAGGGTTTCTTTGGAGACAAAGGCATCCAGTTAGAGCCAATCCTTTTACAGGTATTAAAATGGTGCTCTTTAAACACATGGGGAGGGTAGCATGCTAAATCCAAACTCTCTGTCTATTGTTTTTTGTAGGTTTTTCAGGCTGTGTGGCCACGTTCTAGAAGAGTTCCTTTCTGACGTTTTGCCAGGATCTGTGGCTGGCATTTTCAGAGGAACTTTTCTCTGAAGATGCCAGCCACAGATGCTGGTGAAACATCAGAAAGGAACTCTTCTAGAACATGGCCACACAGCCTGAAAAACCCACAAAAAACTATGGATGCTGGCCATGAAAGCCTACGGTCTCTGTCTATTGCTCACCAAAGCATGGAGGGTAACTGGAGGCTGTCCACATAATTTGGGAACCTGATTTTCTGGTGCTCTAAAATGCACAGAGAACCTCCCCAAATAGCAGAAAGATGCCCATTTTGAATGTCTTCTTCTAACCATAAGAGGATGATGGTGATGGAAATGCTAAGAAAGGGGGATGGGGCTAATACAGTCCCCCTGTTTGTGTGGTTATTCAATGCACTTTAAAACATCTGAGTAGGGGTCCTGGTATGTTATGAACAATATGAATGATATAATGGCATACCCTTCGACTTTCAAATTATTGATATGACCATCCCTAAGAAATTGAAAGGAAATACAGTCAGCCCTCTGTATCCACAAATTCCTCTGTATCCACAGATTCAACCATCCACAGTTTGAAAATATTCAAAAAAGATATAAATTGCAAAATGCAAACCTTGATTTTGCCATTTTATATAAGGAACAACATTTTACTACACCACTGTATATAATGGGACTTAAGTATCCATGAATTTTGGTATCCAAGCACCAGCAGATATCAAGGGCCCATTGTACATTTAAAACAGGGTATTTTGATGTTTGTTATATATGTATTTGATCTCCTATATAGTGATGCAGCATTTTTTACCCTGGCACTGAGTTTAAAGCAACAAGGGAGAGAGTTAGAGGTAGGGAGATCTCAACATGCAAGTGAGGGGTCCCCCCTAATTCATCAGTACATTTCTTGTCAGGACTTTCAGTAGCGTCTTTAATTGTGGTCCTTCTTGTATTTGTTTTACCACATTTCTTACACCTGGTAGCTGTTAGTTACTCTTACAACAGGTGCTAGTAGATGTTCAATTAAATTTTAATTCCATTAGTTTGTTATCCTTATTATTACTTCATCAGACAAACCATTTTTACCTTCATTTCCAACAATGGGCTCAAAGCTGCTCTCAATTACTTTAATCTTTGGATCCACAACTTTAGTAATAATTCGAGTAGCTGAAAGAGAAAAAAAAAAGGGGGGGGAAAGGAAAAAAGGTACAGACATGGATGTAGTTTATGAAAAACTCTACTGTTCACCATTTCTGTCAAATATACCAGCTATAATCCCAAATATATTTCCCTCTTTGACATATATTATATTTCTGTCACCAACACAATGATTGTACAGTGGGACCTCTACATTTGTTGGGGTTGGGGGCACAGGACCCCCATGAAAGTGGAAAAACCATAACTAAAAAACCCAGTTTTTAAACTTAAAGAACACCTCTCTAGGAATCTGTAGATCCACTAGCGTAACTCTGTGATTAACATGAGCCATGGTTGACCATTGCATCACTCTGGGGACAATTTTCTGGGGGGAAATGCCTAGAGAAGCATTTTCTCTAGTAACCTCTGGATCCTCCAGTAAGTCATACTGGAGGGCATAGATATTTCTAGAGAAAACATATCAATTCAATCCAAAAATAATTAAATCTGCAAAAGTCAAAGCCACAGATGTGGAGGGCAAACTGTAGTGCATATTACAAATGTAAGACACTAACCTGTTTTACAGTTAGTATATGTACATATATGGTATATATAAGCAAATGCAACTTTCAAGTGGGAAAGGTTTTGAGCATCTTTAATCACCCACATTAAAAGTCTCTGTTGCACCTTTAAAAGTAAATACAGGGGGTTGCAGACTGCCAGAAATAGTGTGAATTCAGTCCACTTTTAGGGTTAGGGTTAGAGTTAGGGAACCATGGGAACTGTATTTTATTGTGGCATCAGAGTTGTCTGACAGAGAAGGCTCAATGTCTCAGAAAAATAACAGTTCCCATGATTCCCTAGCACTAACCCTAACCCTAAAAGTGGACTGAATTCACACTATTTCTGGCAGTCTGCAACCCCCCTAACTTTAAATGAGGCTGAGAATTCATAAGTGCTTGCCTGCTGAGATATTTTATTCTAAGAAATTAGCTGATGAGTATAGATTGAGAATTTTTTTGTCCTAATGACTAGTCTATAATACAAATGCTGTAATACCTAGTCCTTTGACCATTATTTGATTATCCCAATAATCTAAATGAACGTCCCTGAATTTCACACCATTGCCATCCATTTACACATCACTGACAAATTCTGATTGCCCAAGTTGCCTTTAAAGTACTTACTGTAAAATGTCAGTGGAATCTCTTTGAATGTGCTGCCCCGGACAAACTGCAGGTGGGGGAGAAAAGAGAATTAAATTCACTATATACACATGAGAACCTGGAAAATAAAAACTGTTGAGTCACAATTCTTCAAGTGACCATCCCCTGCAGTTTGAAATAGGATTTATCATCATTATTTTTCAAAATCAGGAATTGGTACCAGTTTTATTGGATTATTAAAATATATTTTCAAAGGCAAACTTTCAAATCCTCCAGGACTCTTCTTCATCAGGCTATGAAGCTTATTGCTTGGCTTAATAATCCATTTTACCTCGCCCAGTTTAAATTTCAATTCAGGCTATATCCTGATCTTATCAGAAAGTTTTCGCAGCTGAATTTGCCACCCAAATACATCCCAGATGTATCCCTGCTTCCAGGAGTGCTTCTCGCGGCTCTTTTTGGATCTGGGAGTTTTCCGGCTTCAGAAAATGGGTGCTGGAGCACTCCTGGAAGCGGGGATGCACCCAGGATCTATTCGGGCAGCAAATTCACTGGCAAAAACCTTCTGATAAGATCAGGATGCAGCCCAAATTGAAATTTAAACCGGGAGAGGTAAAACAGATTATTAATCCAAACAATAAGTTCCTACATATGGGAGGAGAAAATGAAAACTCCAAAAATTATCCTAGCTAAACTTTGGACAGAACAGATGGCTTTCTCTATTTCTCCAGATTAAATTTAGGTGGTGGCTGGGGCCAATAGTGGTCGGAGGACCCACTAGTTGCTGAGTGCATAATTTAATACTACAGGGAATAGGTTTACCACCACATCAGGAGATTGGACTATACTGAGAACATCATCTTCTTCTAATCATTAGTTAATAGTTTGGCTTTGTATGACCCCTCACCCCGCTTTGCCCACCAAAACTGAATCTTCAATGTCTTCCTTTGTGGCTTTTGTGCCCCATGTATGTTGTTCATACTGTGCCTGAGCAGCCTATCTTTAAAAACCTCTAGACCTGAGCAATCTTTTTGGGGGACAAACCTTCCCCTTCTCATTTCACATGACCCAATGGGTTCCTCTAATTTCCTCCTGTTCTGTTTCATCTGGTGCAATTGTTTCCTGGCTCTAGTGGTCCCAGTTAACAATAGGAGCTATAACCTTCAATTAAGGGAATCAGGGGTTCACTGAGGGATTGGCACCTTTGTCTAAAGCAGTGGTCCCCAAACTTTGGTCCTCCAGATGTTTTGGACTTCTGCTCATAGAATTCTTGTTTTTTTTGTCAAACTGACTAGTGCTTCTGGGAATTGAAGTCCAAAACACCTGGTGGACCAAACTTTAGGAAACACTGGTCTAGAGAGATGCATGTGTGTGTGTGTGCACCTTCAAGTGGCCTGTCATTTCATGATGCTCCCATGAATTTCATAGGGTTTTAGGCAAAAAAAGAAAAAAAATACTCAGTGGTGATTTTTGTCAGTTTTTCCTCTGAAATATAGCCTACAGCACTTGATATTTGTTGGTGGTCTCTCATCCAAGTAATAACTTGGGCTGTGCCTGCTTAGCTTCCAAGATCAGGTGAGATCTGTTGCCTTTAGGGTATTTAGGCCCCCATCTATAAAATTGGTAGAAGCAATTTTTTTCTCTGTCCACTGAAGTGAAATCTGAAACCAACACATCAAGCTGATTCTTCACGCTTGCAGACACTGCCTTGGGACTTGAGTCTTACTATGGATCCTGTGGCTTCAACATGTAGCTAGAATGATTTTTGGACTTTTCTTTCTCTTTCCCTACATCAAGCCTCTTCTGAAGTCTATGTGTTAACTGCTATTAAAGGAGATGTGGTAGGGAAAGCCCACCAGTTTGGTCTGGTCTATGCTTTTATCTGAGGACAATCAAGCAATCGTACCTTGATCTGAATGTACTTAATCAACTTTTTGAGAATTGCAAGGAGTTGTTCATTTCCAACTGGCATATCTAAAATAAAATAAAATAGATTACAAATAATAATGGCCTTATTCTTGTAAAACTGTGGTAAAGCTAGTAAAACAAAGGTGGAATAAAAATAATTCATAATCCATGCTCTCTCCCTCCTTTTCTCTCTTTCACACAAACACATGGATTATTTTGGCTCCTTCTTATTTAGATTCACCATATTTCTCCACAAGTGATCCTCATTATGCAACTTTCTGATTCACTCAACACTGGAAATTAGCCAAATATTGTGGCTGTCCCTCAAATATAAATCATATATACTAGAAGATGGGGGAGAGGTTATTCAAGGAAAATTCATTTCCTCAATTTAATTATTATCATAAATATTTGGGTCTTGAAGTCCTAAAGTGAAGCCAAAAAGATTTTGGAATGTAAAACTAATGTTCCTTCTTTCGTAGTGTTATTTTAAAAAATAGTTTGGCAAAAAGCTATTCGAATTCATTATGCTGTTATTAGGGAACACTTGTGGATCCTCTGACATAAATGTACATTCAGAAGGTCTGTTTGACACCAGCAAGCAGATGAGATATGCCTACAGTTGATCATTTGCTGAATTGCTGCTTTCAAACTTTCATGAGAAGATAGTTATCTGGTAGCCTATTTGCACCAGTTGCACCAAACTCTCACATTCCTCAAATTTCTGAATATCCCAGCTGTGGAGGTAGTGGTGACTTGTGATGGGAGTGGAAAGCAGCACACAGTGAGTCAATGGTGATCAATGGGGAAAGGATCCCAAGACAAACATTGGCAGCTGTTTCTGGATGCTACTGACTGTTTCATAACTACATGCATAAAACAATGCAGCCTAATGTCAGACTATGGCATATTTTGTCATAATAGAGGATTGTAATGTTTTAGTTAGATAGAAAAATTATGGGATGTGTAATGGGGTTGTTGGTGTTTCAAAGAGATGTTTGGTGCCTTGTGCTGTAGTGTGCAGGTGTGGAGGGGGAATTTTCTCAGAATTGGATGGTGGGAAACAGAAATAGAGATGAAAACAGAATTGTATTGGGGGTTGGGTGAAACGATGGGATGTAGAAAAGAGGGCTGGTATATTTTAATTACCGGTAGTCACAAAATTAATATGAAGGCTGCAAAGTTTATGGGCAGGGTAATGTTTACATTAGGCCTATGTTGTAGAATGATGAATCTTCTGTTTGCAGATGTCTTCCAAGCATTTTTTACTGGAATAACATTTTGCTGTTTGCAATATGGAAGATTTATTCACTGAACTCCTGGGGGACATAGCAGTTCTTGACACCCAGTGACTTGCTACCTCCCTTGTTATCCATAAAAATCAACCATGGTGCATCTTTCTCTCTAGGTTTGCTATTCAGTGGTAGCAGACAACTAGTACTATGTTTACTTACCCCTCATGACAGCCAGGTGTGCAGATGAGTGAAAAAAAGTCAACTTTGCTTATGGCCAGATGCTACGGAAAACCAGGTTATCTTTGGTAGAATTCAAAGATATAGCCATGTTAGTCTGTAGAATCAGTATGTAAAGAGATCTTGTAGCACTTTTGAGACTAACTAAAAGAAAGAAGTTGTTAGCATTAGTTTTCGTAGAATTCAGTCTACGAAAGTTCATGCTGGTCCCAAAGGTGCTACAAGATCTCTCTACATACAGATTGTCTCTGGCAAAGCATACTATAGAAATGACTTACGAATATACTATAATAATCTACAACCCACCTGCAGGATACAGGAGCTTGTCTATGACATGAATTACACCATTGGTTGCCATGAGATCAGATTCTTTTGATTTCAGTTCATTCACCAGAAGAGTGTCATTTACCTAAGGATTAAGCAACCAAGATGAAAAAAATAAAAATAGAATACCATAACATTTAAATAACAATGTTCATAATCTCTAGTACAGTTGAAATAATCATTTTCATAATGTGAAATATTTTATCTGCCTAAATCTCCATCATAAAAGAGATTTTGAAGTTCTTTTAGGGAATGTCAATTGAAGTCAAAATAAAACTAGTAAAATTTCTTAGAGGGTTTTTTAAACATCCTGAAATATGGAATCCTTCCCATTTGGTTGTTCAGATTGTTAATTTTTAGAGGAGGTGAGGGAAGGAGGAATGGGAAAGTTGATAACATTTCCCAAAAGTCTGCTCTCTCACTACTCACCACTTTCAAATACAGTTTGCCACCCTGGATAGTTTTGAGAATGTTGGTCACACCAGGTTCAAATCCATTTCCAATGAAAACTCCCCTAATCAGATGATAAAGCAGAATATTCCGGAGAGCATTTTGGTCCCCTGGAAAAGACAAATAAGGGCATAAGCATTGCTAGACAATTTTTTTGTGTATGTCAAGCCCAGTATCCTGTTTTCACGCACAAATGCTACAGGAAACCTGTTTATTTTTCACCCCACAAGCTCTTTCCACATAAAGGTAAACCAATGCCTGAGGTTAGGATCAAGAAAGTCTAATAAGATCAAGCACTCTTTTTATCCCAGGGAAAGTGACATTAATATAACATACAAGATGGGTATTCTCTCTGATCAGGTATGTAGTTCTTCAGAGGGCACTGTAACCCAAGAAATTACAGCTATAATTGTATCTGGAGTTCATACATTTATCTATGAGAGAGGTATAACTCCCTCCTTTAGATGTTACACCCTAGAATAATAAAGAGCAGAACAAAAGTAGAAGCATGAGTCATATTAAAAAACAACAACAACCTGTTAAAATCCCACTTGCCACTCGTGTGCAAGAAAAGGCTTTGAGAGAAATGAGAAATGATTCAACTGTCCCAACATGGGTTGCAATGTGGAACATTATTAAGGTGAGCATAAAACCTGATGCTCTACTACAAACACTGCTGATCCCACTATCTGGGGCTGGTGCCAAATTGTCCTGACTATAGACCAGGTCTTTCAGCAGATCCAAGCAATGGAAAAACTCTTGCCTGCTTCCATGAACAACAAGCTCACCAGATTTGGAATGTCTGTTCTGTAGAGGACAGGAAGGTGCACTGCTTCTGATGTGCAGCATGACCAGCACAAGCAAGGGGAAGAGCTATCTATCTTTGTCATGTGGTTGTTGTGTGTGTGTCCCATGTAATACCAAACACAAGCAGGGTGGGAAGGACTCTTCTATAACCCTTTTCAGTCTATCAGAAAGTATTGGCCGTGGAGGACTGCCCTACATCTTGCAGTCCTCTGGAGAACAGCTGAGCGGCCGGAGTCTCCCTGAGCCGCCCCACCTGCGCAGCTGGGAGAGGAACTGTGGCGGGGATATAAACCCACCTCCCACCATCTTGCCGGCACCACCGGGTAAACGGCAGCATTCCTGAGGCTGTGGAGGACTGCCCTACATCTTGCAGTCCTCCGGAGAACAGCTGAGCGGCCGGAGTCTCCCTGAGCCGCCCCACCTGCGCAGCTGGTTGAGGAACTGTGGCGGGGATATAAACCCACCTCCCACCATCTCGCCGGCACCACCGGGTAAACAGCAGTGTTCCTGAGGCCGTGGAGGACTGCCTTACATCTTGCAGTCCTCCGGAGAACAGCTGAGCGGCCGGAGTCTCCCTGAGCCGCCCCACCTGCGCAGCTGGGAGAGGAACTGTGGCGGGGATATAAACCCACCTCCCACCATCTCGCCGGCACCACCGGGTAAACGGCAGCATTCCTGAGGCCGTGGAGGACTGCCCTACATCTTGCAGTCCTCCGGAGAACAGCTGAGCGGCCGGAGTCTCCCTGAGCCGCCCCACCTGCACAGCTGGGGGAGGAACTGTGGCGGGGATATAAACCCACCTCCCACCATCTCGCCGGCACCACCGGGTAAACGGCAGTGTTCCTGAGGCCGTGGAGGACTGCCCTACATCTTGCAGTCCTCCGGAGAACAGCTGAGCGGCCGGAGTCTCCCTGAGCCGCCCCACCTGCGCAGCTGGGAGAGGAACTGTGGCGGGGATATAAACCCACCTCCCACCATCTTGCCGGCACCACCGGGTAAACGGCAGTGTTCCTGAGGCCGTGGAGGACTGCCCTACATCTTGCAGTCCTCCGGAGAACAGCTGAGCGGCCGGAGTCTCCCTGAGCCGCCCCACCTGCGCAGCTGGGAGAGGAACTGTGGCGGGGATATAAACCCACCTCCCACCATCTCGCCGGCACCACCGGGTAAACGGCAGCATTCCTGAGGCTGCGGAGGACCGCCCAACACCCCTCAGTTCTCGGGGAAACTGCTGTGAGAACATTTGAGCGGTTGGGGGAAGAATTTTTCCCAGCTATTATATAATTTGTTTTTTATATTGTATATTTTATTAATTGTTTTTTAAATCATTATGTCATTTGTATTTCATTTGTTTTGGGGGGTGGGGGCAGGAAGGAGGGATGAGACTTGCACTGATTATATTGTTGATGTTTTAAATGTTGTACGCCGCCCCGATTGCCTGGCAGAGAGGCGGGATATAAATAAAAATTATTATTATTATTATTATTATTATTATTATTATTATTATTGCTTTGGGAAGAGCAAAGAATGGTGCCAGGACTGTTTCTGCAGATATAGTTATACCTAAACCAGTTACTCTGTTGAGTGCTGTCTTGGACAATGCCTGACGCACTGTGCCCTTCCAAAGCTTCTTTCTAGTTGGAAGAATCAATACATTCCCAACAATTCTTCATCAGCCCAAGGAACTAACTTTCAGAACTGGCAGGATGTGGGGCAAAATGTATCTCTAATGGCGAAGCTGAAGCAGCTAATTGCCTTGCAGCAGAAATTCATCTTTTAAAATGGTTTCAGGGCCCTTCTGCATGCTAAAACACTGACATTAGAAAAGGCCTATATTTCAAAACCAAGGGTGGATTCACTACCCCTCTGACATAGGAGCCATCCTCTGTCACAGCTTGTCCTATATCCTTTGCTTTACTTACTGATCAGAGTCTGTTTCTCTTGTTCAGTCAAGCCTTTAAAAGCATCATTTGTAGGGACAAACAAAGTCCAGTCACCAGGTTGGGAAAGAACTTCTTCTAAGTCTGCAGCTTCTATCAGGGTGAGGAATATGCTGCAAAGGAAAATAATATACAAAACAATAAGCCACCACTCAGCTATGAAGATATGAAAACATGACAACATGCTCAAAGGAAACTGCATGCGGATGGAAGAGCATTTTTAGCCTTGAGGAGGCTGAGAGGTAATAGATAAATACTTTAAATAAATAAGAGTGTACTCTGAAAGCCAAGCTGGCAACCTCCAGATGTTTTTGACTCTTATCATTCATGGTTGCCAGCTATATTGGGTTGAGCAGATGGGAACTGTAGTTAAACTTCTGGAGGGCATTGGGTTAGAAAACTCTACCTAAAAGTCAGATTGATGTTATGACATCGTATCTCTTTGATACCATTTTAAGATTCATGACTTTTCCCAGAGTAGTTTGATCAGGGTACTGAGAATTCTTTTAGCAATCTATCTTTTGTCATGGAACAACATATCCCAGTGCACCCTTGAAAGAGAGAATGACTAGTAAACCACTTTAAGGACCGAACTGTATGCATACATTCCTGGAAGCAGCCCTGTTGGACAGAGGAATTTACAACCGAGAAGGAATTCATTGGGTTCATGGGAGTGCCCTGTCTGTCCATGCTGTAGTTTATGGCCAGCACCAATCAAGGAACCAAAAGCCAGTCTGCTACCTTGATGTTATATTCTGCTCCTCTCAGAGCAGAAGCATCTCCCCTCTGCATTTTTTAAAATTAAATTTTAAGCCTCTTAACATAACTTTTGTTTTTGTTTTTATAAGCAGAGATATAGGAGATTATCACATTATGGAATAATGAGACTGATCCCCGCTGGGATACAGTCATGTTTCAGATTGCTAGCTGATTTTATTACATTTAAATCACTGCCACTGCTGCTGGGTGACTACAACTCAGCTGCATTCTGGGTCCCAGCTGTGCTTATCCAGCTCCTTTTCCAAAAACAGGAGCTTGCTGTTTTTAAAAAGCGGCTGGATAAGCACAGCTGGGATCCAGGATGCAGCCAGGTTGTAGTTACCCAGTGGCAGCAGCAGCGATTTAATTGTGATAAAATCAGCTAGTAATCCGAAACATGACTGTATTTCGTTGGGGATCAGTTGAGTTATTTGGTAATGTGATAACCTCCATAGTTAAGTAGACCTTTATATTGCTGTTGTTAATATATGGCAACACTAGGGAGAACCTGAGAGCCAGCATGGTGTAGTAGTTCGAGTGTTGGACTACAACTCTGGAGATTCTCAGCCCTAGAAAATCCTGGGATAGGGTCACCATAAATTGGAAACGACTTGAAGGCACACACTAACAACAAAGATGAAGCTATCACAGCATTTTCTTGGTCAGGTGTGTTCAGAGGGGATTTGCTTTCGTTTTCCTCTGAGGCTGAGGTAGTGTGACTTGCCCAAGGTCACCCAGTGGGTTTCCATAGCTGAGTGGGGACTCAAACCTTGGTCTCCAGGAAAAAAAACCAAAAAAAAAAAACCAAAAAAAAAAAAAAAAAAAAAACCTTGGTCTCCAGAATCATAGTCCAACTCTCAAACAATTACACCATGCGGACTCTCTTTTTATATTATATTAATTATATTATACAGTTGGCTCTTCCTATCAATGGACTTGTCATTCGCAGATTGGAGCATTTGTGGATGGCCCTGCCCTGTTCTCAATGGTGGTGCATACATGCAGTCATGCCAATGTGGTCACGTGCTGCCAATGTTGTGGTGCTATTAAGGAGAATGGGACTTGAGGTCCTGTGGAATTTGCCATCTATGAGGAGGAGGGAGTCAGAACAGAACTTCCACAGATATGAAGGGCTGACTGTATTATATTATATTATATTATATTATATTATATTAGTATTATACTATGCACTAAATCTAATTGTTAATATTAGCTCATGGATACCCACTGAATTAATGGGTTTATACAAAAGTTGAGTTGCCAAGATCCCATTGTGGAAGACCCCAACTATTGAACTAATTCTTTCATATTTGGCTATGGGGACGTAGCCAAACATTGTCACAACCCCTGATGCTCTCTCTTAGGCATGGGTTGGCTGTGAGGTATGAAGGCTTCAGTAGGGCTACATTAGGTCCAGGGTAAATACCTCAGTGTAAATGGCTCTACATGTGGAACATTACACTGAACTATGTTGAATTGAGGCTAAGGATGTCATATATTTTCCCAATGATTTTTGCCTATTTTCCCCTAAGGCTGACAGTCTTTATCCTGTCAGATGTTGGTGAAAATTCTTCACATCAAAATAATCCAATTTTCTGTTCCTTTGGGCTTACTACAAGTAGGATGGTGAGAATTGCTCAGTTTTTTCATTTTTGAGTTGAATTTTCAGTTTTTGATTCCTCATATCTGATAATTTGATACACTACTGTCTAAAACTGGTGAAAGTAATCCTTTTAAGAAAGAAACTATAGGGACTTCATTTCTCTTCCAAAATTGAACAGAATTTCAAATCTGAGAATAACTGACCTCTATCAATCTCACTTTGTAGAACCCACCTGTTTATCATAATGTAAAGCAATTTTGATATGGTTAATCTCAGTATACCTGAATCGTTTATCAGATCTCAGCACTTCATGAAGAGTTTTTTCTGATGGTTTGATTATTTCACTGAAAACATGGATAAATCCATTCCTTCCCTCTTTGCTTCCTCGGATCATACAAGAATTCTCGATACACACAGCCTAGCAAGGAAATAATAAAATAAAGAAAATTGCATGAGAGACAGTCTTGGGGAAAACATGTAAAACACAATTTGGATGAGCAGCCCTCTTCAGACGTAGTGTTGTATGTCAAATGTAATTAATCCAGAACGTTTGCTAGTGATTTGTTTCCACTCATCACAGGAACAAATATTTCTAAATGTGACATTTTCTTGGTTGGCTGTACAAAATGTGTCTTGAGAAATATATTCTTACAATCTGAGTGGGAAAACATTTTCCCAGATGGGTGGAGAGAAAGGGAAACCTGCATTGCCTTTGCTTGCCTGGAGCCAAAGGATAAAATTTTGGATCTGTTGTGGGAGCAAGAAGAAGAGTTACAAAGGAACATTTCCCTGCATGGTCCAGAGTTTTCACAATTCACCAACATTTATAATGATGATGATATTTATTTCTTACCCACCTCTCCCCATGGATTGAGGTGGGGAACAACAATTAACAGATAAACAATTTCAGTTAAAACACACATCAATTTAAAGGGACAAATAAGATGTACACATATTAAAACAATCCACATTTAAAATTTAAAATCATTTAAATTTCACAATTTGAAAATCATCTGGATAAGTCTGCTAGAAGAGACTGGTCTTTAAAAACACTCTTTTCCTCAATGGGTCCACAAACTAAATCTATATAAGAGAGCAGGAAACAGAATTTTAAATTGTACCTAAAGAAATTTCAAACACCTTAGAAATATAATCTTTCAATTCCTGCACACATTATTTCTAAGGACGCTGTATCCAGATGCCTCCTCATCTGTGAGTAGAGACTCCTCCTTACACTACTGCCATCATAGTAGAACTGAACCAGGTGGAATTTCTACTTTTTTTTTTTTTACAATTTTTCAAGATTAGGAAGCACTCTTGGTTCACTGATTCTTCAGAACATCAGGCTCACTATCTATACTTCCAAAATAAACAAATAAATAAATAAATAAATAAATAAATCTGTTTTGTTGCTGGTGCCAGTCCTTTTGCTCTCTGAAATATTGGTTTCTTATGTTGCTGGCATGTGAAACTCCTTGTAGTCAGATTCCTCTCTCCTTTCAACCAGAAGTGGGCTGCATCTGCACTTTAGATATAATCTGGTTTGACACCACTTTAAGTGTCATGGCTCAATGCTATAGAATCCTGGTGCCACAAAAAACTACAGTTCCCAGAATTCCATAGTATTGAGCCATGGCAGTTAAAGTGGTGTCAGACTGGATTATTTTTCGGTGTGGATGCAACCATGGAAAAATTATAGCCTTCTATATGTTGTTCAATTACAACTTCCATCACCTTTCACCACAGGCTATACTGGCTAGGACTGTTGGGAGTTGAAGTCCAACAACACCTGGTGGATCAAACTTTGCCCAGCCCTGCTTTAAACCACAGCTTCTTTCAGCCGCTGACAATCTCATCACTAGAGCCAATTAAAAAGTAAATGGGGGCATAATGCACCACACTTTCAATGACATACATTATTCCTGTCTTTCCCAGTGGCCATACTCATAGCAAAAAGGCGTGTGTGAGAGATCCTGTTAACTAGACAACCTGGAGAACTGAAACACGAGTCCTCTTCCTTGTAAGATTTATTTCCAGATAGAGAAGATATATATCCTGTTGAAATCAATGGGCCCACCAAAAATGTAAGCAAACCAGAGAGGGTTACTGAGCAGAACGTGATTCAACATCTGAATACTGAATTTTCTTGGTAAATTCCAGTTTCACTGAATGTGCCACATTCATTTATTATGGTTCCCACTGTATCTATTGTGCACTCTTTCTCACTGTACATTTTGAAAAGTGTACTCTGGATGGAATACTTATTAAGACCAGCACTTACAAGGCCCAAGGCAAGATTGAGCATTATTTTGTAGTGCTATTCTGGACATGTATGCTGGACAGTGAATTTAGTGTGATTTATTCCCAGGCAAGAATGTGTTGCATCACAGCTTTAAATTTGCAACCTTTTAATAAGCCACTTGTAATAAACTTATTACATATAAGAATGCTCTTAAAGACATGGGAATGTCACTACATTTGATAATCCTGAAAAGAAATCTGTACTTAGGACAAGAGGCTACTGTCAGAACAGAATATAGAGAAACTGAATGGTTCTCAGTTGACAAAGGGGGCAGGCAAGGCTACATTTTATCACCTTGTCTATTCAACTTGTATGTGAAAATATCATAGAAAGAGCTGATTTAGACACAGCATAAGTGTAAAGATAGCAATAGCAATAGCAAGTACATTTCTATACTGCTTATCAGTAAACTAAGCACTCCCTAGGTGGCTTACAATGTGTAAGCTAATTGCCCCCAACAAGCTGGGTATTCATTTTAGTGACCTACAGAAGTATGCAAGGCTGAGTCAACCCTGGAGTTCTGACTGGAATTGAACTCACAAATTTGTGACTGCAGTACAGGATTTAACCACTGTGCCACCAGGGTGATGGGAGGAAGATAGGCAGAAGTAACATCAACAATCTAAGATATGGGCGACACTATACAACTAGCAAATCATCATGAACTTGGAAGATTTACTAAGGAAGGTCAAAGAAGAAAGTGCAAAGGCAGGTTTACTGCTGAGCACAAAGAAAACATAAATAATGACTATGGAAGATCTACATAAATTCAACCTAGATAATGAGGGAATTGAAATAGTCAAAGATTTCCTATACCTTGGATCAAACATTGATCAGACTGGAGAACACAGTCAAGAAATCAGAAGAAGATTAGGAATGGAAAGGGCAGCCATGAAAACACTAGACAAGATCCTAAAGTGTAAACTATACAATTGGACACTAACGTTGGAATTGTCCAAGCCATTATATTCCCCATCACCATGTATGGATGTGAGAACAGGACAGTGAAGAAAGAGGATAGGGAAAAAATCAACTCATTTGAGATCTGGTGCTACAGAAGAGTGTTGAGGATACTGTGGACTGCCAAACAAATGATTTCTAGAATAGGTCATGGTGGAATACTCCCTGGAAGCCAAGATGGTGAAACTGAGGCTGTCATATTTTGGTCACATCATAAGAAGGCACAATTCATTAGAGATGACAATAATGCTAGGGAAGGTAGAAAGTAGTAGAAAAAGAGGAGGATCACATGCCAGATGGCTAGACTCAATCAGGGACGTCATGGGCCAGAATCTGCATGACCTAAGCAGAGCAGTGCAGTATAGGTGGGGATTGGAGATGTTTCAGGGTTGCCATGAGTTGGGATCAACTCGAGGGCAGTTAACAACAACAAAACAATGTATAAGATGTATCCAAGGATCATTCACTTGCAGTTTAAACAGTCTCTGTATGCTTTTCATGTCCCAAATGCTTTCTGAAATTTTACCCGTTCTTACCGTGCGATATATAAACACTCTGAGCTTCTTTCCTCCCAGAGTCTCCAAGAACTGTCCATTGTAGAGGTCATTCAGGCCAATTTTTACTTTCAAAATGTGATTCTGAAGAATCAATTTGAGGATCCGCTGGTCCATGGAGAGTGTGTCATCTAAGAGTTTGGACATAGGAAATGCATTAAGTTTTCATTAATGTTGTTTAATGCATAAAATTATGATGATAATATGAAATATTCATGTGAACTACATAAAAACTCTGTTAATGTACAAACTGAGTTCCAATTTGTGTTTAGATTCAGGAAGTACAAGCCTGTTTAGTTCCCAAATAAATCAAATAAATGTATCACATTTTCCTAAGAATGATCCAGTCTCCCCAGATGATCCAGCTGCAAAGACAAAGGGGCAAAACAGATGGTCAAAATAAGCAGGTTTCTGGTCAGCTTTAAGGCAATGCATTTAGACAACACACACCTTGAAGTGGGCCAGAAAGCGCACCCAAACTGCACTATGGGTAGAAAAGCCGGACTAAAAAGGAGCTGGATTTTTCCACTTCTTCCCGGAAAGTGTGCATCTTCGCATGTACATATAAATGCTCTGGTGCCAGGCTCTATAGGGGCACTCTTTACAAACCCTAACAGTGACAGGACAGGAACACATTTAAAAGGGACAGAGTTGCTGTCCCCAAGCAGTGAGGGTGGCAATGCCCAAAAGAGAAACCATGACACCTCTCATGGAGATGAGTACAACATACACAAAACAGAGAGTGAAAGAGGGGGCATGGGGTGAAGGGGGGTGGTAAAGGGAGGCATGATGATACCTTGCCAGCATTTGCATGGGCACACCTCTGCTTCGATGCCCTGTCCTTATGAAGCGCTGCACATGCAAATGTGTGCAGGCTCACAGAGACGGCCATGCAATGGGATGGCGGTCACCAACGGTTTGCTCCTGAGAAGGTGCACAGGGATGGTAGGGGGAACAGTAAAAAAAAAAAAAAAAGCACCCAGTGGTGCAGTTTGAAGCCACACTGTATGGTTATGACATGCACACTCCAGCTGCCTTGGGAGTGGTTGGTGTGGTTGGTGCAGTTTCAATGTGGCTTTGGAAAAGGGCAGCTTCAAGTCGTTTTTCTTGCCTGTCTGTTTCACCCCTGATTCTCCAGGAATGTCTTTTTGCATGATGCCATCAGAAGAGGTCTAGCATTCATCTCTTAACTACACTGCAAATTATATGTGATTGATTTTTACATAAACTGTCTATTATATAGGATGTTTTTGTATATCTTCCATGTATCTATTAGGAATGCAAACAATATCAGTATCAATACAGTTTCTCATAAAAAGAGTCCCCATTAAATTGTTAACAGCTGCAATCTAGGAGAGAATGTAAAGATTAAATTTTGGGTCAGGGTTTTTTTTTGTGCCAAATAAAATTTACATTTTGTGAAAAGTACTTTCTGTGTACAAAAATGTATTTTGCACATCTTTTTCTCAGCAACATTGTTGTGCAACAGTTCTAAAAAAAATTTCTTTTAAAAAACAGTGAAATGTGAAAAATCATCAGAAATGAGCAAAATCCTTCACCATCTTTCCCCAGCAGAGAGAATGTTTTTAAAAATGTTTTATTCTTTTGTATAAGAATGAAACAAATGATGATTACATTCCCAGTATATACCAGTTTTTGGTATCAGCTTTTTAAGCCTAGAGAGAGAACATTAGTGTCAGTATTCACTATTTTAAGTACTTTTAGTACTATTTTAACTCCTTCATTTTTGACAGAGCTGTACAAGAGGATGAGGCAACTCTCATTTTTAGTGCCAGAAAGATTTTTGGCTTGCTTACCAGAAAAAGCCCCATTTAGTGGAGCTAGAAGGGTGTATTCTTCCTCTGGCTTTAGAGATGCAGCCAAACCAACCTGAGACATTAAATCTTTGAAAGTAGTTTGTTGTGGACCAGCAAGCTCAATAACTTGTTTAGCTGAAAATGAGAAAGGAAGGGGTGAACAAATCTTAGTTAGCTCCAATACTCTGACATGACAAATATTTTCCAAAGAAGTTCATAGAGTTATATTTACACTATAGGCAATAAATGTCTTATTTCTTTATCATAGGCAAAGATCAGCTGCTGGTGTAGTCCAACGGCCAGGCAGTACAAGAAGTGAATGACATTAGAGACCATCTATGCGTCACTCACCAGAGTCAGGAATAAGCACTTGGTCTATGAGGTGAATTACACCATTGCTTGTCACAATGTCTTTGCGGCTGACCATCTTGACTCCATTAATTGTCAAGCTTTCACCATCACATCCAATTTCAACTGTGTTGCCTTCCAGGGTCTCAAAGGAAGCCCCACCCATGATCGCTTCTGAACACTGAAGTGTGTTCAGAATGTGGAACTTCATCAGAGCTGAATAGGGAAGAACACAAAAAGACCCAGTTGGTTAGGTAATACTTGGGAGGTCATGGTTGCAATACTGCAATAATACAAATCTTTTAGACAATAAAATGTTGCTATAATGAAGTGCTTTGGAGGGCTTCTTTGTTAGAGAAAACTGTATAATAAATATATAATTTTAGTGGGTTCTTCAGCAGATAAAGCCAGAAACGTCCCTGGAAGCCAAGGTGATGTACTTTGTACTTTGGCCACATCCTGAGATGGTATAATTTATTAGGACTTATTATAAAGCTAGGAAAGGTAGAAGGCAGTAAAAAGAGAGGTTGACCACAGGCCAAATGGATAGACTCAATCAGGGAGGCTACAGGCCTAAATCTACAAAACTTAGGGGTGGCAAAAGGCTGCCCTAAGAGCCAGTGCCATGGCTCTTCAGTGCCCTTTCGGTGCAGTTTGTTTAAATGTTGTGCCGAAAGGGCATCCTGATGCCGCGCACCATGCGTATGGCCATGCAGTGTCAGGACAGAGTCAGGGTGGGGTTGGGGTAGCCAGCATGCGGATGCCTTGCCCCAACTCTACCCCCAGGCTAGCCCTTTGCAACGGCCCTTAGGAGCTTATCGCATGACCTTTTAAATTGGCAGCAGCCCAACGGGATGCAGCCAGGACACGGGATGGAGGCAGGAATTATTGCATTGTAATTTGCTACCAAATCTGCCAGGCGACTTCAGCTCAGGTCCTAGCTGCGTTCAGTCAGCCCTTTTTCGAAAACAAAAGCTCCCGACTCTGAAAACTGGGTGGCTGATCATGGCTGGGACTCAGACTGCCCTCGCCTGACAGATTCAGCAGGGAATTACAATGTGATAATTCCTGCCTCCATCCCAGGTCCCGGCTGCATCCCGTTGGGCTGCTGCTGATTTAAAAGCTCATGTGATAAACTCGTTAAGGAGAGCAGTGCAGGACAGGGGGGTCTTGGAGATGTCTTGTCCACAGGGTCGACATGAGTTGGGGATGACTCGATGGTAGTTTTAACAGTGTATAATGGAAGGCTGCTAAATTACAATAACATTCTTGCTTAAGAGTTCAAAGATATAGCTGTATGTGAAGTGATCTTGCAGCACTTTTGAGACTTACTGAAATAAAGAAGTTGGCAGCATGAGCTTTTGTAGACTAAAGTCTAATTCCTCAGATGCATATAGTTACTTGAGGAAATAGACTGAGGTCTATGAAAGATCATGTTGCCAACTTCATTATTTCAATCTCAAAGGTGCTACAAGATCTCTCTACATACTGATTCTTGCTTAAGGCTGTATCAATGCAATTCTATACATTTTTAGTCACAAATAAGTCCAGATTTTAGGGAAGAAGTTTAGATTTCAAATGTCTTTAGCATAACCTAAGTTTAAACGTGAGTACACACACACACACACACACATACACACACACACTATGAATTATCTATGAATAAATATATATTTCTGTAAGTAAAACTCAGATTGGAATTATGGGCTTGTCTCTTCAATATATACACTATTCACTTATTCTGAACATTATATTTAGATTTATTTATGTTAAATTCAGAATAGCTTTCATAAACTGTACAATATTAATCCTGTAAGAAATGGTAATACCTTTCTAGTCTAGATGCAAAGCTCTGGGCAAGCTTTGAAGATATGAGAATAATGTCTTGTCTAAGAGAGTTTGTGGATGACTTCAGTTATAAGGTTTTGGTGTTTCATAGTTCAATCTCTTAGCCATTGTGCTATTCATTAGTAGACCAAATTCATTATCAACTGACTTGTAGTCCTCAAGATTCACAACATTTTCAATTAGCTAAAGGGTTTTTCTATAAGCTGCTACAAACCAAAACCGTGGTAAAATGAACACAGCAGTCAAACTCGAAACAGGGAATCACAGCTGAAAATAACTTTAAGAGATATTCACCTTGGAATGGGAAAAATGGTCAAGTTTGTTTTTAATTAGTTTGTCAGATTTCTATTCATTTCTACTCACTGCCCACTTTCTACATTAGTCCCCACATGCTTTTTTAAAAAAAAGTTTTCATGAAAAATATGTACATTTTCTTGCTCATTTCTTCAAATAATTGCTGTAAAATTTTCTAAGTGCTGACATTTTAATGTGCTTTTAAAAATTTGCCCTTTCCCCCCACCATATGTGCATTGTCCCGTAATAGGTGCATTTTCATCTGTGCTTTAATTGACAGAATTGAGTGAAACATTAAGGAAAGTGCACATTTCAGAGTGCTATATCAACTTCTCAAGCACCAAAGAAAAGTAGCCTCTCGGGGCAGGAAAACAATTGTGGGAAGGGTTTTTTGTTGTTGTTGTTTTGCCTTTCCAGAACAAAATGGAACTAATCTGTGTATAAATATTGTAACATAACTTTTTCTTAACACATTGGACCCTTGGTATCCATTGGGATTTGGTTCCATGACCCCCGTGGATACCAAAATCCATGGATGTTCACATCCTATTAAATACTATAGATAGGAAAATGGTGTCCCTAATATAAAATGGAAAAAAGGTTTGTTTTTTAGAATATATATAGAATATTTTCAAGCCATAGATGCCTGAACCTGTAGGTAAAGAATCTGTGGATATGGAGGGCCAACTGTATTAATTCAGAAGGTATAAAATATGTGTACATGTTGGACGAGAACTAATGAACTCTTAATCAATTATCTGAACTTTATTATTTATTATGTGGATAACCTGAGGAAGAAGTGTGCCCTGGACCTTTACTTATGCGTAGATAATTGAAAGGATCAGAGATGTTTTGATTCTGAAGCAGAAAATTCAAGTCTTTGCTTTCCCTCACCATTTATATACATGTACTAAATAATTCACCATTTTGTGCTCTTCAGTACTAAACCAAAACCTGCTGCCTCAGACAAAAGACCTTGCCCTGACTCATGGTGGTCAGCCCTGTAAAATAAGTGACCCTGTTTTTCTATTTTCTCCTTGTCTGTTCTCTCAAAGTTATAAAAATTGCTCTTCAATGAGTCAGTAAGTAGCTGTTGAAAACATTTCCTGCTCAATAGCCTACCTCTTTCAAAGTGAGGCTACTTGCCTTTTCTGTTTAAAACATTTGCCTGCTGGTATTGTGACAAAATGGAAGCAATAGCTTCACCTTTTTCTCCTTGACACAGCCTTTCTCTGGTGCCAAGTGGGCTAATCGACCTAGCAGGGCAATGGGATTTCCCTTTATGTAGGGCTGTCCTCAGCTGGGATGCTGACCAAGCAGGTGTTAACTGGAGGAATGGCAAGCCAGAAGACATTTAAAGCTTACTTTTTTGGCCAATCCTTAGCAGCACATGGAACCAGTGACATCAAGAGCTAGTAGAGGGTGTTACAACCACAATCAGAGCAAAGAACATCTACTCTGATGCTTGGAGAAACCATCCAGGTCCTTCTTTAATTTTAACCTCACATCTTGTTTCTTTCTTTCTTGTCAAAGGTATACTTAATCATGAATCAAATCTTTGGAAATGGGTTGCAAAAAATGAGATCTTTTCAGAGAACACTTGAAGGGAAGGCACAGATTACATTCCCATGAGATCACTAACTTATTGTGGACATATTGTGTTAAGTTGTATTAAAATGTTGTACATTAAAATATTGTGTTAAGTTGTATTAAAATGTTATTTTAATTAATAAAGCATTTAAAAAAAATGTTGTACACACTGTTCTCTGGAGTAAGGGATGCAGGACTTCTGTGAAAGTGGAAAAACTGCAAATAACACCCCCCCACACACACACACACATTTTAGGTCTTCCAGCACAACTCTCTGGTCAACATTCACTAGAGGTTGATCATAGAATTGTGCTGGAGGACCCACAAACACCTAGTGTTCTCTCTAGGAATCTCTAGGTCCTCCAGTGCAACTTCTGGTGAAAGCTGGTCATAGGGTCATGTTGGAGAATCTAGAGATTCTTAGAGAAAACATATTAATCAAATCTGTGAATAATCAAATGCACAAAAGTCAAAACCGCAAATATGGTGGGCCAGCTTTATTTTCCCGCAAATTATGGGTACTTATTTCAAACAGAAGAAAGGTAAATGCACACAAGGGGGATTTTTCAGGATCCAGAGCAGGGATGGGTATGTGACCCCCCCCCCGGCACCATTTTGTGACCCTTCAATGTGTAAAAACAACAACAAACACCTGACATCCAGGTCACTTCTTGTTTAAAAAACAACACCTCTCCTTCTCCTGTTGTATATATTAAAAAATGGCCTATGGGACCAAAATTTGACAAAAAGGCCCTCACTCACTTTAAGTGCAATTTGGGGCAACAACTATATCCCTCCATGGTATTCTGGGGGTTAGGTAAGATCCCCAAGCCTCCATCAGTTACCTATCCCTACTTCAGAGTCTGAGGCGGAGGTACAAGCCTAGCAATTTCCCAAAGATTTTTGGGGAGTGCTGCTGTCCCAGTCTTGTTTAATTACAACATTGGGATTTAGTTCCAAGATATCTAGGAGGAAACTTGTTTTATTGCTAGTTTGGCTTTTGCTGCAATCAACTAAACATCTTTAGCAATATGAGTGAAATATGAAGACCTTTGTGAATGCTGTTTGCTGGTGAATGTTATTTGCTTGTTAATCAATGTAGTAGGTTCCACACCTTCTTGTTCCCAAGATTTCCCCAAAAAATTGATTCAGAACCATGTTCAGCAAGTGTGAATGATGGACCTGAATCACATTGCAATGAATTATAACTTTGTATCATTACTGAGGCAAAGAGGCTTCCTCCCAGGGACTCTGCTTATGCTCAGGATCCTTCTTGCCGTCCCTTCCTTCCTTCCTTCCTTCCTCCATCCTCCCAAAGCCCAGCTGCACCATTTCCTGCAGGACTGCGGGGGGGGGGGGAAGTGCTCACATTCCTCAGCATCCCTCAGCCATTGAGGTGCCACTGCAGTGAGGAGGAAGGGAAGGAGCCCCTTCATAAGTGGGAACTACATGGAATAATGGCATGATTCACTTCCATAGTGGGAACTAAGCATCACTTTCAATCAGCCACCCGGTCTCAACACGATTCGCTAACCGGCATAAATGTAAGTGGGAATGACCCCTTAGAGATGCATGTGGTTGCTTCAATCTGTATGACTATCAGCGCCCAAGATTTGGACTGAATACAGACCACTGTCTCCTTCGCATAGGACATTATCACATGTGGGCCAGTTTCGTTGTTAAAGAGATAATAAAGTAGAAATGAAGCATCCCAAAAAGGAAGCAAAAATAGAGCTTAATTGCGCAAAAGCTTTTCACACGTAATTACAGTAATAATGGAATTAAGTTAAAAGTGAAAAAAAAGATGTTTTTAATTTTCATACTCAAGTAAAAAGAACCCGTACATGTACTGGGAATGGGTGTGTTTCCTGACCAGACTCCTCCTTTTCCAGGGTGGGTCCTGCATTTCCCAGGAGGAAATGTCAGACTGTCCTCCATTTGGGGTCATGTCCTGCTGCACAGTCCTAACCCCCTTCTGTTGGGGTTAGGACGTCTCAAGAGAGCAGAGGAGGAGGAGGAGGAGGAGGCTGGAAAGCAAGGCAAGCCGAGGCAAGGGAGGGATTGGGATGGCTCACCCTCCCTTTTCTCTCTCTCCTTTCCTGGCATTGGAGGCTGTCAGCTGCTGGGGAGATGGGCAAGGAGGGTAGGATCACAGGCAGAGCTGGCAGGGAAGGAGCAGGAGGAGGAAAGGGAAGGAGGAAGGAAGGGAGGGAGGAAGGAAGGAAGGAAGGAAGGAAGGAAGGAAGGAAGGAAGGGCTGGGTGTTCACTGGGGAGAGCCAGAGCCTTGGATGATGCCCAGGAGAGGGGGAAACTGAAAGTAGCTCCCATGCCCCCCCCATAAGCCTTTCCCCTTTGTAGGACCTGCAGGGCAGAACGTCATGGTGAAATGGATCCCCAAGTTGCTCCACAAGCACACCCCACACTTGCACCCACATCCACCCACAGCTGCTGCAAGGGAAGCCTTCTTTCCCCTCCTTTTCCCTCCATCCCAAATGGCAAACTTCTCATCCGTCCCAAACTTCCCTCTCCTGGGCTGCCTTCCCTTCCCTTCCCTTCCCTTCCCAGCATGGCACTGAGGAGGAGCCCGGGACTCTCCCTCCCTGGAGGCCCCTCCTCCTCTTGGCCCTCCTCCAGGTTTTAAAAGAGAATTGTCCATGAGTATTTGCTTTTCAGATTAAAGTAAATGCGCAATTACTGTAATTTCGCAAATGCATTTCCTCTAAACTCCCAAAATTAAAAAGACCTCGGATAATACCACTTTCTGTCCACTTTCTGTGCGACATCATATGAAATCGTCAGGCATAAGTGCAGTTTTTTTTGGGGATTTGTGTGGGATAACCTACAGATTCCCCCCATGTGATAACGTCCATAGGAGTGTCAAATTCTATTTCAAGTGATAGAAGAATTAGATAGAAGAAGTGAAATAAGATTTACCAGTCAAATTTTTATCTCACATCAAACAATTATGGATCTTGCCCAACTTGCCTGTATAAATCTACACAGCAATATCTGGCAAGTAGACCTACACATTCACATGGCAGGTTTCTCAAGTAGGATTTTGAAGGATGGGTTATGCGCTAGATCTGCCATCCTACAAAAGGAGGCTACACTTTGAGAGGGTACCCATTGCTTTGCTGTATGTACTTTGTGTGTAGCTGTACCTCCTCTCCTTCATCTCTCACATCTCCATTTAAAAAGATCAAGTACCAGTCTGGGAAAGATTTTTCTCATTCAGGTACCAGGGAGCCACTGCTAATTGGAGTAGACTACATACTGATATGAATTGCATTTGGCTGAACTCCCTCTGGACTCCTAGATGTTGCAGCAGTTTTGCTTCTATTTTTTTTTTACAGCTGCCAGCTGTGTGGCCTATAAAGCAACAAAATGCAAGAATTCTTTGAAAAACCAGAGGGGTGGGCCATGGCTGAAGACCCACCATCAAGACCATAATTTATGAAGGTAAAAAGACCATATTTTTCCTACCTAATCACTTGAGCATTTTAGCCTAATTTAGACTGGGTGTTTCCTCCCTCACTTTATCTTATTTTCTTTGGGCAATTTGATTCCTAGAATGGGCAGGAAAGGTCAGAGGAGGAAAGCTAATGAGCCAGTTCATTTGTTTATTTTGTATGTTGCTCCACCAGCAGAATACAAAGAAGAGACAGACTGTGGCTTCTACATTGTCCTGCTTCTAGCCTTGGCACCTTCACATCAACTGCTCAGCCATTGTTCCTATTCATCTTAGTAAGTTTATGCCAAAGGCCTTCCTACTGAAAGGTTACCAAGATGGCTGACAAATACACCCATAAAGAAAGGAGAGGAAATTAATAGCATGATTGTGACCTAAGATGACATTAATACAATTTCATCAGGGATGTTATTTTGAATGAAACAAATTTGAAACTCTCATATTGGTCAACTCCAAGTCAGGAAAAGGTTGTGTCATACTGAGAAGGATGAAGATAATCCTTTGAGAGAGTTAGTGACATGATTTCTTTCGAGTGATTACTTCCAGACATCCTGTTGCTAAAGCTTAGCATGACTCCCTTGATACCATTTCTTGATTTTTCTTTTGTAATACAAGCAAGGGAAGCTTTCACTCCTAAATTCCTGCTGTATCAACTGTTGTTTTTTAAATGAGCAAGACAGACGTTAACTGTAAGCCACTTAAAACAAAGATTCTAATGGGACTTCCCCTTCTCTTTATAGAAAGGACAAGTTTATGGGGTACAAAAGTATACTATTTGAGCTGCACTGAGAATATTTAAATGTGAAAACTTTCCTTTACTAGAACTTAGCTGGTGGAGAGAGCCAGTGTGGTTTAGTGGTTTGAGTGTCAGACTAGGACTCTGGAGACCAGGATTCAAAACTCTTTGTTGCTAACCGCCCTTGAGTCCATCTTGACCCATGGCGACCCTATGGATGAGACATCTCCAAGACCCTCTGTCCTCCACTGCTCTGTTTAATTCCTGCAACCCCTTAATACCCATGACCTCCTTCATAGAGTTCATCCATCTGGCATGTGGCCTTCCTCTCTTCCTACTTCCCTCCACCTTCCCCACTTCCCCAGCATTATTGTCTTTTCCAAGGAGTCCTCCTTTTTCATGATGTGTCCAAAGTACGACAGCCTCAGTTTCGTCATCTTGGCTTCCAGGCAGGTTTCCGGCTTGATCTGCTCTAGGGCCCACTTGTTTGTCCTTTTGGCTGTCCATGGGATCCTTAGCACTCTTCTCCAGCACCACATCTCAAATGAGTTGGTTTTCTTCCTACCGTCTTTCTTTACTGTCCAGCTCTCACATCCATACATGGTAATAGGGAATATGATGGCTTGTATGATTCTGACTTTTGTTCTGATATCTGTGCATTTTAGGATCTTTTCTAGTTCTTTCATAGCCGCCCTTCCCATTCTTAATCTTCTTCTGATTTCCTGACTGCAGTCCCCATTTCTATCAATGTTTGATCAGGCATGAGAATTCTTTAACTATTTCTATTTCTTCATTATCTAGGTTGAACTTGTGAAGGCCCTTAGTGGTCATTATTTTTGTTTCCTTTATGTTCAACATTAAGCCTGCCTTTGCACTTTTTTTTTTTTTTTGATCTTCCTTAATAGGTGTTCCAGGTCTGTGAGGTTTTCTGCTAGTATTATGGTGTCATCTGCATATCTTAGATTGTTGATATTCCTTCCTCCTATTTTCATTCTTCCTTCTTCTGTGTTCAAGCCTGTTTCTCTTATAATATGTTCTGCATACAAGTTGGACAGGTAAGGTGTAAGGATGGAGCCTTGTCTGACTCCTTTGCCAGTTGGGAACCATTGTTTCCCCACGTTCTGTTCTGCCAGTAGCCTCTTGTCCTGAGTACAGATTCCTCATCAGGAATATCAGATGTGTTGGCACACATGTGTTTAAGGGCATTCCATAGCTTTTAATGATCTACAGTCAAAGGCTTTGCTATAGTCTATAAAGCACATGCTGATTTTCTTTTGGAATTTTGCCTAGCCATAAAAACCCACTGAGTGACCTTCGGCAACTCACACTCCCTGAGTTTCAGAGGAACGCAAAGGCAACACCCCCTCCAACCAAGTCATGCAAATAATAATAATAATAATAATAATAATAATAATAATAGGTTCACCTTGAGGTCACCCTAAATTGGAAATGAAGGCACACAATAACAGCAGCAAAAAGAACAGCTGTTGGAGGCTTCATATGCTGTGTGGGTTACACTTTGTTGTTGTTAACTGCTTTAAATCAAGTTTGAACTATGGTAACCCTATGAATGAGATATTCCAAGTCAACATCAACTGTCTAGCTCAGGTCTTGCAGGCTCAAGGCTTTGGCTTCTTTGATTGACTCTATCTATCTGGAAAGCAGTCTTCCTTTTTTCCCACTGCCTTCTAATTTGCTAATGTCTTTGGATCTTGTCTGCATGGGCCCAAAGGCCTTTCCCCACCCAACCTTGTTTTCCTGTTAAGATGATGTTTTAGCATCTTCCTGTTAAGATGATGCATGTCCGGAACCCTAGCTTTGGTGCAAGCAGCCTGGACAACGCTTGGCATATTCTGCACCAGAACTGGGATATAACACCTTTAAAATGGCTTTTAAAAACTTGCCAGTTACTCCAGACCTTCTAAGAAGATCCAAAGCCCTCTGTTTCTGTGCCATGGTGTTCTTGGCCCAGGTGTCCTGCTCATCTGCCCAGTGCATCTGCTGCTGCCACAGGTTAATCTCTATGAGGTCAGAATGAAGCACCCAGGCATGTAATCATCACTAGCTACCTTGTTCTGATCTCAGAAGTAAGCAACCTGAGGTGCTGGATATACCAGGCAGTGATGGTAGGATAAGATGTGAGTAGAGGAGAAGATTTTCTCACCCAGATCTTTAGGCCTCCCAAGCACAGATAGGAAGGGAAGGATGTCCACCTCCACTATAAAGAAGCCTCAGAGCCATCTATTAAAAATTGCTACATAACATTTCTTCTTTAACAGAGTTGAACGCGAAGTAATTGCTTTTGTACAAATTGATCATGGGCTTTTAATACACTCTTTATGACAAATGACCTGCTATAAGCAACCTATCTGTAATAAAATGTGTACTGTACTTAAATAGCTGTCAAACCTATTTAACAACTCCTATACCGAAAACATGCTGAAATACCTTCAGAGGCCACCTTATCACCCATGATCCTCTCCAAGACTCCACGTGGAAGTTTCTCAAAAGCTTCATTGGTAGGTGCGAAGAGTGTGTAATGTCCAGGTTTTCCAAGAATATCCATTACATCTGATGTAAAGGCAGCTGCCTGAGATCAAAACAGGGATCAACATTAAGAACATCTGACAACATGTCTCGAAACTGTAGGTACAATCTCCCCCTCATTTTTAGTATAGGAGTTCTATATGGTAATATGATTCCTACAGCCATTTTCCCCCAGTTGTCTTGATTAATAAGAAATTTAAAATATGGAACTGTACCCTGCCAGCAATATTCTGGATACTTTCCCTCTATCAAAAGAAACTTACTTATCAGTATGTACTTTTCTGAAGAGATTCCTTAGGATAAAACCAATAAAACAATACATAAACACTGCAGAGTTGCATCCTTATACAGGCACCATTGTAGTAGCTCCCATTAAACTTTGTGGGACTTATTTTTGAGTATATACACATTGGATTACTTTGTAAAGACATTCACAAGTATGAAAATGAATGTGTCTGTATTGTGAAGAAACACTAATTCCTACCAGGTACATATCTTGGCTGCAACATGTATATTTGATGAAATACCCAAATACATTGGCCTGTTCAGTAGTCTTCAGGAACAGACACCAAGTGAGGTAGGCAAGGTGTTTTTTTTAACCATTAATTAATTGATCTCAATCAGAGTTGAGACACAGCATCAGTTCTAATTTTGCAGTCCTGTTCTCTGTCACTCTGCAGAGGTGGATGACTCCTCTCTGTATTCACTCCCCTATTCTCATAGTAAAATGTAACAAGGTACACAGTTACCTTGTTGTCTAGGCACAGTGCACATGCAGTGTCAGCAGGAAACATACAAAAATGCACAAAAGGTTTATTTTGGGAAGGATTCATGTCCACAGCTCTCAAAGTATCACCAAGGCTATACTTTGGTGAAGACTAATTTAGACAAGCATTCAAAGCAAAAACTGGCTGATATGTTACCCATTAGATGTTATATTTTGTATGATTAATTAGCTAATTCAATATGACAGAAGCAGGAATAGGCATGTCAAGTGGCATAAACTGCTTGTGACTGCTATGCTTATGAATTTACCCTTTCCATTCCAAGCAACTATTCAGAAAACTACAATGTGCAGAAACCAATAGGAGAACCGAAGGCCCAAGTATTTCCCTTGGACCTTAGGGCAATATTGGGGCATCTATGACTGTATTATTAACCAAGGCAAATGTGTTAAATCATTATGTTTCTTTAATGTCAGATCTTGCTCTGTGTTCTTGGAGATTTTAATAAGTAATTAAGTTAAAGACATATCTATAATTTTATGAATTTAAAGATGTCATTGATGCAGTTGGATTGTGTAGCCAGAGCTCACATTAACAATTAGGGCTTCAGTAGAAATGGAAAGAATATTCAAAAATATTCAAATTATTGGTGAAGAATGGTTTTCCCAAGTGCAAGGAAATGCTGACAAGGAGAATTCTGCAGGGAAGAGAATTTTCACAGCTTGCGACTTATTTGTTACAAAGAATTCATCTTTGTTTTTATACAGAAAATGCATTTTCTGCATAGAAAATGGAACATTGTGAGAGTTCTTTTTGTGCAGTAATGAGGAGGTAATCTTTGTCAGTATATTTTTGCCCCAGGCTGTGTAAAATGTCTCAGGTGCATGCAATGGGTTAAAGAGGAAATACTGACTCAGAGGAAGCTCATGCAACTTGAGCATGGAGATGAGTCATAGCAGGTCACCATGGACACACGGCAAGAAGCTCATGAAACACTAGCAAGGGGTTGGATCAGAATCCTAGCTGTGTTTGTGTATGTAACGAGAAATGCTCCAGTGTACTGTATGTTGGTGTGGATGTTGGTTGATGGCAGAATGTTATGTTGGTTTGTGTAATTATTGCTGTATCATGCTTGCAAATACTTTGCTGCAACGAAGATTAAAAAGCCTTTTCAGAAGAACCTAGCAGTTGTGAGTGACTTTCCAGACCTGACAGTGGCATCTGTTTCCTTCAGTGTATGGATTCAATTTTCCCTCTGCGCTAACAATCCTCACATTATGTCTTGTTCGTCCCACACACTTCTAAGGCAGGGCTTATTAACTATCAATCAAATTTTGCCACCTTAACTGGGATAACTAGCCCTTCCCCCAGTGATGGAATAACAAATTCCAGACACTAAATCAACACCAAAAGCTCAACTTCCCCTCAAATACCCACCAACCAGGATGGGAAGGATTCCTTTCCCACTACTTCAGAAAAGGAACCAAGTACCAATGTTCCATTTTGCTGCAGTGTGGGGAGGCAGTCCTTCCATTGGGACCTACACAAGTGGTCACCCTACTCCTTGGATAGGCAAACTGTCCAAATATCATACCTACAAAGACATAACCTTCTGCAACACACACCTACCAAAAGCTGCATCTGCAGAAGCAAATTTGTCAAATTTGTCTTATAATGTCTGATAAAAGACAGAAGCAAACCCCAAGTGGCCAAACTGCAGCACCCACCAAAGCCATTGCTGTACCCAAAGCTGCAGAGGTGACAGCAATTTAACCCATTGCATGCACCTGAGACATTTTACACAGCCTGGGGCAAAAATGGAATGTGCCTGAATCCCTTTAGGAACCATCAAGGAACTATAAACATACACTAATTCAAAGAACTATAAGCACAAGCTAATTCAAAGAAGACCCTCACTGCCTTTTAAGAGTCTCCTCAAAAGACACAAAAAGGTAATCTGATTTATGAAAATCCCAAGTTCTTTCCAAATAAATTTTAAGAGATGTAAGACAGCTAACTTGTGTCATTCTATTTCCAGAGTTATTTTAGGATCTTGGTAAAGAGAGAGAGAAAAACAATCTCCTAAGGTTAATAAAAACTGCATCAAAGGTTGAATCAAAGTGCTGGATCAAAGTGCTGCCATGTCTTCCAAGAAAACAGTTAGCCTTGTCTGTAGGCTGTCATTAGGGAAGGGGTAGTTTTTGCCAGTTTTGTTGATGTTATTATTTGCTACCAAACTACAGCTTATGACTACCCTATGAATTAAGATCCCTGGTCATCAACAGCTCTTCTTAGGTTTTGCAAACCCAGTGCCCTGGCTTCCTTGATTGAATCAATCCACCTTTAGTGCTTGGTCTTCCTCTTTTTCTATTGCCTTCCACTTTAACAATCATTATCCACTTTTCCAATGTCTGTGTCATATCATGTCCAAAGAGTGACAACTGCCATTATGTCACCAATACTAATACTAATACAATGATGTCATTTCACACATAGCTTTATACCTAACAATTTTCAATGGTATCTTTCCAATCTCCATGAATGTATATGTCAGGGGTAGGCAACCTTTCCCCTTTAAGGGCTGAGGGACTTCAGCTCCCAGAATCCCAGGAGCTATTGGCCAACATGGGACTATTGGCCAACATGGCTGAGGCTTCTGGGAGCTGAAGTCCCTCGGCCCTTAAAGGGGAAAGGTTGCCTATCCCTGGTATATGTGGATAAAACACCACACAAAAAATAATTTTGATGCAGCCATATGTATGATCATATCAAGGCTATTTTTAGCAGAGTTTTTTCTAATACAAAGGTAAACATAACATGACACAGAAGAGGGAAAATAAGAGAAACATAGAATGGTAGATCTGGAATGGACACCAAGGGTCATCTATTACTACTCTCCACTGAAAAGAAAAATATATACATGAAAGTTAAACGAGAGGGTACATGCTCTAATCCCAGAATTACTTTTCATAGAGTCATAGAGTTGAAAGAGATCACAAGGGCCATGCAGGACCTCACAATCAAAGCACCCGCAACAGGGCAGGTCCATACTGGCCAGAATGCTCTGAGCTTCTTTTGGAGTATTCTGGCCCTGAGGCTACCCTGGATTCCTCCATTACATGGGCATTCCACAGCAACAGTGGGCGGCTGTCTACATAATGTCAACCATCGTTCGGCATTCTCGTTGTGACCTCAGAGCAGTTAAAGTGGACTCAATTTGCACTATTTCTGGCAGTCTGCAAAGGCCCAAAGACAGTCTGCAGTTGTCGTGTGTCATAAAAACAGGGTGACACAAGGGCAGCAGCGGTAGCAGGGGGAGGGGGGGAGAACCAATTTATTTGGCCCATGTAGACACATCCTTAGACATTTTTCTTGTTAACCTGGACTTCAGGAGGGGTGGAATGCAGGGCTGAATGGGCCTTTTGAACAGTGAAGGGTTGGAATGAGGGAAAAATAGACATCCTGATTTGGTACAGTTCTGAAACAAGCAACTTTATCAACAGAGGAACAACATGTTTAACCAGATATGTTGCATCTCTGAAAGGGCAAGAATAGAAAACTGTTAAAATGTGATGAAATCCACTGGAATACCATTTTATGAATAATTATCACTATCTTTAGACATTGCATCAATTTATACTTCATTTATTTTGGTGTTATGATGCTATTTCATTAATTTATATGACTAAAGGAGGTGAACTCTTATGAAGAGAACAGAAAACTTACTCTGAGAGAAGAGAGATCGTCTTCTGCTTCAAGGAAGTCTTGAATAGTATTTCCAACGGGGGTCAGCACACGGTCAATGACATGAACAACACCATTCGTAGCAATCTGGTTGCCATGGATAATTCTGGCACAGTTAACAGTGACAACCTATATTTGAAGAATGATGCGAGAGAATGTTGAGTACAGAACTTGCTATATATTTGGCGTGTTCTCTTTAACTGTTGGCAACTAGAGGATTACCAGGCAGCTTTACATATTTCTTCATTTTTATTCTTGTTCATAACTTGTTTATGAGACGTGCAATGCCTGTTATAAAATGTTCTGGAAATAGTCTAAATTGTACATACTGTATTTTGCAAGGCAACTTCTATTGGATTTCTTGCTTGTCAACATATTATTGATAGGTTGGTAGCAATCATGGTTTTTAAACTGATTGCAGTTAAAGAGAAGCATATGGTTTTGTTGTTCAGAAGCACCTTCATGTTGACTCTGACTTATGGTGACCCCATTCTAGGCAAGATTTTTCTTGGCAAGATTTCATTAGGAGTTTGCCATTTCCTTCCTCTGAGGCTGGGAGAGTATAAATAGCTCAAAATCACCCAGTGAGTTTCCATGGCTGAGTGGAGGATTCAAACCCTGGTCTCCTGGAATGCTAGTCCAACACTTAAACCACTACACCATGTTGCCTGTCTCAAAACATATGATTACTGTATATACTCATGTATAAGTCTAGAAATTTTTGTCAAAAAGTGACCCCCAAAAAACTGGGTTGACTTATCCACGGGTCAACATTTTAACTCTTCTCCTTCTCTGAGTAGAGTGGCAATAGGCAAGAGCTTAGTTTATCTTGGGAGCACCAAAAAGAAGTACCAAATGCCTCTACTCTTTCCACTATGATGTTGCTTCTGGCCTTTCTGAATGCTGGGTGGGAAAATGGCAGTGGTGGCACCTCTTTGGTGCTTCCTCTCAAAAGTGTGTCAAGAGGGAATTGGGCTTAGAAGGATCTGAATTAGACATTTCTCTATGAAGACAATAAGCTTCATTCTTTACATCCTTTGTTGCATGCCCCTAAGTTTTATCCTCGACTTATCCACGAGTCACATCAAAATTCATAATTTTGGCCCCAAGACTTGCCCTTGACTTATACATGAGGTCAACTTATAGTTGAGTATATACGGTAGGTCTCCTTTAATTGTTATTATATTAACTCTCAGTACATTATTCTTAAATGTAAGCATGCTAATGGCTTGGTTCCCAACTATTTTGGTTGGAATCAATGAGACTTAAACTGTCTACATATTAATATTTGCTCTCTCCAGCAAAGTAGAACTGGTACCAGTTTTTTAGGCATCAGGGAAAACTTTTAACATTATCTATGCATACTAAAACATTTTTGTATCTTTTTGTATCTTTTAACTTCTCTGTCTTTTAGTTGCACTTTTATCTGCTGGCTGTTTGGTATATTCTATTATTGGTTTTAATATTTGTAAACTACCTTGAATTCATCAGTAATGGATGGATTGTTGGACTAGGGATATACAGATAAATGTTTTCCAGAAATAAATAGTCCTAAATAACTTTTCACATAAGATGAATAGCCCTTTTCATGAGTTTAAGGTTCATGTTGATAATATTGTGTAAGAGAGGAAACAGGTGAACAAACTTACACCATTGGGATAGTGATTAATATGAAGATCTTGGTTGTTGTACATAGACACCACAGTCATGCCATTCCTAAGGTCCTTTGTGAGCATGCGCTTGTTGACCATGTGGTTATGGAGGGCATTGTACAGTTCAATGTTGACATTCTCAATCAGGCCACTGTGGATTTCCTGGGGGGAAAGATTCAGTTAGACTTTTACAGAAATCAGTTCAGTCAGCCAGATATGCAGCAGATTTCTCCATCATCTTATCATACAATCATAGAGTTGGAAGAGACCACAAGGGCCATCCAGTCCAATCCCCTGCCATGCAGGAACTCAAAATCAAAGCATTTCCAATAGATGGCCGTCTAGCCTCTGTTTAAAGACCTCCAAAGAAGAATCTTATATTTTCTCAGATAAACTACTATGCTTACCTTGTATTATCAGCTAGCAAATATAACATCCTTATCCAGCTACTTGAAAGTTTCACTACTCCATTTGTTAATTTTCTTGGAATTGTTTAAAAAACAATAAGCATTATAAGGTAATGCTTTTATTTGACTGATCAACAGATGTAAATTATATCACACTAGCTTTCAAAGCTTCATAGGCTTCTTTGTCAGGCAGAGATGGTGAAACAGTGTAGACGGGAGATATAGTGACAGTGTTGTGGTCCTGGCATCTCCGTTTTGGATCTTGTTCATCCCATCCCCACTCCCACCCCTTTATGACTAACATGGCTTGCCTAGCAACATTTCCTGAATTGGAAATCTTGCTTTCTTTTAAATTTATCTCTGGTTTTATTCTATTTCTCCCTGTTTTAGGCAAGGTTGTTACACCCAGGTGGCCAGAACCTTCTGTTCCCCAAATCCCTAGTTTGGAAAATTACTTTAAAAAAGTAATTCCTTACATGACTCTCCACAAAAAGTAATTTCTCCTATCATGGAGTTTTCTTGGCAAGATTTGTTAAGAGAAGGTTTGCCATTGCCTTTCCCTGAAACTGAGAGAGTGTGACTTGCTCAAGGTCACCCAGTGGGTTTCCACAGCTGACCCAGGATTCAAACCCTGGTCTCCAGAAATATACTGCAGTGCTCAAACCACTACACCACATTAGCTTTCAAATATGACTTATTACAACTAAAAGAAAACAGTGTTACAGTTGTTAAACTGTTTTGCAAAAGGGCTAGCATTATGACCTTGTTATGTCTCCCAAAATGATATCTTTCCCGAAGTATAATCTGTTGGGAGCCAAATACCAACAATGTGACACCTTTTTCCTCTCTCTCATAAGCTTATCACATGGCACTTAAGGAACGGGAATGGAATGGAATGGAATGGAGCAAAACCACATTTTACTGGATGGGAGAACACCACCGATGCCGCCAAGAGTTCCCAAGGCGTTCCCCAGCCGTACCTGGCAGCCAGTTTTGAAGAAAGTTTTGAACTGTCCTACAAAAATTGGCTGCCAGGTACGGCTGGGTAATGCCTTGGTGACTCCCGGTGGCATCGGTGGCATTCTCCCATCCAGTAAAATGCATTTTTGCTCTGTTCCATTCCATTCCGTTCTGTTCCCATTCTTGTAAGTGCAATGCAATAAGCTTATCAGTTTCATCCACTTCTTTCTCCCCTTCTCTTTTTGTCCCTTCTCCTTCCACTGTTACTGACAACATTAATTGTTTGGTGGACCCATTCCTTCCTTCCTCCTACAATAGTTTAAAAGTTCATATGGATATAATAATTACACGGTCCAAAAGATCCCAGGCTTCATTGCTTGGTGCAAAGAATGTGTAAGAGCCAGGTCCTTCAATTTCTTCTCTCAGCTTTGATAAGTCGGAGTACTGTTGAGTTGAGGTAGCTCCCACAATGCCCAAAGTGCCATAGACATGATCTATGGGAGCAACTGAAAGAAAGAGAGAAAAAGAGAAAGACTCAGTACAATCTATTTAGTTATCTAGCTAAATACTTTCTCTCTCTTTTAATTGTTGGCATTGCATCTGGAAGAATTTCCCCTTGCTTTAGTTGCTTGTATTCCTTGTTTTAGTTCCTAGATTTAATGTGTGATAAACTTTATAGCAGTATCGAAATCATGGAATTAAAAGGAGGAAATCCAAAAGGAAAAGGAGCCTTCATTTCAGCTTCCTTACATGGCTGTGCACAGTTTCCAAACAGGCTACAGAAACGAAAGTGTTACTTGCTAATCCAAATGCAAGTTGCTAGGAGGACTAAAAATATATTTCTCTCCAGTTCTATCAATGCTCAGTTTACACTTTCATGAGTAGAATATACTTAAGTCCTTAAAAAGGAATGAGAGGTGAGAGAGAAGTATTCTATTGAAAAAATTAGTTTTTTGACCAGTGAAAGTTCTTCAAAGGAATACTTCATACCAGAACATTAAATATGTACCTGCAGGACAGCCGCGTTCACCGTCCATCTTCATGTAGCCAGGGCAGCATTCATATAAGACAGTTCTGCAGAAGACCAAAGTATCAGTAAAATATCACTTCATTTCCCCAGTTGTTGCCATCTTAACCCCTCAGCTTCCTCCACCATCACAAATTTTTATTGAAATCTACACAAAATGGCTTACTAGAGTAAGAACATATTTTGTTAAAAAATAACAGAAAACCCCACCAAAATGCAAAGCCATTGGTGTACCACCATACCATCCATAACACCCTCAATCTCATCTGATTTTTGAAAGTAGGGAGTTTATCGCATGGTAAAAAACCATGACTTACATCCTCCGAACTGAAGTCTCTTCTGGGGTACAGCCGGGTTCTATCACACACATTTTGCTACTGGACTTTGCAAATCAGCCACCTGAGGGCAGATTCTAGCTGGGTTTTAGGTGGGATGCAGCTGGGAGGCAGCACCGCTGGCAAAATGTGTATGATAGAACCCGGTTACATCCCAGAAGAGGCTTCAGTTTGGAGGAGGTAAGTCACTTTTTTACCATGCAATAAACTCCTAGGCATGGTGGATGGAAACCCTTCTAGATATAGCAGGGATTTCTAGGTAGGGCTAGAATCATCCCTGAATACCTGGAGAAATATTGCTGCCATTCAAAGTTGGTGATACTGGGCTAGATGGCAGCTTCCTATGTTCTTATGTTCTGTCATAAAACAACAGAAAAGGCAGTCAGTAAAAACAAGAACACTGCAGTCAACATAAAATTCTGTTGTTGTATGCCTTCAAGTTGTTTTCAATTTATGACAACCCTAAGGGGATTTTCTTGGCAAGACTAGTTCAGAGGTTTGCCATTGCCTGAGGCTGAGAGCATATGACTTGCCCAAGGTCACCCAATGGTTTTCATGGCCAATCTGGGAATCAAGCCCTGATCTACAGAGCTGTAGTCCAATGCTCAAACCAGTGTGCCATGTTGGCTCTCCAACTGAAAAATTGTTGTTGTTGTAAATGCCTTGAAGTTGTTGTTGTAAATGCCTTGAAGTTGTTGTTGTAAATGCCTTGAAGTCATTTACGACATTGCAACGCTATCATGCGGTTTTCTAGGCAAGATTTGTTGAGAGGAGGATTGCCATTGCCTTCTCCTGAGACTGAGGGCATGTCACTTGCCCAAGGTCACCTAGTTGGTTTCATGGCCACATTGGCAATCAAATCCTGGTCTCCAGAGTTGTAGTCCAACACTCAAACCATTACTTAAAATAAAGGAGCAACATTTGGAAGACTAAAGTCAAACACTAGAATTAAGCTGAAAGGAAATGTTATTTAGCCTGAAAACTAGAAGAGAAGGGGAACAGCATATATACAGGAAAGATATTCCATCATCTTGTTATCCTTCCCCTGACTGTCTAATCTCACATAAGCCTGAATTGATGTGAAGAGCCTGCAAGTCACTGATTGGTGGGTTCATGTAGGAGTAATGTGTGACAAGGCTAGAAAGGATAGAACCACCACTTTAAAGTGATTAGAAATAAGTTCACAACTGGTGTAGATCATATAATGTTAGGGTGATATGATCAAATATGTGGGCTCCAGATAGCAATCTGATGGCCATATTCTAGACCAGCGGTTCCCAGACTTTGGTCTTCCAGGTGGTTTGGATGTTAATGCCAAGAAGGTCAAACTGGTTTGGCCAACAGTCAGGAATTCTGGGAAATGACATCCAAAACTTCTGGAGGACCACAGTTTGGGAACCACTGTTCTAGACCAACTAATGTTTCTGGACTACCTTTAAAGGCAAGACCAAAAAAAAAAAAAATAGAATTACAGTCAGCCCTCTGTATCCATGGGTTCCTTATCCACAGATTCAAGCATCCATAGTTTGAAAATATTTTTAAAATGTATTGATTCCAAGCAGCAAACCTTCATTTTGGCATTCTATATAAGGGACACCATTTTATTTTCAGATTTTGTGATCCACATGGGTTCCTGGAACCAAACCCCAGTGGATACCAGGGGCCCAATGTACTATTGTGCCTTTCATGGAGGAGGGATCTTCCATCATATATTGGTCATTTTTGCATTTCCATATTCTTACCATAATTGCAAAGGGTTGTATCCAATTGCTAGTCCTGTGTACCTATAACAGAATCATAGAATGCACCCCACAAGTCATCTGGTCAAGCTCATGCCAATGCAGTCCTGAGAACTGGGTCCTCTATCCTAGGTCCTCTCCTTTGCTGCAGTGGCTGAGGTCTTCCAGTGAGGAGAAGCCAGGACAGGCACAGAGAGAGGAGGGCCTGACCGGGTGTCACCCCTCTTCTGGGTTGTGACCTGGTGTGGCCCACACTCCTATACCCTTCTAATAATGCCACTGCTATGACTTACCCAGGTTGATGGGAGATGGTCTGCAGCAGAACTGTAAATGAGTGAATGCAGCTACAGACTTTCCATGTGAGGAGAACATATGAACGTTCACCCAAACATAACTACATTTGCACTACAGATCTTCCCTGTCAACATAGGTCACAGATGTAGAGTGGTAGAGCTTGCCCAAGGTCACCCAATTGGTTTCATGACCAAGTTGGGAATTGAATCCTGGTCTTCAGAGTTGTAGGAGACCATTTTGTAATGCCTGAAGAGGGCTACAATAAAGCTGGTTTGCTGTAGGTTCCCCATCCTATCTCAGTCCCTCTTGGGCAACTATACACACCAACAGAGAGATATAAACTTGAAATCAAATACCAGATGCATAGAATAAAGGTAAATACATAAATCAAAAGATTCAGGCAAAGGGAGGAACAAGGGGTGCTGACTGCTGGCATTTTACAGAGCACATTGCAAAGGAAAGGATGGCTCTCTTCTGTCTGAATCAGGGATCTGAAGACTGCCTAAGCTGGCAATGCAAGAGTGGGAACAAAAATGTGGCTATTGAGGCTACTAACAGGTAGGTCATTTAGGCTTTTCTAAGGGAGACAAAAGACTTTATCACACGGGGGGGGGGGGATTGGGGGATTCAGAAGGTATTATCCAGAGAAAGTCACACAATCACACACATCGCAATTAGAGAGGACTTATCCCAGGAATAACCAAGGATTTCCCCATGAATGATTTGTTGCTGATTATTCCCTGGTTATTCCTGGGATAAGCCCTCTCTAATCACGATATGTGTGATAATCTTAGCCATGGTCTTTCCCTGGATAATGCCTTCTGAATCCTTCAATCCCCCCATGTGATAAAGTCAAAAGGCAGCCTAAGGGGGGAAGCAGACCAGGGTGTCGGGGACGCCCTGGGACGGTGCGCTGCGGGACCGCGGCAGCCGCACCGCGGCGCACCGTGGGCGCCTCTGAAAGGAGAGCAAAATCAGCGCTCCTTTCAGAAGTCAGGGAAAGTGTGCCCTAAATGCGTCGGGCGCACTTTCCCTGACTTTTCCGCTGCAGTGTGTGAGGACGCTGTGGCGGGAGGTTGCCGTCGGCGCACTGGCCGTGTGGAGGGCCGGCAGCTCCGAGGGCAACCTCGGGAGGAGGAAGGAGTGCCGCTCGTGTGGCTGCCCCTCCTCTTCCTTGCCTCAGAGATGACTTAATTAGTCGTCTGTCGAGGCCCTAAGTTAGTATTTTTATAGGAGACACCAATGAATACCAGGTGCTTTAGACTATATTTCAGAGAAAGTAATCACTTCTGAATATTCCTTGGCTAGGAAAACCCTATGAAATTTATGGGGTTGCCATAAGTAGACAGGCAATGTGAAGGCTCATGCAAATACAAGTGGGACACAGATGCCCTGGGGAGCCCTTTGAACAGAGGTCTAAAACACACTGCAGAAATAATCCAGTTTGAAACCAATTTAACTGCCCTGGCTCAGTGACAGTCAATTTTCGGAATTGCAGTTTATTGTAGAGCATTCTGATTGAGAAGGCTAAAAATGTTTCACAAAACTACAGTTCCTAGAATGCCCTAGCATTGAGTAAGGACAGTTAGTGGCCTTAAAATGGATTATTTCTGCAGTGTGTTTTTGACCTATGTTACTGTGCTAAATTGCTAACCTACTGCTTCCCTACTTGTGTCAACAGAAGATATGCCAGTTTTCATGGCAGACTGAGGGGGGGGGGGAACATGGCACCAAAAGTAGAATGCCCAAGTTTGATTCTGGTTACAGGGGAGAAAAGAGGAGAAAGGCAGGATTACAAGTAACTTTGCTCCCCCACATCGTATCTAGTGGGGGAAGGGGGAATCAGTTTAACACAAATTTAATACAGATGAGCCATAAAATTTGCCAAACTATAATGTCTAGAGCTAAAATATTCTTTGAGTTTATTTTGGATGATCATATTCCTTTAAATACATAACACACTGCCTCTGAGATACTCCAGGGGCTCCTGTCTAGCCAGCATTTGGCTTTGAATATGCAAAGCCATATGTTCCCTCATGGTTCAGTGCATCCAGAAAGCTGATACATCACATATATGTGAAGTGCGGGGGATGTTTGGAGCAAGGACAGCTTCTAAAATATGACTGGGATCTCCAGCCATTGCAAATACCCATGGTGAAGGCTAGGCTATAAGTATCTTTCTGTTTGATTCAGTACAATGCCTATATAAACCCTGCCATCACATTTAAGCCTTCTGAATCACCAGAAAGTTTTGAAACAAACCAGGCATCAAACAGCTCAGCCTTTTTGCTCATCCAACAGGACAGGGATTTTGGAGGAGTGGAGGCTTAGCCCTACCAGATCCTTCCTTAGCAGGATGGGAATTCCCTTCACTCTCAGCCTGTCCAGCCACATAAATGGGCAGACTCAGGAGAGCAGAGGGCAGAAGACTAGTTTCACTCCAAACCCCATACATGTATGGAAAATGGATCATTCCCTTTGAGTCACTCAAGTGAGTGGCACTCTATTACACTTTTCATTTACATCGTTTCACATCACATTATTGAAACCACTGTTGTGGTTTTCTGGTTTAGTTTTCTGGATTTTGTCATTTCCCCAGATGACGGATTTGGCAGGCACATGCAACTCCTATCGTTTGCTGTGATACAACACATTTCCTCAAGTACAAACAGTGCTCTGTTGCTTCGAGGAGGGTGCTTTACTTGGGCAAACAGGGGATGTCTTTCCCTCTGGGATACGGAGCTGATTTTAATGGCAGAAGGAAAGGGGCTGGGAATACTCTGTGCTTAAAAAAGAATGAAATAAAATGACAATGATTCACCATTACATCCCCAAATTTCATTCCTGCAAATGTTTGCTTTTGTGGTTTCTTAATGAACAATGCAAATGAAATATGTTAACATTTTTTTTTTTATTTACCCTACTTCTGCTAGGCATAGAGTTGTATAGGGTGTTGAAGCTGTCTAATAACTTTAGTCATCTCCTGTTTTCCTGACTCTTTTTCCTCCCTCAGGGTTCTCAACAACAGTGGCTCCTGTATTATAGTCCTTAAAAATCTCTATTTCCTAATTGTTTTGGATTTTTTACTTTGTGACTTGAAACTTACTAATAGGTTTATCACACAGCACTTGCATGAACGGGAACTGAATGGAATGGAACGGAATGGGACAAGAACACATGTTACTGCACAGGAGAATGCTGCCAATGCTGCCGGGAGTCCCCAGGACATTGCCCAGCCGGTCCTGGCAGCCAATTTTGAAGAACAGTTCAAAATTGTTCTTCAAAATCATTTGCCATAGCACAGATGGGGATGGCTTGGGGACTCCCGGCGGCATCGGCGGTGTTCTCCTGTGCGTTCTCGCCCCATTCCATGCTGTTCCATTCTGTTCAGTTCCTGTTCCTGCCAGTGCTGTGCAATAAACTTATAAGTGTGACTTAGGTCCAAAACACACTGCAGAAATAATCTAGTTTGAGACTGCCTTAACTGCCCTGGCTCAATGCTATGGAATTCTGGGAACTGTAGTTTCTTGTGTCACCAGAACTCTCTGACAGAGAAGGCTAAATGTCTCACAAAACTACAGTTCCTAGAATTCCCTAGCACTGAGCCAGGGCAGTTAAAGTGGTCTTAAACTAGATTATTCCTGCAGTGTGTTTTGGACCTGAGATGACAACCAAAAACACTGTCCAATTTAAGGGTTTACCACAATGTTCTGGTGAGTTTATAGTTGTCATAGATTACTTTTTAAAAATTATAGTTTTTCCTCTTAGAACAGTAGCATTGATAAAGATGTCATCAGTAACAGTGGTTCTCTGCTCAGAACAAACTTTTCTGGTCCACTTTGCCATTACTGGGATCTGAGCCATATACCAGACCATTTACAGGCCTTGCAATCACAGTATCAGCAACACCATATTGGTTTTGGTTAGGAAAAAATGGTCTATGCAATGGTGGATGTTAATAGGGGAATTGATCCAGCATTTCTCAACTCCCTACAAAAAAGCACATTTTTAGTTATCTAGACTAAATATAGTGGGCCCTTGGTATTTCCCGGGGTTTGATTGAAGGACCTCCCCATGGATACCAAAATCTGTGGATGCTCAAATCCTATTAAATACAGTAGCAAAGTAAATGGTATCTCTTATATTAAATGGCAAAATAAAAGGTTGTTTTTTGGAATTTAGATCTTTTCAAGTTGTGGATGTTTGAATCTGTAGATAAAGAATTTGTGGATATGGAGAGCCAACTGTAGCTAAAATGTAGTTTATGTGTACTAAAATGTATTTGTTCCTTACTAACAAACAGTACTACTAAGTTTGTTGCTCTTGTTTTTGTGTACTGTCAAGACATTTCCAACTTTAATGGAGTTTTTTAAATTAGATTTATTCAGAGGGGTAGAATTGAAAGATACAGCCGTGTTAATCTATAGAATCAGTATGTAGAGAGATATTGTAGCACCTTTGAGACTAAGAGGTGAAACAGATCGCCCCAAAGGAGTGGCTTGCTGAGGCCCCAATCCTTCATTTTCACAGTGCAAAAAGAAGCAGCAGAAAGCCTCTCCTACTTCTTTTCCTTTTTGTGCTGGGAAAAGGCACTTTTTTTTTTCACATTTCGGCGGCGTGCAGTGTCTAACGGCATGTTGCCAAAATGCAAAATGCTGTCCACTGTCTGGTTGGGCAGGCAGCATGATGCCGGCTTGGGGGCAGCATCAGGGCATGCTGCGTGCATATGCCATGCCCCTAAGCCGGCGGGAAGCTGGCGCTTTGGACCAGTCTGTTCCAGCCCTAACTGAAATAAAGAAGTTGGCAGCATGAGCTTTTGTAGATTTCAGCCTGCTTCCTCAGATGCCTTTGCTTTCCTCTGAAGCTGAGAGGGTGTGAGTTACCCAAGATCATCCAGTGGGTTTTCATGGCTGAGTGGGGATTCAGACCTTGGTCTCCAGTCCCAGTCCAATGCTCAAATCTCTACACTGCTATGGTTACTAAGTACAAGGCAGCAAAAAAAGAGGCTACTTCTCTTCCTGTTCAGTAGACTGATAACCAACTAATTTGGCGTCAGAAGTTAAATTCAAAATATGGGATGTACTAGGCATCCCATCCATTCATGAGAGAAGTTGGTCATCCATGATTAGTACTGACTATAGGTGCAAAACTTACGCTTTCTTCCCGCAGATGGCTCCTTGGTACCAATTCCTACACGTGCTGAAATATTTCTTGTTGGTTCCCATAACTTGCTGGAGAGCACAGACATTTGGCCTGATGGATGGAGAGGGGGGAAAACAGCAATATAAAATGCTCTTTAACATTTGCAAACAGCAATATAAAATGCTCTTTAACATTTGCAATAGCATTCAAAAGTAAAGCTTTCCAAGATTACAATGTTGGGTGGGCAAATATGTTTTAAATTTGGTCCTGCTCAGTTTCTCATTTTCTGACCTCATTATTTTGGCAAGCAATCTTTCACAGTATAATGTCATTTTATATGTCATTTCTAACACAAAACATTTTCCTGCCCATTTCATCCTAATTATGCATCTTGTGTTTGCACTTTTCTCTAACATACATTATGGTATGAACTGTTTTCATGGAAAATGGTACTATAAAATTCAGGAAAATGCAAATACATGTACTAAGTTGGTTTCCATTATTGCTGTTTGAAGTCCAAATTTGGTGTGCTATTTGGTGTAAAAATTTGGACTGAACCAATTTCTTCCCCATCTCTAACTACAACCAGAAGTCTATTTCCTAAAAGACAGTTTGATTATAGAAATTGCATGGGACTTCACACAAGTAAAAATCAAGTGTACGGGGGTTTACTTCAAAGATATAGTCATTTGAATTACTACTCTATATAATCAATATGTAGAATTAGTACGTAGAGGGATCTTGTAGCATCTTTGAGATTGACTGGAAGAAAGAAGTTGGCAGCATGAACTTTTGCAGACTAAAGTCTACTTCCTCAGAAGCATTTGGAGACTTAAGTCTAGAAAAGCTCACGCTGCCAACGTCTTTCAGTTAGTCTCAAAGATGCTACAAGAGCTCTCTACATATGGAGGTTTACTTGAGCAGACAAGTCTTACAAGATTTTTCCAACTGAGAAATGAACAGTAGGACCAAATGTGGTTACATCAATGTAACCACATTTGGTAGCTCTAATTCTGAGTGACCATTGACTTTAAATCCTTATTCCCCATGGTTTTGTTGTTCAAACCGAGCTTGTCTCTGACCACAAATAATAGCCTACATCTTGCTTGAGAATGCTTTTATTTGCCAACAGTTTCCCAATATTCAGGTTAATTTATGCTTACATCTGAATATCTAAACCTGGAGATAGACAAAATTCTTTTCTAGAGGTAGGAGGAACTGTATGGTAGGGATTTTGGTAGTGCAAGGCAATCTGGGTTATATTCTCTATAACTACATAATAGATCAGACAGCCATCTCTGATTTTCCATTTATGTCATGCAGAAAACTTTTGTCTTGCAGAGGCCAAATCTCATTAACTCTGCATGTGGGCGCTTCTGCCTGTAGAAGGCAAGCTCATCATACCATTCTCTGCCAACACGTTTTGTGGCAATGGAGTGGGGGTGGTTGGTAGGATTTCAAACCCCTGCAAAGTCTATCAGAAGTGAGATGGATAAAATGAATGTGATTCTGTCTTCATCCTTCTCAAAAATATTGTTTTTTTTAAAAGTCAAATTATCATCCAAATTGCCTCTTCTCTGAGGCAGTTACTAGCATTGTTCTGCTCATCAGGATAAGAAAACCTTCATCTCAGCTGCCTAGGATTGGAGGGGACTCCTGAGATCTGGGTCCCCATTCACACTGCACAATTTTGTTGTTGTGTGCCTTGGTTTAAGCATTGGTCTATGACTCTTGAGACCACAGCTGAAGTCCCGGTTCAACCATGTAAACCCACTGGGTGAGTCACACTCTCTCAGCCTCAGAGGCAAGCAATGGCAAAGCCCTTCTGAAGAAACTTGCCAAGAAAACCCCATGATAGTTTGGTCTTAGGGCCGCCATAAGTCAGAAATAACTTGAAGGCACACAGCAACAACAACAAGCCTTCAAATAATTTCAGACGAATGGCATCCTTAAGGTGAACCTATCATTGGGTTTTCTACGGCTAAGAGAGTGGGACTTTCCCAAGGTCACTTTGGGTTTCCACCTTGGGTTTTCAAGAATGAGTGGGGAATCTCTAGAGCTGTAGTCCAACTCTTAAACCACTGCACCACATTGGCTCTGTACAAGTACAGAAGTATAATTCTACTTTAAATGCCATGGTAACATCCTATGGATTCCTGGGGCTTGTAGTTTGGTTGGAGACACTAGAGGAGCTCCCTGGCTGAGAATCCTAAATTCTCTTCCTTCAGTTGCCAGTTCCAGGATTGCAAAGGATGCAGCTATGGCAATTATCGTTATAATAGCGTTATAATTGTGTAGTGTGAAAAGGCCTTAGCATTGCTTTCATGTCTTGCACAAACAGTAGTTCCTTTCTAGGCTATACTTCTACACTGGAAAGTGTACAGGCTTCCTCACTAGAAGTGGAATGAGTTGTAAATGACATTATCCCTTTTTTCTGTTGGGTGTTATCTTTCTCACAGCTGTGTAACTGGAATTGGGAAGGGGGGGATCTGAGAGGAAGATAAATATTTGGTTCCTTGGCCTCCTAAATATTTTGCTTCTTTGGCCACCTCCTCTGAAACTCACTGGGTTGTTTTGATTGCTAGTATTTGGAATACCTCAACAGCACCCAAGTAAAAAATCCCATAACCAAATGGGAAAAGGGTGAGAACCAGCACAACCTTTTGCAGAACTTGCTCCTTCATCATGACATTCAATGATTTCTTCTTTTATTGTGTTTTCAAACAATACTATTATGGACTAACAATACTAGTTTTTAAAGATGAGAATATATCTTTAAAGGTATAACTTTTTGTTGTTGTTGGGTGCCTTCAAGTTGTTTCCTACAGCAAACCTATCATGGGGTTTTCTTGACAAGATTTGTTCAGGTGGAGCTTTGCCATTGTCATCCTCTGAGGCTGAGAGAGTGTGACTTGCCCAAGGCCACCCAGTGGGTTTCATGACTGAGTGGGGAATTGAACCTTGGTCTCCAGAGTCATAGTCCAACACCCAAATCACTATGTTTACAATTTTTGTCATTAATACTTGTTTTCTATAGTCAAAAGTAATTTGTTCAGAAAGAACAAAATGATTCAAACATGCCATATTTTTTACTGGGCAGAATGGTTTGCAAGCATCTGAAATAAATTAATCACTAACCAATGTTATTATTGCCATATGATTATAGAGACTGCTCAAAGGAAGGAAGGAAGGAAGGAAGGAAGGGGTTTTTATGTGTCATCTTATCTGAGCATACAATATATTTGGAAAAGGGGGTCTATTGTAACTGATGGACCACTTATCTCTATCCAATTCCAGATAACACCAAAAGTATAACAGAATGGTGCATGTTTTATTGTAAATGAAATGCTCTGTGATCAGCCAGCCTTTTCCCCATTGTCTGGTGCATCTCTCTAGTGTGGAAAATGTACTCTGACCTTGCTTGGAGGCACATGCATCCTTTCTGACTTCATATGTTCTGGGATGGAGCTCTAATATTAAAACCAGATGTAGCACTGAGCTCTGCTCTGCCCTGACACAACCTAAGCTCTCTTGTAATGTCCTCACAAGAGATGTGAAAAGACTTATTTTCTATTTCATGGATATTTTAAAGCAGTCCATTTAGCTGATTGCATTTATTCTTTTTTCCCTTTAAAAATTTCTTTTAGAGGTGTAGCAGATAATGTTTCTAAGAGGACATCAAAGGCACTTATCTTTGGAACATTCGACTTTTTAATCTAAAACAATCGCTTTGGTGTTGGATTTAGAAAGTGGAATTTAGAAGACAGCTTGTGAATATTTAGGACATGAAATCCAGACTTACCCTTGATCACGTGCCCTGATCCGGCTGTGGCTCAAAATCTTGTCATAGTGAGCAGTGGCCGATTCTGCAGGATGGAAAATGGTCAGAAAACAAATGGTGACTGTGGCAACCCAAAGGAGCTCCATCCCTTTTGCCTCTGCCTTCCTCTTGTCCTCCTGATAGTCTGAGAAGAGAACTGGGGAGAGACTGGAGAGAGCTCAAAATTTATATACATGCTACAGCACAGTGGGAGGGGAAAATGCATCAACCTGAGACTTTGAACCACCCTCCAAGGAAGAGGAAACAGCAGAGTTTTTAACCACCCCCTGAACAAATGGGGAACACAAGGACACTCTGTCTGAGAATCCTTTCCCCTTTTCCCCTATATATTTCTAAAGGTTTCCTCACACATGCCTATCTTAAGTGATTGTTTAAGCAGTCAGAGAAATTTGCTTGTTCTAACTACTGCAAGACCTTTTTTGTGCTGTGAACAGAACAGACTATTCTTTATGGCAGTACCTTTAAGGACTTCATGAGAATTTATGATGCCAGCCTCATTCTTCACTTGGAAGAAGCACAACAGAGCTAGTTTTCCTACACCAGAGAGATAAAGAGGAGATAAAGCTGTTTCTGGATTCCCTCACAAGTCACTAAGGGTTCAAATCAAGTTAATGCTCTTCCAGAGACACACAAATCCTATACACATGGAAAACTGGGTGCCATTTCCCACCCCTATTATGCTTGTTCTTTAAGAGCAGAACAGTATTTTTTTCAGAATTGCATCCATGCAATCTTTATCATGCGGTAATGTCCAGAAAAAGCGTTACCTCTTTATCTTCGCCTGTCATTGTTTCTTCAGCTTGAATACAGTCTTCACTACTCCCAAGAAAGTCCTGCTTGCAGCCCTAGGAAAGCTGTTAAAGTTTATACAGTGGGCCCTTGGTATCTGCTGGGATTTGGTTCCTAAACACTCCCCCCCCCCCCCCGGATACCAAAACCCATGGATGCTCAAGTCATATTAAATACAATGGCATAGTAAAATGGTGTCATTTATATAAAATGGCAAAATCAAGGTTTGCTTTTTGGAATTATATATTTTAAAAATATTTTCAAGCTGTGGATGCTTGAATCCATGGAAAAAGAATGTTGATTTGGAGGGCTGACTGTATGTGAAGTCGAAGGCTTTCATGGTCGGTATACATAGATTTTTGTGGATTTTTCGGGCTGTGAGGCCGTGTTCTAGAAGAGTGCATTCCTGATATCTCACCTGCATCTGTGGCTGGCATCTTCAGAGAATCTCTGAAGATGCCAGCCGCAGATGCAAGTGAAACATCAAGAATACATTCTTCTAGAACACGGCTTCAAAGCCCAAAAAATCCACAAAAACCTTTGGCTGACTGTATGTTTAGGATACGTTAATGATTCAATAGGATCTGGATTAAAAAATTCCTGAATGTTACTTCAGCTTGAAAGAGAGTGTGTGTCTAGAATCATAGAGTTGGAAGGGACCCCAAGGGCCATCCAGTCCAACCCTTTGCCATAGAGGAAGACACAATTGAAACATTCCTGACAGATGGCCATCCAGCCTCTGTTTGAAAACCTCCAAAGAAGGAGACTCCATTACACTCCAAGTCAGCGTCTTCTGCTGTTGAACGGTTCTTTTCATCAGGAAGTTCCTCCTAATGTTTAGGTGGAATCTCTTTTCCTGTAGTTTGAATCCATTGCTCTATATCCTGGTCAAAGCAGAAAACAAGCTTGTTCCATCCTCAGTATGACACCCTTTGAGATATTTAAACATGGCTGTAAAATCACCTCTTGACCTTCTCTTCTCCAGGATAAACATCCCCAGCTCTAAGCTGATCTTCATAGATTCATTTATAGAATCCTAGAATCATACCGTTGGAAGAGATCCCCAAGGGTCATCCAGTCCAATGCCATTCTGGCATGCAGGAACTCACAATCAAAGCTCCCCCTGTGACCGATGGCCATCCACCCTCTGTTTAAAAACCTTCAAAGAAGGAAAAGAAGGAAACTCCACCACACTCTGAGTATCTTATCCTGCACACAGAAAACCAGCATGGAGAGAGGCTTCAGCCTTGAATTCTCCTTGACATATTATTTTTCTATCTGCAGAGAATATATTGGTGTGGGGCATGAAACATGAAACCTCTCCTCAATCTTCAGCATGAATACACATAGTCAAATGTCTTTTTCAAAAATGGCAATAAATAATCTAATCTGTAAGGAGTTATTGCTATATAACAGGAAAAAAAGTGGTGTGAGTAATTGAGAGAATGAGTGGCAAAACATTTAAATGCCAAAAAATTGGCATTCAAATATGTCTACATTATTTTATGTTACTGCAGAGAGATTTCTAGGTCACACAGGAATTTTTTTCACTATGTGTATGAGATTATTAAGGCTCTTCCTAATCTGACGCATGAAGGCAAAGCAGAAATAAATTCACTCTGGAATTTATTTGGTCCTTTCATTATTCTGTAGCCATTTCTGTTGTTGTTGTTGTTGTTGTTGTTGTTGTGTGCCTTCAAGTCATTTCCAACTTATGGTGACTCTAAAGTGAACATATCATGGGGTTTTCCTGGAAAGATTTGTTCAGAGGAGGTTTGCCATTGCCTTTCCCTGAGGCTGAGAGCATATGACTTGCCCAAGGTCACCCGGTGGGTTTACATGGCTGAGCTGGAATTCAAACCCTGGTCTCATAATCTCACTACACCATGCTGTCTCTAGCCCCTCCTAAAATATGAGAAATAGGACTGTGAGGAATGGACAAATATACGTCCAGCTTGTTGCCTCCTGTCCCTTATATTTCAAGAGGTGAGCCAACTCTTCTTTCCTACCCTCACTGTTCCCCTGGAGGTTTTTAAATAGAGGAGATTATCACATGGGGAAAAGGAGGAGAATGAAGTGGATCACTCCCGTCCTTGTCATGTGATTGCGCAAAGATTATCAGACGATGTCACACTTATTCTGTCATTATCCCCATCCTTATGCTGTCCTCATCGCAAGATCATGCAAAGATTATCAGACAATGTTGCACTTATCCCATCCTTCTCCCATCAGTGAAGTGGAATGGCTCCTCCACTTTGTATTAACAGAAACTCCCATTAATACAAAGTCATGGGGCCATTCCACTTCACTGACAGAAGGACAGAATAAACATGATGCGATAAGGACAGGATAAGGATGGGAGTGATCCACTTCACTCCCCTCCTTTTCCCCATGTGATAATCTCCAGAGTGTGGATAGCCATCTGTCAAGGGTGCTTTAATTGTGTATTCCTGCATGGCAGAATGGGGTTGGACTGAGTGGCCCTTGGGGTCTCTTCCAACTCTAGGATTCTATGGGGGGTTGCAGACTGCCAGAAATAGTGTGAATTCAGTCCACTTTTAGGGTTAGGGTTAGTGCTAGGGAATCATGGGAACTGTTATTTTTCTGAGACATTGAGCCTTCTCTGTCAGACAACTCTGATGCCACAATAAAATACAGTTCCCATGCTTCCCTAACTCTAACCCTAACCCTAAAAGTGGACTGAATTCACACTATTTCTGGCAGTCTGCAACCCCCCTAAGATTCTTTTCTATGATTCTGTGATATGCAGAAGAGCCAAGCAAACCAAAAGGCTCTTAAAAGATGATCTCTCATTGTTGTCCTTCATCCAGTCTTTTCCTTCATATAGTAATGGAAGTGGTGAACAGGAGCATTTGGTCTCCATCCCAAAGAACCAGTGGAAACAGGTAGGAAGCAAGAAGATGGATCCACACTCATGTCATCATGAGTAGCTAGAGGCTCCATCTGCTAAGCAATGCCCACCTTCTGGGCACAGGTCCCCATAGGCACACTGATGCCAGCCACATAAAAACCCAAACCAGCTAAGGGTATTCTGTCCCACTGAAAGCAATGTTACTTAGATTAGTAATGATGTATTGTGGACCAGAATACACAGAGCCAGCATGGCGTTGTGGTTTGAGTGTTGGACTACAACTCTGGAGGCAGGGTTTGATTCCCCATGCAGTCATGAAACCCACTGGGTGATCTTGGGCAAGTCACATGCTCTCAGCCTCAGAAGAAGGCAATGGCAAACCTCTGAACAAATCTTGCCAAGAAATTCCTGTGATGGGTTTGCATCAGGGTCACCATAAGTCAAGAATTGCTTGAAGATACACAACAATGTCTCCTGTTCTTTGCAAAATATGGGAGAAGTACAGATTGGGTACGGCACGCTTCCGGACTGGGCACGGAGGTGTGCGATAACACTTGTTGCAGCCTGTGCAGAGGCTGGGAGGAAAGGCAGTGCAATAATCTCCTTTGAGTGACAAAAGGAGCAGAGGATCCAGAAAGTCTCTTCTCCAGTGCTGAAATACACTTGACGGCAAGGAGCCACAATTGTGAGGGTAATGTCTTCTTCCAATAAATCTGATTGTTGCACACTAGCAACAACCATGATGGTTGAAAAAGGAAATATCCATGTTGAAAAACAAATAAAATCTGTATCAACCACAACAAACTTTGCATGTGATATCAGCTAAGAATACAGTGGGACCTTGGTATCTGCTGGGGTTTGGTTCCAAGACCCCCCATGGATGCCAAAATCTAGGGATGCTCAAGTCCAATTATATACAATGATGCAGTAAAATGATGTCTTTATAAAAGTGGCAAAATCAATGTTTGCTTTTTGGAATTATTATTATTATTATTATTGGTATATGTGTGTGGGGAATACCTTTAAGCCACGAATGGTAGAATCTGTGGATAAGGAGGGTCAATTGTACATTGTCTCCTGCCCATGTTACTTCAGTGTCCATGAAACCACATAAAATTGGTTCAAGGCTCCTAAAAGCTCCAGTTTAGGCCTACAGAGAATGCTGCTATCTGCATCTCTACAGGATTCTCTGCTTTGGTCTGGTTGGCCATAAGCACAACCGACCCCTACTGCAAGCATGGGATTTCTACCTCCTATGGAAGCACTCAGTTGTTCTCAAAATGGTGATGTTGTTGCATAGAAAAAACAAAACAAAACTAAAATGTTAAAGTCCTTACTATAGAATTCAGTAAAACAAGAAAGCCTGCTGCTTCTGGAAAATGTGAAGGAAATACATCACATTGCTCTGTTATGAAGAAGGCTAATGTGTGATTTCTTTTGGTAGAGAGAAGGAGGACTGGGGTGGGGGAGCTTACTGTAGCTGAGGGTTTGTGGAGCTGATTGATTAAGGTCAACATTTGTATCCAATCCCTATAGGACTCAAAACTCTTTCCTTCCATATTGACCCATTTATGATGAAAATAATTGCAGTAGAATGTGTTTTGAATCTTTGTTATTCATATGCATTTTATATGCATCTAATTAAGTTTGTGGTGGAGGGCTGCCAAAAACCCTTTGCAGACTGCCAGAAATAGTGCAAATTGAGTCCACTTTAAGGGTTAGGGTTAGTGCTAGGGAATTATGGAAATTGTTTTTTTCTGAGACATTGAACCCTAACCCCTAAAAGGTTTGTATTGTTGGCTGTGTGAGTAACCAATGTGAATTGACCCAGGATAAAACTCTGTATGCCTTGAAAATGTTTCAAATACATCCACATCATCGATTTCATCTTTATTCGCAGTGCTGACATATGAGCAACAGAACTTACAGAGATGCTCAAAGATGTGGTTCTAATAAAAAAATAGTGAATAGCACAAACAACAAAACTGGAATGTAGAGAGATCTTGTAGTACCTTTGAGACTAACTGAAAGAAAGAAGTTGGCAACATCAACTTTCGTAAATGCATCTGAGGAACTTAAATCTATGAAAGCTCATGCTGCCAAATTGCTACATGATCTCTCTACATACTGATTCTACACACCTATATCTTTGAATTCAAACTGGAATGTGTGAGTGAGATTATTCAGATAAATGTGCTAAAAAAAGCAATGTCTGAATAACCCCTAAGTTTGGGAAAGAAGAAAAAGAAGAGAAAATAATGAAAAAGTAGGAAAAAGGTAAGCTTTGGAATAGAGGATATGTTTGCTTAGCAAAATACCCTTTCAAACCACCTTCCATGAATGGGCCTATATGGAAAGAAAGTGTTTTACGCCCTATAGGGATTGGATACAAAATTAAGAATTCACCATTCTTAATTCACTGAAAGATCTTCATAGCTATCCACATAATGCTGTACTTGAAGCATTTGAATAGTGAGTGAAATATTTGTGTTGGTCAGGAGGGAAAGATAAAAATAAATTGAAAATGTTGTAAGATGAGATCCCATGCTTTGGGAGTACCTTCCAAGACCTGACCATTACCAGAAGTGCTGGATTCCCACCATTCCCAGGCAATAATCCTATTGTGAGTGTTATATAATTTTTGTTGGGGAAAAATCCAGATTGAAGGTGGGCAACTCTGAAAGGACCAAAAAAAAAGAAGAAGAAAAAAAAGGGGGGGAAGCCCTGAACAAACTGTGTTCCCCTAAATTCAACAGATTGAACAGATTGGCCAACAGATTGGAAGCGATCAATATACATCCCATCCATAAAAAGGGAGACACAAGAGACTGTGGCAACTATAGGACCATAGCACTAATCTCCCATGCAAGCAAAATCATGCTCAAAATTCTGCAACATACATGAAGAGAGAAATCCCAGAGATCAAAGTGGGGTTCAGGAAAGGAAAAGGCACTAGGGATCACATTGCAAACATATGATCACTAGTGGAGTGCACCAGGGAATTCCAAAAAATAAAAATAAAAAATCAGCATGTGCTTTATAGACTATAGCAAAGCCTTTGACTGCATAGACCATGAAAGGCTATGGAATGCCCTTAAAGACATGGGAGTGCCAACACATCTGATAGTCCTGATGAGGAATCTGTACTCAGGACAAGAGGCTACTGTCAGAACAGAACATGGAGAAACAGAATGGTTCCCAATTGGCAAAGGGGTCAGCCAAGGCTGTATCCTTTCACACTATCTGTTCAACTTGTATGAAGAACATATAAGGAAATCAGGCTTGGATACAGAAGGAGGAGTGAAAATAGGAGGAAGGAATATCTACAATCTGAGGGCCAATGCAGACAGCCTGTAAGGGGCAGCTCTGTGCTGCCCCTGGGAGCTGCGGATTGGGGCTGTGGCAAATGCATGCTAAGGCCCCAATCCTCCTTTTTTGCTGCCCCCAAAAGAGTGGGCAAATGCCGCTCTTTCTTGGGGCAGCAAAAAGCCACCCTTAGAGCTTCTGCTGTGGCTCTTTTGCACTCCTTTGGTGCAGCATGTATGCATGCTGCGCCAATGGGGCGCCCTGACACCATGCGCCATGCAGTTGGCGCGTGGCATCAGGACAGAGTTGGGGCGGAGTCAGGGCAGAGTTGGGGTGACTGGTGTGCAGTTGCCCCACTCCAACTCCACCCCCAGGCCGGCCTAATGTGCTGGTTTGCATCCCCCCAAGGTATGCAGATGACACCATAGTACTACCAAAAAACTTCACAGACCTGGAACACCTACTAAGGAAGATCAAAGAAGAAAGTGCAAAGGCAGGCTTAATATTGAACATAAAGAAAACAAAAATAATGACCACTGAGGACCTTCACAAGTTCAACCTAGACAATGTAGAAGAGACCAACCACCATGGAAGCCAAGATGACCAAACTGAGACTGTCATACTTTGGACGCATCATGAGAAGCGAAGAATCATTAGAAAAGACAATAACGTTAGGGAAGGTAGAGGGAAGTAGGAAGAGAGGAAGGCCACATGCCAGATGGATGGGCTCTATGAAGGAGGTCATGGGAATTAAGGGGTTGCAGGAATTAAGCAGAGCAGTGGAGGACAGAGGGTCTTGGAGAGGTCTCATCCATAGGGTCGCCATGAGTTGAGATCAACTCGAGGACAGTTAACAACAGCAATAAAGTTCAACAGTGACAACCTCTGTGCCATTCTATGTAGTTCCCATGGCTTGATCCAAAATAGGCATTTTAATTGATGTGTTAATTATCAATCACTTACCAAATCAAACTGTTTCAATTATTAGTGTTTATGCTAGTCAATTAATTTTTCCAGTATTGAAAGCTTTACATTATGAAATTATTTTTCAAACTGAATGTTGAAAGATCTGGTTTACGGCAGATATGAGAGGATTGTACTGCTTAATCTTTCCACCATCCCAACAACAACAACAACGTGCATGGTGTCTTTGCAACCAAATCCGCACACTGTCACAGGACAAGGTGACCAGATGTCCTCCTTTTCCAGGACATGTCCTATATTTCAGTCCAGGAGACATTTCAAATGTTCACCATTCTGAGCATGACTAAGAAGCATGAATTTATATTTATATGAATGTTTTTAGGTTTTATTTGGTAATGTTCTACATTTTTCATGAATGTTCCACATGTTGCAGTGCCTTGTCCTCCTTTGTGGTTAAGACAACATCTGGTCATCCTGTCATAGAGGGACTGCACTAGCCTATGTGGACCTGTCACCCCACAAACATCTTTCAAAGGAGGCAGCATTTTATACAAATCCTTCTATGTATGTTGCCTGAACTGAGCCTTAGAATCAGCAGCACTTTACAGGATTAAGTACTAATTTAGGGCCTTTGCAGACTGCCAGAAATAGTGCAAATTGAGTCCACTTTAACTGCCCTGACTCAGTGCTAGGGAATCATGGGAACTGTAGTTTATTGTGGCACCAGAGCTCTCTGACAAAGAAGGCTTAATGTCTCAGAAAAAATTACAGTTCCCATGATTCCCTAGCACTAAGCCAGGGCAGTTAAAGTGGACTCAATTTGCACTATTTCTGGCAGTCTGCAAAGGTGTTTAGAAGCCTAACTCATCTGTAATTAAACATTATGGTTTTACTTTAATGGTTGTCATCAGCACTGGCTTTCCAGCTGTGTGAACAGCTGGGGGGATATGAGAGCAGTCATTACGAAGAAGCTGCTGATAGGAGTGTCATCAACACTGCTTATTGCATTTGATAAAAGGCTGCTTTATAAATAGGATTATTATGCATACACAGACACACACATACCATCCAAATGAAAATGGGGGAAGACTACTGCTCTTGTTCCCACTATGTCTCTTCCCCACAAAATTAATGAGAATTTTCAAGACCAACATTTGGGGGTCTTCTTTTCACTAAACCAACCCCAACACAGTCTCTATGAAAGGAGTGATTTAAAAACAAACAAACACTTCAGAGAATTGTGAAAAATTAATTTGCCTCTGTAATTTTGATGGTGAGAAATTAATTTTCCTCAATAATTTTTGAACAGTTGCTACTTGTGTTTCTCTGGAGACCTCTAGTGGGGAAAATCTTGTAAACATTGTCCAACTTTTAAGTAATCTTTAGTATTGCATAACGTAAGGAGTTTATTACATGGGGGACAATTGGAAGTATAAATTGTGATAATCCTGCAATTGCACTAATGGTTTTCACACAACATCATGTTCAAAGTGCTATTATCCCATGAATAATCTGTGATAATCCCACAATTGCACTAATGGTTTTCACATGGCGTCAAGATGAAACGTTATTAAAATGCCATTATCCCGTGAATAACCAGGCAATAAACAGCAACAAATCATTCACAGAATTTTCCTGTGAAGATTTGTTGCTGTTTATTGCCTGGTTATTCCCTGTTTATTCACAGGATAATGGCTCTTGTGTTAAACTCATTTTAATAGCATTTTAATGTCAATTGTGCAATTTTCATGGGTTAATTACTGTTTAAACTCCTAATTTCCTTCTGTGTGATAAACTCGTAAGAAGCTTGCTCATCTGAATGTGGACATTTGCTTGAAGTGATGCTTCTTCAGTTTCAATTTCTCAGAGCCCCACCTTCAAAGATGTCTGTCTTGCTGAATAATAATAATAATAATAATAATAATAATAATTTATAACACCCTTTTCCAAGCCTCAAACATATATAATGAAAAACAGATTATAAAACACACTATAAAATGCTAAAATACTAAAATTATATATTAATATACTAAAAACAAACTCCTTATCAGTCACTATCCATTTCGGCCACCTTAGGCACACTCAGTAACTCAATGTGGTGAATCACAGAGGAAGGTCTTCAACCCTTGGAGAAAGTGGGTGAGTTCCTCCTCCAGCTAGAGGTGCAAAGAAAGACCGTTCCACAAATATGGAGCCAGATCCTGAAAGGCTTACAGCCTTGATAGAGATATATGTGTTGGTGGAACTGCCAATAATCCTTTGCCTGCAGATCTTAAATGGCTAGATGGTACATACCATGCTAGCCAAGCGTCCAGGTACTGGGGGAGGTTAAAGCACAGGATCTTCATACCAAGACCAAAACTTTGTAATGAGCCCTGGTCCAAACTGGTAGCCAGTGGAGGGATCTATGAGAGGAAGAGACATGAGAGTATTTGATGAAGGGACATGGCTTTTATTCATTAAAGCTAAAACTTTTGAAAGATACAAGTAACCTTACTATATAGGACTGTGTTGCCAAACCTATAGCACATGTGCCAGAGATGGCATGCAATGCCATTTCCCTGGCACGAGGAGTGACAGAAAAGGTATGCACCTATTCCTCCTCCTCCTTCTGGCTGTCCCAGAGCTCCAACTGCTTCTGTAGAGGCAGATGAAAGCTTGGGAAGGTCTGGGGGGGGGGGGGAGTCCCACCCCAGAAGTCCCATTCCCCCTGGAAGTCCTGCCTCTGGCAAGGGGTAACACCCAATGCTGGAAGGCTGTTTCATTTGGGCACTCGGTGTCTAAAAGTTTCACCAACACAAATATAGGAGCTTAGGCAGTTTGCTGTAGGTAATGTAACATTGACAGCAGATTTTAACTACATTTTGTACTAGCAGAGCTTCTGGACACTTGCATATGAATGCCGTAGATCATGACGCCACAAGATATTGTTGAACAAGTACTGAAATTATCCTTGGGATGCCATTTTCTGTCATTTGATATAGGTAGGACTCCTCCTTCTTTCCTTCTTCCACTTTCCTCCTAGAACAATTGATCTGTTTCTCCCAACTGATGACTCTATGGATAGATAACATCAACATCCTTGCCTGTCTCCTGCTATCTCCTGTGTTATAAGAAACCACATGTTTCAAAGACAGACAGTTGGCAGCTATCTGCTGGGTCTTTGTGGAGTAAAATTGTTTTCAGACTTTTCATTCTGTGTGAAATGTTATTTTACATACTGGGAAGCACTGAGTTTTGAAAACCATTCTCATGAATATGCTAGCTCACCTGTGTTTGGGAGCATATCTCTCAGTTCCAGGGCACAGAATTGATTGAGGCACTTTTATTTTATTTCAGCTCCACTTGATTTTTAAATAGTTAATAGCTTGACCTTCAGACCTTTTTTTTTTACATTGGCTGCTTAACAAACAATTGTCTTGGAAATGACTTAGGGCCTAAGCAGACTGCCAAAAATAGTGCACATTAAATTGAGGCACTGCCCTGGCTCAGTGCTAGGGAATCATGGCAACTGTATTTTATTGTGGCACCAGAGCTCTCTCACAGAGAAGGCTCAATGTCCAAGAAAAAAATACAGTTCCCATGATTCCCTAGCACTGAGCCAGGGCAGTGCCTCAATTTAATGTGCACTATTTCTGGCAGTCTGCATAGGCCTTTATTCACACTCATGTACGCATACGTGCACCAAGTAATCATTCATTTCATTTGCATTCTAACTCATCTTTAATCATATACAGCAACCTCTGAAACTCCAAATGCATATCAATGAGTTCCTACCAGCTTTCATAAGGTTAGCCAATGACATTGAAGGCAACTTAGGGGCTGTACAGATGGGCAGGAAAAGGTGACATGAAACTGTCTTTTCCCTAAGCTGCAGCAACTACACTGCCTACCCTGAGGATGCCTTAAATGGGGATGGAGCAACCACATTCAGGGGCAGTTGATGCAGCTTTTCCAAGGCTGTTTTGAAGCCCTGCCAACCACACCACCAGCCCTGAGGACACCACAAAGGGAGATAGAGCAACTGTAGGGCTGGCAGCGGCTGTTTTATTTTTTTTCGTTCTCTCAGATGCATGTGCACCTGCGCAGAATATGTCATATGCTGGTATACAGTCTGTCATTGTCTGTGTACAAAGGTGACTGAAGTTCGGCATCCCTGTTGCACCTGCACAGAACATGTCATAGGGTGGCATACAGTCTGTCATTTTGTCTGTACAAAGGTGACTGATGTTCAGCATCCTTGCACACCTGTGCAGAACCTGTCATACACCCACAGATCATGCAAGGATTCACTGACCTCAGCTTCTCCCAAGTAGTGGGTGCCATAGACAGGTGCCACTGTCTGATTTTGCCACCGTTGGGGTGGAGGAATGAGTTAGGGGGAAAGCAGACTGGCGGCTCTGCACTGCCCCGGGAAGGTGCACCGCAGGACCGAGGCAGCCCCACGCCTCGATCCTGCGGTGCTCCTTCCCCGTCCCTGAAAGGAGCGCTAAAATAGCGCTCCTTTCACAAGTCAGTGAAAGTGCGCCCCAAAAGTGTGAGGCGCACTTTCATTGACTTATCCACCGCAGCGTGTGCGGACGCTGCGGCGGGAGGTTGCCCCCGCAGAGCCGGCCGTGCAGAGGGCCAGCGGCTCCGAGGGCAACCTCGGGAGGAGGAAGGGGCGCCGAGCATGCAGCTGCCCCTCCTCTTCCCTGCCTCCAGGACGGCTTAATAAGCTGTCTGCCGAGGCCCTTAGCCAACTGAAAAAACACCTATTCCGTCGTTCTCCACAAAACATGTCCCACACAGATCGGGGGGAGGGGAGAGGTACATGCAAGGGAGGTTTGTGTGGACAGACTTGATACATGCAGCTGGTGGTTATACAAGGGACATGGTCAACAGGATACATGGACAAATGTTACTCCAGGAGCCCTCCCCCCCAAGCATGCCAGTAAGTGGTGTGCAGGTGTGCATAAGACCTGCACACCTGTAAAGAAGAGGTCACAAAAGCCTCTTTCATGCAAACTGCTGTGGATTCTGACAGCAAGTGTACATGCAATGGAATGCATTTATTGTCATAATAAAGAACAGTTGCTAGGACACATGCATAGGGTTACAATTAGTGTTAGGTTTAGGGTTCTAATATTCAAGTGCACCTGCAGCGGTGCATCCACACCTGGAAGCATAGGGCACTTTAAATTAAAGCCTGCATCATAGGGCGCATGCTCTGGATCGATGACTCACTTTCCACCGCATGTGCAGCGGTGCATTTATATGGCCATTTTAAACCTCCAGCACCCTTTTTCTAATGTACTGGTGTCTCTGCATACATATGCACTTGTGAAGGTGCGCATCTTTCTGGAAGAAGTGGGAAAAAGCTAATCCTTTTTGGAGTGGCTTTTCCCAGCATACAGCATCTAGAAGGTGCTTTCCTGCTGGCTTTTAGGCATGTGTCATCTAAATGCCACACCTCCTGAAAGCACCTCTTTTTGCCCATCTGTACAGGCCTTTAGTTAGCATCTTAATGGAACTAGATAGGGGCAGTATGGGAGGAAGCAGACGGCGCAAAGCGCCGTTTTCGGGGCAAGGAAGGGGAGGGGCAGCTACACGGTGGGCACCCCAACCCCTTCTCCAAGACATTGTTGAAGCGCCAGACCGCACGGCCGGCGCTCCAAGGATGCCTTACCACTGCAGCGTCCACACATGCTGTGGCGGAAGAGTCGCTGAAGGTGCTCTGGCAGCCTTTTGGGGTGCACCTTCGGTGACTTGTGGAAGGAGCGCTATTTTAGCACTCCTTCCAGGGGCGGCGAAGCTGCGCCACGGGGCCAAGGTGTGTGGATACCTCGGCCCCGCGCCGCAGCTTCCTGGGGCGGCCCCGTGCTGCCCATCTGCTTCCCCCCTATGAAGATCATCATTAATTCCACAGAATATATAGGTAAGCCAAACTGAAAAATTGTGAGGGCATACTGTCATTCACTAGGAAATGAGATTATATTAAGGATGGAAGGATTACTCCGGGGTAGGCAACCTTTCCCCTTTAAGGGCCAAGGGACTTCAGCTCCCAGAATCCCAGGAGCTATTGGCCAACATGGGACTATTGGCCAACATGGCTGAGGCTTCTGGGAACTGAAGTCCCTCGGCCCTTAAAGGGGAAATGTTGCCTACCCCTGGATTACTCATTTCTTGGTGAATGACAGTATGTCCTCACAATTTTTCAGTTTGGACTCAAATTTGCACTATTTCTGGCAGTCTGCAAAGGCCCTTAGAGTGCTAATCCAACACTTAAGCCAGGGGTCGGCAACCTATGGCCCGTGGGCTGCATCCGGCTTGAGGACCCCCACTTACCGGCCCCCGCTGACCCCCCCCTGCCACCACCGCCACTGCCGCCCACCACCACCGCCCGCCGACGCCGTGTGTTTTGGCCGCTGCGCACGCCGTGGCCACCATTTTGTTTGCCAAAATGGTGGCCGCAACATGCGTGGAGGCAGTGGCGACAACAGCATGTGTGTGGCGGCGGCGGGGACGCATGCGCATGAGTGCGCGTGCTGCCATTCCCCCCTTACCCTGCCGGAAGGGACCACCACAAGGGACCAGCACCAAGTAAGCAAAGGTTGCCGACCCCTGACTTAAACCATTGCACCATGCTGCCTCTCCAAAAATATGGTTAGGTCTCCTTTAATCATAATTAAATCATTAATAATTTAATGTTTATTCAATTAGCTCTCAATACATCATTAATACATGTAAAAATTTAATCCTAATCCAACACTCAAAGTAGAATACACCAAACACCAAGTATCCAATGCTTCTGAATGCTTTGCTTCTGAACTTCCCTACTGATCTCTTTTCTTACATTTTTGAATCTGCTCAACTGAGTAGCACTGCAGATGACAAAAGAAGAGAGCAGCACTGACACGAAAGCAAGCTAAAGCTCTGGCTTTGATGAGCTGTTGGTGATGGCTTTGATAAAACATATTTCTAAAGGCCATGGCAGGCTCATGTTTATTGAGAAATCAACATACAGTTTCAGTCAATCATGCTTGCACGTTGCTGAGCTTGTACAAGACAAAAACAATTCATAAGCCCCAAATAAACAAGAATAAGTGAAATGTTGCATCTTCTTAGATGAACAGTAGGTGGTACCCTTGCAGAATGCAAGTTTTCAGAAGTCCCCATAGCCAACAAGTGCTGCTCTAGGCTGAGCTCAAGTTAAGATCTGCTGCAGTGCAGACTAAAGCAGTAAACATCACTATAGAAGGGATTCATTATTCCACTAGAAGCAGAGGGTTCGAAAATGAGAGCAGAGTTTTTCACCTTCCCACTTTCTTTGTTAAGTAGAGGGCTCAAAAAAATCTCTTTTAGCTTTTAGAGATTTTCAGATGTAGCACCTGTGCTTTCAAAGGCTTTAATAAAGCTGAACACAAAACACTGATGATGTGGAATTGCTTTTGCTCTGTTTCGAGTACTTACTTTTCTTGTTGCTGTCAAATGGAAACCAAAGAAGCACTCTGACAGTGTCACATGCCTTAATGTTTGCAATATCCCTGCTTCTTTATTCATTTTTTAAAGATTGGTTAAGATATAATATTCTTGGTCAAACAGACCATGGTTTATTAGTCAACCAGTACTTTGTCCATGTCCTTTCCTTTCCTCTCCTTTCTTTCCATTCACTTGCCTCCTTTCCTACCTTTTCTCATACAGTATAATATAAAAGTCCAGAGTTTTAAAATCAATTTTCCCATTATACCAGAACCCAGGGGAGGAAACTACAGCAAGTGGGATTAGGCTATTCACTTGCCTGATCCAAAGACATGGAATCACAGGGCCTCAGTGGTATCACTAGGTTTGGCATCACACGGTGCAGTAACTCATGATGCGATTGACCTCCTCCCATTCCACACCATACAGAATCTTTAGTCATGTTTTTTGTAATTTATTACAGTCGATGACCAGTACAAAAAAAGAAAAGAAAAGAAAATCCAATTATTTGTCGTAATCTATAAAAGCTGCGTAGAGAGTATCCCCAGCAGAAAATGAATATTTTTCTAGTAAATGTTGCAATATGAGACCCGGGTCCAGTGGTGAATGCCATGCCTGAAACCTGCTTGTTCTTCCCTCAGAAAGTTTTCTTCCTCCATCCAGCATAATAATTTCTCTAAAAGGTGGCTTGTGTACAGTTTACTAATTATACTTAATAGACTTATTTGTCTATAGTTGGCCAAATCTGATCTTCACCCTTTTTAAAAGATTGGAATGATAATTGCAAGCCCCCAGTCAGGTGGAATATATGCGGTCTGATTTATGTGCACAAATAAGGCAGCTAGGACTGGTGACCACCATTCAACATTTGACTTCAGTAATTCAGGTGGTATATAGTCACATCCTGGATTTCATACTTGAAATAAGACTAGCTATTTCAGATGTTGAAAAAAGGGGCCAAGCAGGGAGGTCTTCAAGATTCTGAGGAGTTAGTCAATCTCCTGTTATTCTACCAGCATGCATAGTATTAAAGAACGATTCCCAAGTTTTTACTGGAACATGAGAGTCTAATCGACAGCCACTGTTTTGCTAACTCCTGGACACTAATTTCAAAAACATGGCTGAATTGTGTGTGTTTGAAGCAACAATTAACCTTTGCCAATTTGTTTTCACCATTTGCTTCTTTATTTCCTTAATTAATTTTTTGTATTCCTTCTTTAGATTAACCAATTGGCAGTGAAAGCTATCATATCAGAATTTCTATAATGCTTATACTTTTCCACAAGAGATCTTTTTATAATTCTACACTCTTGGTCAAACTATGGATTGGACATTAAATGATGCGAGTAATGTCTCGTAGTATTGTTTGCAAACAGGCAACATTGAAGGTGTGCTATTAAATTCTGATAGGAGCTTAAAGCCTGTTCTGCTGAACTTTTTGAAAGAAGAAAGTCTCTCAGTTTAAGAGAGCTATCTGAATGAAGGAGCTTGTTTAAAGCATAATTTATTTTGAGGGGCCATTTTATATGAGAAAAACTTGGAACCACCTCCAAATCTAGTCCTGGTTCTAAATCGGCATGTATATTTTGGGCTCTTGGATTTAAAAGAGCAAATAATGGGAGGTGATCACTTTCTGTACAAATTATCACCTCAAAATTTAAGATCCAATTTAATAAGCTATGTAACACTATTAAGTAATCAATTGTTGAAGCTCCATTACCAGATACAAAAGTAAACTCTCCATATTTATCTCCTTCAGTGCCTCCATTTAATATTACTAGGTCTAAATAGTTTGTCAATTGCAAGAGACAGAGACCAGAGAAATATTATAATTCCTGTATATTACTGAATGTAATGGTAATAGTTGTGACATAAACAACTTTGCTTGTTTGTTGTGTGTCTTCAAGTTGTTTCTGACTTATGGCAACCCTAAGGGAGTTTTCTTGGCAATATTTGTTCATAGGAGGTTTGCCATTGTCTTCCCCCAAGTCTGACAGAATGTGACTTGGCCAAATTAAAATAGTGATTTTCATGGCCAAGCTGGGAATTGAACTTAGTTCAGTTCCTCTTTATTACGATCATAGACCAGCACAGGTAAAAAGAAGGTAACGTTAAAAACAATTGTAAAATCACGGTAAAAACAGGGTAAAAACCAGGTAAAAACACAGATTAAAAACAGTATAGCCTCAACAGGATTCCCGCCATTTGCTGTTGGGGATACAGAATAAAATAAGTCACAGGGACATAGGGGGGATGTAGACGGCCAAAAATGCCGTCTTCAATCCCAGGAAGGGAAGGGGCAGCTGGATGCTGGGCACCCCATCCCCTTCCTGAGGATGTCATCAGAGCGACGGCCTGTCCGCACGATGGGCGCTCCAATGACGTCCTTCCGGCTCAGCATCCAGATATGCTGAGCCAGAAGAGATGCCAAAGAGGCGTGCCACACCTCTTGCAGCACCCCTTTCGTGGCTTGCGGAAGAAGCACTATTTTAGCGCTTCTTTCACAGGCAGCAAAAGGGAGGATCGAGGTCAAGGTGTCTGGCAGCCTTGGCCTTGATCTTCTGCTTTCGGGGGCGCCCCAGGGCTGCCCGTTTGCTTCCCCCCATAGTCTGTTTGAGAAGGGGATCTTATATTGGCCTTCAAGAACAGGTGAGGGGAGGGCACAGCATCGTGCCAAAGCAAAGGCTATCTGGTGTTTAGGTACTTCCAGTTTTGCTAAATATGCCATAAAGGTAAAGGTAAAGGTAAAGGTATTCCCCATTGACAAAGTTGTCAAGTTGTGTCCAACCATAGGGTACTGAGTATAGTCACCCATACTCTGGCCTCCATTTTCATAAAACCTGACTCCAGTCTCAGAATTGCATTAGAGACAGACCTTGGAGCTTGAAATGCTGATCTTAGAAATGTGGATTGCACAAGTTCTAATGGTGCAGAGTTGGGGAGGGGTCCCAGCTGGGATCCATAAAGCAGTTATGCAACTGATTTGCTTCAAAGACTTTGAGTGCTGCCAGAATATAATATCCTCTTGTCATAAGAAATTTGAGGATGGCTGTTGAACTCCTCTGTGCATTATTGGCAGCATAGGGGGGTTGCAGACTGTCAAAAATAGTGTGAATTCAGTCCACTTTTAGGGTTAGGGTTAGTGCTAGGGAATCATGGGAATTGTTATTTTTCTGAGACATTGAACCTTCTTTGTCAGAGAACTCTAGTGCCACAATAAAATACAGTCCCCATGATTCTCTAACCTTAACCCTAACCCTAAAAGTGGACTGAATTCACACTATTTCTGACAGTCTGCAACCCCCCATAGTCTCCATGTGCTTTCCTATTACCTGTAACATGAAAGATTACCCCCAGATATTTGAAGCAGAATACCTATTCAATCTTGTGACCATCTATAATCCAGTTTTGGTTCTTGGGCCTTTTAGCAAATGCCATGATTTTAGTTTTTTGGTAGTTAAGTTCTAGCTGATTTTCTTTGCAATATTGTGTTAGTGTTCTTAGTGTTCTTTTTAGACCAACAGGTGTTCTTGAAATTACTGCTGCATCATCCACATAAAGCAGAGCATAGCTTTGAAGGATAGAAATTTGTGTTGTCAAGATGACTCACCATGTCATTGATGTAAAAGTTAAACAGGAATGGAGCTAGAATGCAGCCTTACTTGACACCCTTCTTAGTGGCAATGGCATTGGTGTGATGACCCTGGGGGTTGCATCTTACTTTGAGTGAAGTCCCTTCATGCAGCATACAAATCAGTTATAGTAGACATCAGTCAATTGAGGAAGCTTCCATTTTTTCCCATAGTTTGGTTCTAGATACAGAGTCAAAAGCTGCTTTGAAGTCTACAAAGGGAAATAGAAACCAGAAAATTAGGAATGGGAAGGGCAGCTATGAAAGAACTAGACAAAATTCTAAAGTGTAAAGATATATAGCTGAATACTAAAGTTAGAATCCTCCAAGACATTGTGTTCCACAGCTGGACAGTGAAGAAAGCAGACAGGAAGAAAATTAATTCATTTGAGATCTGGTGCTGGAGAAGAGTGCTGAGGGTACTGTGGATGGTCAAAAAGACAAACCAATGAGTCCTAGAATAGATCAAGCCAGAACTCTCCCTGGAAGCCAGGATGACTAAATTGCGGCTGTTGTACTTTGGCCAAATCATGAGAAGGCAGGACGCATTAGAAAAGGCAATGTGCTGGGGAAGACTGAGGGTAGTTGAAAGAGAGGAAGACCACACACCAGATGATCTACAGGACCTGAAAAGAGAGGTAGAGGATAGCTGGGTTTGGAGACATCTCATTCACAGGATTGCTATGAGTCAAGGTTGACTTGAGGGCAGCTAACAATAAAAGACAATGGACATTATCACACGGGGGAAATCTATAGGTTATCCCACACAAATCCCCCCCAAAAAGTGCACTTACACCTAACGATTTCACACAGCGTCGCACAAAAACTGACATTAAAATGGTCACAAAGTGGTGTTATCCGAGATCTTTTTAATTTCGGGAGTTTAGAAGAAATGCATTTGCGATATTACAGTAATTGCGCATTTACTGTAGTATGAAATTCAAATTAGCACAAACAAATCTCCTTTAACGCTTTCCCTCGGTTTTCCCATGGTTCTGTGGGGCTGCTTTTACTTCCTGGTTTGCTTGGGTGACAACATGCCAGGCAGACATGAGCTCCGCTTTTCTCTTTCTAAAATTTCCTGTTTGGTAGTTGAGCAAACAGGCACATTTCCCTCAAGCTAAAGAGTGACTGCAGAGTCGAAAAGATGAGGGGGAGGCTGAGGAAGGGAAACGGTTTACCATGGATAGGATTGGGTTTTAATTCGTAAGCTGCTTTTTGTCACTATTTTTTTTGGGGGGGGGAAGTGGGACAGAATCCCTGCTCAGCCATGAAACCCACTGGGTGACCTCGGACTTCTCAGCCCATCCCAGAGCAAGAGGACCTAGGCTAGCAAGTGGCTGCTCTCCAAGGCAAAAAGGACAACCCCACAGACATCCTCACAGCTGAAGAGGTGGCAGGCTTATTCCCTCGGCAAAAGGTTTGCCCACAGGAGGAGGGAAGGAGGAGGGATGCTACCCTCTTCTCCATCCGCATCAGGGAGACCAGAGGTCCTAACCCCAAAGGAAGACTATCCAGGAGGACAGGACTCAAGAAAAGCTTTTTTAAAAAACACACACACATAGAAATAGAAAATCATGCTTCTTACTCCTGCTCCAAATGGAGGACAGTTTGACATTTCCTCCTGGAGAGGAGAGAAGGTTGAATGAAATGCAGGACCTGCCCTGGAAAAGGAGGAGTCTGGTCACCAGAAAGCAAAACTAAACACACCAATTTCTAGTACATTTAAGTTTTTTTTTACTTGAGTATGAAAGTTAAAAACATCTTTTTTTCGCTTTTCACTTAATTCCATTTTTATTCTAATTACGTGATAAATGCTTTTGTGCAATTTAGCGCTATTTTCGATTTATTTTTGGGATGCTTTATTTCCACTTTATTATCTCTTTAACCACGAAACTGGCCCCTGTGTGATAATGTCTAATCATTGACTGCCCCCACCTGCATTCCCTGGCACAACCATGGAGAGGCAGGGTGGGTTTGCAGAGGTAGACAAGCCTGTCTGTTTTCTGATAAGTGCGGCTGCTTTCAGAACACAGCTGGATGAATGTCAGCTTTGGAAGTTTCAGGCCAGATGGTGGCTCAACAGAGTATTTAGTGTGGGGCTTCTTCCATTCTAAGCACTTCCCAGTCTCAGAAAGAGATAAAACAAGCACAGTGTCTACTCACCAAGTCCAATTTCCAAGTCTAACTTAAAGTCTTGTTGTTGTTATCCACCCTTGAGTTGATCTCGACCCATGGTGACCCTGTAGATGAGACATCTCCAAAATTCCCTGTCCTCCACTGCTCTGCTCAGCTCCTGCAAATTCATATCTGTGATGTATTTTATAGAATCCATCCATCTAGCATGAGGCCTTCCTCTCTTTCTACTTCCCACCACCTTTCCTAGCATTATTGTTTTCTTCAATGAATTGTGCCTTCTTGTGATGTGGCTGAAGTACAACAGCCTTAGTTTAGTCATCTTGGCTTCCAGAGAGATTTCTGGTTTAATCTGTTCTAGCACCCCTTTGTTTTATTTTTTGGCTGTCCATGGTATTCTCAGCACTCTTCTCCAGCACCACATTTCAAATGAATTGATTTTCTTCCTATCTGCTTTCTTAACTGCCCAGCTCTTACATCCATACATGGAAATAGGGAATACAATGCTTGTGTGATTTTAATCTTTGTGCTCAGTTGTATATCTTTTACATTTTAGGATCTTTTCTAGTTCTTTCATAGCTGCCCTCCCCATTCATTACATAGTAAAGTCTCTACTTGAAAACTGGTTCAGAGTGTTAAATCACTTCCTTCCATTTGTTCTTTTCATCATTGTCTCCCATCAGTTTCTCTTATTTTTGTAAAGACAATTCATTATCATGAATTGAGGTTTCATTACTGGGTGTGGAGGAAGACAGTTTGCTTGACCAGTCACAGCTATCAGAGAAGAGAAAGGGCAAATGGTCAGACTCAGGGGAGACAGGAGCTGTGGCATAAGATGGATAGTTTCATGTTGAAGATGTTCAGTCTTTGTTGTCCAGAATGACCCATTAGATTTGACAGCCTATACCAAATGTCTGCCTATACCAACTGACTAATTGGAAACCACTCCATTTCTACCTATTCTCTCCTAACAGTAGCCTTTTGTCCTGAGTATAGATTACACATCAGGACTATCTAATGATGTGGCACATCCATTTCTTTAAGAGAGATCATAATTAATAATGATCTATACAATCAAATGTTTTGCTATAGTCTATAAAATAAATCTACTCTTTTGAAATGCCTTAGTAAGTTCCATTATCCAGTTTTGCTATATGATCCCTAGTCCCTCTTCCTTTTCTAAATCATCTTGGACATCTGGCAATTCTTGCTCCTTATATGGTAAGAGTCCTTGTTATAGATTTTGAAGCATCACCTTGCTTACACGAGTAATTAATGCAGTGGTTCTGTGATTACTACAGTTTCTGGTGTCTCCTTTCTTGATGATTGAAATATATACTGAGCACATCCAATCTGTGGCCATTATTGTTTTCCCAATTTGTTGACATATTTTAGTTAGGGTAGACTCTGTCTCTGTAGCTTGGAGCAGAGCTATCAAACCAATGCATTCCTCCACCCTTTCAAATTGTATCCTGTATCAATGTTTTGTTTTTAGGGCCACTGTAGTAGTCTCAGTAACCCCACCTTGGGGCTTGTATAGTGAGGAAAAGGGTTGGGGTTATAATAAAATGCTAAGTTCTAGAAGGTTGCTTAGTGGGGCTGTATGCAGGTGTAAAACCCATATATGAGAATGCACAGACAACCACCTGAAGAAATGTAGCTGCAGGTAAGGAAGCTGTTCTTTTTCAGCCACTTGAAATGTCAAGATTAAATGGAAGCCAGTATTGTCTATTGCATTATTCATGCCTGAGACATCAAGAACAACAGAAACACACTTCACAACACTGAAGGAAATCCCAGAAGCAAGTTCCTCTTGGTTGATTTCACTATCTTATTACAAGAGATAAAAGAGAAATAATAGTATTTTTAAAAACATGATTAAAGCAATTGAAAACACTTAAAACACATTTACAAGATATTTTTGTTTAAAGACTAAAGATTTTAAAAATAGAGCACACTACATTGCACACAAATTGCAACTCCATAGTTAAAATTCAAAAGGCCAGGTTGAATGAGAACATCTTCATCTGCTGACAGAAAGAGAGGAGGGAGGCAGGCAGCTGGACCTTCTGTGAAAGGGAGTTCCACCACCTGGAGCAGCCATGGAGAAGGCTCTGTTAGGAGGTTATTGCACACGACATCTGTGCCAGGTTACATGTGAGTTGTAACTGTCAGTGACGGATCCTATTGCATTGCTCTGTGACTGGGCAGTAGGCAGCCCATATGCAATCCGTGCTTTTCCCACAGCTTTTCAAGAATGGGAAAATCCTGTTCTTGAAAAGCTGCAGGAGAAGCCTGGTTTGGATATGGGCTGCCTACGGCTTGGGCATGGAGCAATGCGATAAATTCTGTCACTGATGGTTACAACCTGCATGTAACCCAGCATGGATTTCTTGTGAAATAACCTCCTTACAAGTCCTCACTAACTGTGCTTGCAAGGGTAGTGGGACTGCAAGAAAGCCCTCTCCTGCAGATCTCAACACACACCATGGTTTATACAAGGAATATGGTCTTTCAGATAATCAAGACCCAAGTCATGTATGGCTTTAAATGTCAAAAACAGCATTTTGAATTCTGCTCAGAAATCAGCCAATGCAGCTGTTTCAATCAGAGGGGTGGGTTTCCACAAGATCCCTGTACCCAGCCCTAGTCAAGAGTCTGGCTGCAGCATTTTGGACCTGCTGAAGTTTCCAAACAGTTTCCAAAGGCAGCTCAATGTAAAGTATGTGTTACAGTAGTCCAAACAGGCATGTCACCATGTCATCTGACATCTCAGGGAAGATAATTTATCCTGAAAGCAGAGAGATGATCAATTAAAGTTAATTAGCATTATTCACTAGGGACGGGGACATTTGTGGATTGCATTGAGGCAAAGCCAGGTGGGCATTATGCTCTCTAACCCCAGCAGTGTGCAACATTTCCACCAGTTCTGAGGAAGGTGGGAAAACCCGACAATCAGGTTCAACTTGCTTAAGCTGGCAGATGGGAGTAGGGGAGCCAAAAGTAGAGAATTCACTGATCTGCACCTTACTAGATGACATGCTATGTTCTCAGCAAAATATATTACTATATACCAGGCTCCAGTGCTCCCCTTGCTTGGGAGATTCAACTCCAATTTCCCTTCCCCTGTTTTCCTGTTCTGGATTTTGTGGCATATTTGAATCTTGATTGAACCTTTAATTTTTGTCACAACTTTGAGTGGTTTTAGCATGTGGCCCAAATGCAGCTGGGGGGAGATGGGGCCTGGGCAACCATCAGTTCCAGTTAGGGCTTCCCTTATGAGATCTTTGTGGATGTGGACAACCAGGGTCACATCCAGATTTGGGATATATGGCTCAGCCTACTCCCAGATGGCAGAGAAATCACACAGTGGTTTCTGCCCATGTCACAACCCACATCTGCCATTCCAGAGGTATACCTCTACCAGAAAACTGCTACTTATTCTCCTTTTGTAGATGAGAAATGGGCAAGGGCAACTCCATGTTATTTGACCTGGTAAACATGGAGATATAAAACTAAAAAGAGCTTCATCAGAATACCTCTGCAATCCTCTTTTAATAAGAGAGATGCTGAGGCAAGGAAGCTTTCCATACAGACAACCAAGGCAACAGACTTTGCCTAAATTCTCTATAAGACGAGGGGTGGTTGTATAGTGCCCCCTGCCAGCATATCCAGTGGTTAGTCATAATGAAAATTGCATCCCAAAACATCTGGAGAATTACTTTCTTCCTACCCATGATGTTGAGGATCTGTTTTTGGGTTTTCATTCTCTGGGAGTTTACAGCAAATTTGCCCTTTCCTTGCCCTCATTGTAGTGACAGAGGAGTAGCATAATTTCAAAGGGAAAGTGAGAACACTGTGTACACTGACAGAAACACTGTTCTGTTTGAGGTAGCAATCATGTTACCATAGTAATGAATCCCTGTGGTTTTAAAAAGTGACTTAATTTAATTGCCATTTTTATATTATTCAAAAATCCCAGTGGAGAGACAAAAGACCTGCACTTCTGCGACTCTGATCTGAGTGCATCCACAAAGCACAGCAGTTTGTTCTTGGGTTGGTTCACTTGGAGTTCCAAAAAATAAGATAATTTTATATTGGGGTGGGGAATCTCCTGGGGATGGGAGGCCATATTCCCTCTGCCCCCATTATCCTTGAATCCACCACAGTCTGTAGTGCCGTTGCCAGCCCTGTTACTGTTTTTCTCACACCACGATTTCTGTAGCCATTGAACTTTCAATGATTCTGCTGGGGAAAATGGCATGTCAAAAATGGCATGTTTCTCAAGAATATTGTACTCATGGCTGTCCACTGAGAGCAGAATTCTGCCATGCTACAAGTTGTGTGCTTCCCATAGAACATACATCTCAGTGGAATCTCTGGGATTTAGACAGTGAGATGCCCTTTAATTGTAGTGATCCAGAGGTCCACAAACATGTCCATGAGATTCTCTTTCCCAATTCTAATTTCAGTCAAATATGTTCAGTGTGGATCTTGAGGTTCATTGTGGACTTGATTCAGCGTGGACTGATTGAGAGATTATTCAGTTTGGCTCAGGTCCAAAACCCAATCTCCATTTGGAAATCCAACTCTTCTTGCCTCTCATTGACTATCACTGGAAACCAGCAACTGAAAAACTCCATCCAGTTGGATCATAGAATCACTGAGGTGGAAGAGACCCCAAGGGCCATCCAGGAAGACACAATCAAGCACCCCTGACAGATGGCCATTCACCCTGTTTTATAACCTCCAAAGGAGGAGACTCCACCACTCTCCAAAGCAGCAGCATATTCCACTGCTGAAATTCTTCCTAATGATGAGGTGGAATCTCTTTTCCTGTAGTTTGAATCCATTGCTCTGGGTCCTGTTCTCTGGAGCAGCAGAAAACAAATTTGTTCCACCTTCAGTAGGACATCCCTTCAAATATTTAAACAGGGCTATCATATCACCTCTTAAACTTATCTTCCTCAGCCTAAACATGCCCAGCTCCCTAAGTCTCTCCTCATATGGCTTTATGGTTTCCAGACCCTTCACCATTTTGGTTGCCCTCCTCTGGACACACTCCAGCTTGTCAAAATCTTTTTTGAATTGTGGTGCCCAGATCTGGATGCAACATTCTAGATGAGACCTGACCAAAGCATGTTTATTTTATTTCATATTTTCTTTGACCAATAGTGCATATGTCCCTGTCATAATTAATGTAGTTAACTTGACACAATTATGCCCACAAACCCCCGATGCAAGAGGGGATTTGCATTACATGGCATGGATCTGGCAGTAATTTGTAAAACCTTTGTGAAAACATATAGCCTGAATCTGATGATTCCAGAGGTGAAAGCAGGAATTTGAAGGAGCAACAGATTTCTTATGACAACTGTGTTGTAAGGCAACGAATGAAAAAACACTTGGTCCTGTGGCTTGTTCACTGGTGGCAACCTGCTGTCCAGAGCAATTACTGTTGCTATTTCTGTGGTGAACTGTGGCATTTTCAGCCTGAAGAGCTCCAGCCCTGCGGCCGTTCCCACAGCATGCCTCAACATTTGAAAAAAGTACCTGCTTTAAAGTATCTGCCTATGGGAAAGGAAAGTATTCTCACTTGTATTGACAAGTTAAGTATTGTGCATCTAGATGTATGCAGAGGTTGGATCACATTGAGCAAGGTTTCCTCTGGAGTTAATTGAGCTGCTCCATTTGGAAATGTTAAACACCACTGAATGCCACTAAAATAAGTCAGCCTGCCTTTCAGCACTACAAATTGCAATCATGAAGCAATACATCTCCATGGTGTGAAAGTTTGAAACTGGAAATTAAGGTGTGATGGCAATTACTTTGCAGCTAAAACTGTGCTGTGGATTTTTCTTCAAAAAGGAAGGACTGAACTCCATTTATTGACTGCTTCGCCTGACTGAACTTCTATGCAAACCTGAATTTGAAGTATTCTCTGTGCATACATTTTTCATTATTCATTGTATGATTTATTATTATTCCATCTTGCTGGTACAATTTAGTAAACCCCTCCTATACTGAAACAGCCAAGAACCTGTGGGACCCTTAAACCAGCAAATTTATTATCCTGGAATAGAGCCGCATTCATCAGATTAATGTAATGATCAGATGTATGGAACTGGCAGATTTGTATATATATTTGGGGAGGGGTATGAACAGTTAAGTCGGAAAGAATGGAAATTCAAGAGAACTTCAGAAAGTGATGATTGTCTTAGCAATTGCAATTCTCAAAACTGTTGCTGGTTGATGCTACAGAAATCATTCCATTAGTGGACTGCTTAGCATATACATACTGTGTGTATTCTTATTTCTCACTTGGATCAGTATATTCTTTTGCAGAGGTACTGGCCTATTTGTCTTGTGTAGAATGTCATACTGACAAATAATGGGGTATATGATGTTGGCAATGAGCAGGTGTATGTACACCTGACACTGCAAATGTCATTAGTACATTCTATAATAGATTGCCAGAGAAATATATTTGGTAGCTGAGTTCATCACAGAATCTACTTCAAATACCTGGATCTCTGCTACAAGGTCTGTTGTTGTTGTGGACTAATGTTTAAGTTGGGCAGCTGTCCCTAGCAGTCCTATTCAAAGTGGTGGTCTATGGACCAGTGCTGGTCCATGAGTCTTCAGCTACCATTCTGTGGCATTTTTTGGGGGGAGGGGGCAGTTGTAGCAAATCAATACAAATATGGAACTGGTCCCTGTTACATTGGGGATGCTGGAGGAGGAATTGCCAGTTTCTCAAATCAGCCTGAGAAACACCAACAATCAAAGACTTCTGAGAGGGAGATAAAGTCCAGGATGGGCTATGAATCACTAATGAAGAAAGTATATTTGAATGTCTCTAGCAGGGAATTGTAGTTAATAACAAGTGACATCTTGTTCTTTTTTTATTTGACTCTGTAGTTTACTCAGTGGTCTTTGGCATCCAGCAGTATCTGCAGGACAAGCTGGCTGCTGTGATCCACAGCCACTTTGTAACTCGTACCATCAACTGGCTCAGCTTCCCTTCTTCAGGATCCTATCTTCCTCAGTCAAGAAGACACATTGTAAAGTCCAAAAGCATAGTTTATTAATGCATATAAAAGAAAAATTCCCTGACACTGTGGGAAGCTATTTTTAGCCCCCCCTTACCAGCCCAGAACACCAGAGGCGACAGGAGCAGAGGACACAGCAGAGCAGAGCCCTGCCTTGGCCCTTTAAGAGCCCCTAGAGACATTGGCGGCAGCGTGGCCACGTCCTCCAGGAACAGCAGCGAACAGTGCTGGGAGAGTGAAGGCCAGGAGGAGTGTGTCCTTGGGGCCGTTTAGTATCCATCTCCCCCAGTCCTGGACTCTGATTAGTGCCCTCTGCTCCTGACTAGTCGTGTTATACAGTTGGGCTTGGCCGTTTTAGTCCCTGTGGCCTGGAGTCCCACTGCCCTTCCTGAGGCCGGGAATGACGTAGGGGCGGCTATTGGAGTTGTGCAGGGGAACAGAAGGTATGGTTGTAACAGAGGGAACATATGTCACAAAAGAAGGCGGGATCGCTGTTTGGTAGCTATCCCGCCTTCAGTTCTCTCTGTTTCCCTGAATGGCCTGGAGAGCAGACTAACCATTCCACAGAACCTCACTCTGCTCCTCTGCAATGACAGGTCAGTTAAAAATAAGACTCATATAATCCAGGATCTTCTCCTGGATGAGGACGCCAACCTGGCTTGCTTTACAGAGACCTGGTTGGGGGAGGATAGCGCCACTATATGGGCACAGGCCCTCCCAGCTGGGTACTCTGTCAGTAAGCAGGTGAGGGGAGGTGGGCAGGGTGGTGGTGTGGCTCTGGTTCATAAGAACACCTTGACCTTGACCAGGATACCTGTCTGGAACACAGCCCACTTCGAATGTATGTGCCTTAGCCTGAAGACCAGGGGTAGTTTGGGGATTCTGCTAGTCTACTGGCCACCCCGTTGTGTAGCAGACTCCCTGACTGAGCTGACACAGCTGGTCTTTGAGCTGCTGTTGGAGTCCCCCAGACTTTTAGTTCTGGGGAACTTCAATATCCCGCTCGAGACCAGCCTAACAGGTGCGGCTCGGGAGTTCATGGAGACCATGACAAGCATGGGCCTATACCAATTGGTCAACGGGCCCACACATTGTGCAGGCCATACACTCGATGCGGTCTTTAGTATGGAACAGGAATATCCGTGGGTGGAGGTGGTAAGTACCTCCACATTGTCATGGATGGATCATTTCCTGGTCAAGATGGAACTTAGAGCCAGTATCTGCCCCACCCATTTGGATGGTCCGCCCTCGAAGGCTAATGGAGCCAGCGGGATTCCAGAAAGCCTTAGAGGGTTTAATGGTTGGGAATGCCGGTGATCTTGTCGAAGCTCTGGTTAATACTTGGAACACCGACCTTACCAGGGCTATCGACACGATTGCTCCCAAGCGCCCTTGCCATCCCACTCTCAACCGCAGGCCTTGGTATACGCCAGAGCTTAGGAGGATGAAGCGGGTTGGACAACGGCTAGAGCGCAAGTGGCAGAAGACTCAACTCTTATCTGACAGAACTCGCCATAGGAATTTTCTTCGTTCCTATCGGGAGGCAATACGTGCAGCGAAGAGAGCTTTCTCCTTTGCACGTATTGCGTCTGCAGAGTCCCGTCCATTGGAGCTGTTTAGGGTGGTGAGGGAGATGACGCAGGTGCCTCTTGCGACAAACCCCTTACTGAACCCTGTGACAGCCTGCTATGACGCATTTAACAACTACTTTGCAGATAAAATCTCTCAGATAAGAGCTGACTTAGATGCCACTATTGAAACAGAGTCTATAGGCGAGGCGTCCAGCGACACCGTCGATGTAGTTATACTGGATCAGCTTCAATCTGTGAGTATCGAGGACGTGGACAAGCTGCTTGGTAAGCTGAGGAAGACAACTTGCCCTCTCGACCCTTGCCCATCATGGCTGGCTGTCCGGGGGGGGGGGGATGCATTGTTGAGGTTCCTCACGGATATCATCAATGCATCCTTCAGGGAAGGTTATGTTCTGTCTTGCTTGAAGGAAGCGGCTGTTCAGCCGCTTCTGAAAAAACCTTCCCTAGACCCCCTGGATATGAGAAATTATAGGCCTGTGTCATTGCTGCCATTTTTGAGCAAGGTGATTGAGAGGGCGGTTGCGCTTCAGCTCCAAGTGGTCTTGGATGAAGCTGATTATCTAGACCCATTTCAAACCGGCTTCAGGACAGGCTTTGGGGTCGAGACTGCCATGGTTGCCTTGACTGACGATCTGCGTCTGAGCATCAACAGGGGTAGTGTGACCCTGTTGGTGCTCTTAGACCTCTCAGCGGCTTTTGATACAATAGATCACGGCATCCTCTTGGGCCGCCTGAAGGGGTTAGGTATCGGGGGCACGGCTTTGCAGTGGTTCCGGTCCTTCCTCTCGGGTAGGTCTCAGAGGGTGCTGCTCGGGGACTGTAGCTCCAGTAAGAGGGAGCTCACTTGTGGGGTCCCTCAGGGGGCTATTTTATCCCTGATGTTATTTAACATCTATATGAAGTCGCTGGGTGAGATAATACGGAGTTATGGTGCTGGGTGTTATCAGTATGCTGATGACACCCAAATCTATTTCTCTGTATCTCATTCATCGGCCTTGAATTCCAATGGCATCTCCTCTCTCAATGAATGTCTTCGGGCGATAATGGGCTGGATGAGGAAAAACAGATTGAAACTGAATCCAGACAAGATGGAGGTGCTCACAATAGCAGCCCCGAAACCAAGAATTGGGTTGCAACCTCCAGTCCTGGATGGGGTCACACTCTCCTCCAGTGACTGTGTTCGCAGTCTGGGGGTGTTCCTTGACTCGTCGCTCCTGATGACAAATCAGGTAAATGCGACGGTCAGGAGTGCTTGTTATCAGCTTTGGCTGGTACGCCAGCTGTGCCCTTTTCTGGAAGTAAGGGATCTCAAGACCATTGTGCACGCACTGGTAATCTCACGCCTTGACTTCTGTAATACGCTCTACGTGGGGCTACCCATGTGCTTGGTTCAGAAGCTTCAGTTGGTTCAAAACATGGCAGCCAGGCTTATTTCTGGAACATCTAGGAGGGACCACATCACTCCGGTTTTGAGGTCCCTCCACTGGCTGCCTATTAGCTTCCGGGCCCAGTACAAGGTGTTGGTTATTACCTTTAAAGCCATAAATGGCTTGGGTCCAAGCTATCTCAGGGATCGCCTCCTTCCATACAATCCTCCCCGTGCTCTCCGGTCCTCTGGGAGGAATTTGCTGCAGCCTCAAAAATCTAGGCTTGCGGTGACCTCCCAGAGGGCTTTTTCTGTTGTTGCCCCCAAGCTCTGGAACGGTCTGCCGGACGAGATCCATCAGTTGACATCACTAGACAGCTTTAAAAAGGCTGTCAAGACGGATCTCTTTTGGCAGGCCTTTCCAGACTAATCACCCCGGCCTTGGGTTCCTTGACTCCTGCGTTCCTCTCGTGGCCCCATCAGTTGTTGATGGATGAGGAACGCAGTAGAAGTTGATTAGGGCATCGCAACCTGTTTAAATGTTAATGTAACATTAACAGGATCTCTCCTCCGCTCCCCCTTTACAGTCCCTCTATACCCCCAAGAAATGGAAGTGGTGGGGTGTTGATGTTTTTTAATCGGTTGGTATTTAAATTTTATATTTAATGAATCTGTTATTGTTTTAATTGATATCTGATTTAATAATGTTTTAAAGGGGGGGAGGGAATATACTGTTTTAACTTTGTTGTTCTTTTAATTGTTGTAAACCACCTAGATTGGTTCGCCATAGGGCGGTATAGAAATTATTATTATTATTATTATTATTATTATTATTATTATTATTATCATTATTAAAAATAAGATAACTAAAGGGGGTTGCAGACTGCCAGAAATAGTGCAAATTGAGTCCACTTTTAGGGTTAGGGTTAGTGCTAGGGAATCATGGGAATTGTTTTTTTCTGAGACATTGAGCCTTCTCTGTCAGAGAGCTCTGATGCCACAATAAAATACAGTTCCTATGACTCCCTAACCCTAACCCTAACCCTAAAAGTGGACTCAATTTGCACTATTTCTGGCACTCTGCAACCCCCCTAAGTAAAATCCATTGTGATGAACTTGTTCAGTTAGGATCCCAACTTGTTGCAGTTGAAACCACTGCGAGACAGACATGCTCACGCGCGCGTACATCTTGAACAATAATCATTCTTAAAACAAAATATTCTCTAGGCCCTTCCCATACTGCACCTTCTGGGTGTTAACCTTATGTTAATTGGATAATACCTGTATGATGTATATTAACCCAGCCTCTTGCTGTCCATCATCCACCACGTGACTATTTTTTCAGCCTAACGATTGTTTACCTTTTTTGATATTTCTTGCTTTCCATAACAAAGTCTGTGTCCATGAGTTGTACCTTTGGGAAAGTACATGTTTATGTCTTCTTGGCCATCTGGTGTTAGATTCACTTTGTTTCTCTAGATGTTGTTCTCATGAGGAAAATTCTACACACACATCTCTACATTTCACCTTTGACTGTATAACCCATCTATATTCTAACAATCCCCTCTTGAAATGTATAGACATGTGAGACCACTGTTGTTGTTGTTGTTGTTGTTGAAACTATGTAAGCACATCCCAATCTGTTGTAACAATTGTTTATGTTGTTCTATCTTCAGAACCTTTGTTTATATATCTGTAGTGCTGTGTTTTGGGTTTTATATTTTAGGTATACAATTCCATTTCAAACTAGCTCTCTAGCATTCAATTATCTAACTCTAACATATTTTGATCTGCACTTTAACATTTTCTGCTTTTGTCATGAAAATGAATGTCTGTGAATCTCTATATATCACACTGACAAGTCTGGCCTCACATGTACCCCCCCCCCCAGCAGGGAACAATTATTGTAATCTGAGAAATGCTTGATTTAAATCCTTGAATCTGTTATAACTAATGATGCAGAAGTCATGAATCTAGTAGTAAATTTAACATGGGTTCAGAGGCTGAGGAACCAGTGTACTCACAGATGACATACCAAATGCAGTCACTACTGAGAAGCCAAAGACCCTGACCAAGGATGCTTGGACTTGGATTAACCTTGGTAGTTCCAATACTTCTAGCTTGGGACAGCACACCCTTCTCTAAGAGCTCTCGGTGCCAGTGTGTTGACTCCAGGAGCATGTCCAGCATAACCTTGGAGGAATGCTAGGATTCGTATCTGTTCTAAGGTCCAAAACACACTGCAAAAAAAAATAATCCAGTTTGAGACTGCTTTAACTGCCTTGGCTCAGTGCTTGGGAATCCTGGGAATTGTAGTTTGTTGTGGCACCAGGTTTCTCTGATAGAGAAGTCTAAATGTCTCACAAAACTACAGTTGCGACTTCCGGTGATGACAGGCAAGGTGTCCGGTCACTGAAGACACAGCTGGTCTCAGTGACTTGCCTTTTTGGGGCTTCAGAGTTGTTAAAACTCTGAAATTCCTCTCCTGGTAAGGAGAAGAAGAATCGGGGCCTGAAGTGGACTGGTTAAGTCCTCTTTGGCTCAGTGGATCACGGAGGTGGCCCACGGATTCGAAGAGGACTTGGTCGCAAGGCAGCCGAAACCCCAAATATGGCATCCTGAGGGACTGAACTTTGCCGGCAACACAAAGCAAAGAAGAACAAAGAGCATCGGTTTTAAGACTCCAGTTTGGTGAGACCACTTTAACTTCATAAATCTGCCCTGTGGAGATTAACTATTACATTCTACACAATAATAATAAGAAGAGGATTATAACAAATATTGATCTAGACTGTTTATAAGCCAAAGTAAAATTGCAGTAACGAAAATCATCTATAAATTTGATATTATTCTCTCCCTTTTTTATTGATCAAATTACATTTGAAAAAGATAATTTTGGTTGTTGGACTTTTTTTATGGACCTTTGTGGACTTTTTGGATTTCCTTTTTCCCCCCTCTCTTTTTGGGAAAAGATAACTCGGAGAGACTAGAGGAAGAGGGAGAGAAGAAGATTAATGGCGATGGACTTTAAAAAAAACAACAACTGAGCCAGATTCAAGACCCAAGATGGATCTAAAATAAGTTTAAAGAAGAGAACTTGGAGAATAAACCAGAGAATTTGAGGAATCTTGAGGAAAGATTTGGTAAAAGTACTGGTGGAGCTTTTTTTGTTTTTTGTTTTGTTCCTGTCTTGCTTTTTAAGTTGTGTCTTTTTTGGATCGGAAGACACTGCTAGGTAAAGCATTGATGAGTTGGAATGTAAAAACAATTTCGATGGCAGACAAAGAAATGTTGAATGCTCCATTTACTACTGTTGAAGTAGAACAAGCAATTAGAAGTCAAAAAATAAACAAAACACCTGGGCCAGATGGTTTTACAGCAGAATATTATAAAATATTTGAGAAGGAATTAGTAGTACCACTTAAAGACTTATTTAACAAAATTAAAGAACAAGGAATACCAGAATCTTGGGAAGAAGCTAATATCACTCTCATACCAAAGGAAGGTAAAGATAAACTGAAAGTAGAGAATTATAGACCAATTTCATTATTAAATGTGGATTATAAAATTTTTATGACAATATTAGCTTCAAGATTAAAGAACATTTTTAAAAAACTAATACATGAGGATCAAGCAGGATTTTTGCCATCAAGACATATGAGAGAAAATATACGGACAGTATTGAATGCAATTGAATATTATGAAAAAAATAATGATAAAAAAGTTGCAATGATTTTTCTTGATGCAAAAAAAAGCCTTTGATAAGGTAAAATGGGACTTTATGTTGGAGGTGATAAAAAAATGGACATGGGAGAAAACTTTTTTGAATGGATAAGTAATATTTACAAAAAGCAGAGTGCAAAATTGATAATTAATGGAGAGAAAAGTTTAAAATTTGATATTCAAAAAGGTACTAGGCAAGGATGTCCATTATCTCCTTTGCTATATATCATGGTATCGGAATTGTTAAATGACAAAATCAGAGATGACATGAATATAAAAGAACTAAAGATTAAAGGACAACATTACAAGTTAAAAGCTTTCGCGGATGATGTGGTAATATTTATGGAAGAACCTCTAAGCTCGATAGAGAAACTTCAAGGAATTTTGTTCGACTTTGAAAAAGTTTCTGGAATAAAGATAAATAAAGAAAAGACAGTAATGCTTACAAAGAATATGACAAAGGAAGAAGAGATTAAACTACAGCTTTTATCAGGATTCAAAGTTGAGAGGAAAATTAAGTATTTGGGAATTTGGATTACAAGGAGGAATCCTGATTTATTTGAAAATAACTATGAAAGACTACGGAAGGAAATTAAAGAAGATCTTAACAAATGGACAAAATTAAATTTATCATTGTTGGGAAAAATAGAGACAATTAAAATGATGATACTACCTAAGATGAACTTTTTGTTTCAAAATATTCCAGTGCTTTTAAATGATAAACCATTTATACAATGGAAGAAAGATCTTGTAAAATTCATCTAGTCAGGTAAAAAATCTAGGATAAAGTGGAAGACACTGATTGATAAGAAGAAAAATGGAGGTTGTAACTTACCAGATCTAAAGACTTATTATTATGCAAATGCATTAACTTGGATCACGGATTGGGTAAAACTAGAAAATGATAGAACACTTGCCTTAGAAGGATTTAATCTGAGATTTGGTTGGCACGCATACATGTGGTATAATAAGACAAAAGTGCATAAAGAATTTGAGCATCATTATGTCAGAAGATCATTGATAAGGATTTGGTTATATTGTAAGGAAAAATTCTACAGAAAACTACCTTTATGGGTGTCACCACAAGAAGCCTTTTTTGGAAGATGGCGAGAAGTATCTAAATGGTTGAGATATCGAGATATTTTGAGCAAAACAAGGAGTGGAAGCTATGAATTAAAGCCTTTAGAGAATTTGAAAGAATTGGATAAAAATTTACATTGGTTTCCATATAAACAGCTAATGGACAGATTCAAAGCAGATGATAAGAAACTGGGATTTGAAGAGACAGACACCGAATTGGACAAAGTGATTAAGCAAAATGGAAAAAAAACTAACTTCCAAATATTATGAGACTTTACAAGTAATAGATTTGGAACAAGACTTAGTAAAAGATACGATGATTAGATGGGCCAAGGATATTGGTAGGGACATTGATTTGGAAAGTTGGGAGTGGGCAAGAATGAAGACACAAAAATTTACTAAATGTCAAGACTTGAAAGAAAACTATTTAAAAATGGAGCAACGTTGGTACCTCACCCCAGCGAAATTAGCAAAAATTTGCAGGAATGGTAATAACAGATGTTGGAAGTGTAAGCAAACTACAGGGTGTTGGCTACATGTATGGTGAAATTGTGACAAAGTTAGGAAGTATTGGACAACTGTTCATAAGGTAATTTGTGAAATATTTAAAATAAGATATGACATGTTACCAGAAATATATCTGTTGAACATGACAAATAAGATCCCAGTAAAAATGGAAAGGAAATATGGAAGGATATTATTGTATATGATAACTTCAGCTCGGATTACATTAGCAAAAAAATGGAAGCTAGCAGAAGTGCCCTCAACCAGTGAGTGGACTACAAGACTTATTGAAATGATGAGTATGGACATACTCACAGCCAGACTGAACAAACAAAATGTAGAGAGTACTGAACAAGACTGGACTCCGATACTGCAATACTGTAAGAGAGAAAATTTAATTGAATAGAGATATAGACTGATGGGATACCCTAAATTAGTAAACTGACTAAATAATAGGTGAAAAGTGACTATTAAAGATCAAGATAATTAAAGCTATTGTTATAACACACAGTGGATTCAATATTTAAAATTGCATATATATGAAGACAATGAGTGAACATTGAACTAAGGTTGAGTACAAACTGGAGATACTTTGGAAGTCAATTGTAAATATTTGTACTTAATTATTGAAAAAGAAATTAATATGTTAACTTTATAGAGATGTTTGAATAGTATATGTTAATAAAACATAAATTATATATATATAAAAAAACTACAGTTGCCAGAATTCCCTAGCATTGAACCAGGGCAGTTAAAGTGGTCACAAACAGGATTACTTCTGCAGTGTGTTTTGGAAGTCGTCAATTGCCTGAAAATAGTATTTTAAAATGACTGTCCATGATTGCTTATGATTTGGGATCAGACTAGATAATCAACTCTGAATGAGACTTAGAATTTTTTTCTTTGCCTAACTGAGTGTTTCTTTTAGCTAAGCTATGTGCATCAAGATTGCATTGATAAGGCCGCAGTCATCTTGTACTGTAAACATTTTCCACGTAAGATTCCTATGTTCTGAAAACAATGTCTGCATAACAAGAAGTTCTGAATATTATGAAATTAATCGAAGGGAGGGGGAAGCTAGAGAGAGAAAGGTTTTCTTGTTGTTGTATGCCTATAAAAGCTGTTCTGAATTTGGGTGCGGTGCTCTCTTGACACTTCTGCTAGAGCCCGGCGTCATTATCAATAAATTCCTATCTTCTGGACTTCAGCTGGGTCTCTGCAGTTATTCCAGCCCACCTGAGTACTTGTTACCTGCTACATTTTAGACCTAAGACTTCCTGTTTTGTAGGACTAAGTGGAGGTTAGGGCAGGTAGTCTGGCACAAGCGACAAGTCCTTGGTTGAGCTCCAGACTGTGCTGGAGCAAGTTATTTACTCTGAATTCTCCAAAGTCCTCTAATGTCCTGCCTGCCCTGTAGGCTCCAGCTACTAGTCTAAAGATAACAAAGCCTGCCTAGTGAAAGTGTTTGGTTGCAGCATAGGATTTGGCTGTAGAAAATTGATTTTGTGGGTAAAATCTAGATTAAGGCTGGAAGCGTAGCACTCTGTGCCATTCAGGTGTAAGTTGGTAGTTATATTTGGGGGGGAAGCAGACAGCGCAAAGCGCCGTCTTCAGGGCAAGGAAGGGGAGGGGAAGCCACATGCTGGGCACCCCAACCCCTTCCCGAAAACGTCGTCGGAGCAGCCGGCCCTCCGCATAGACACCGAAGGTGCGCCGGCAGCCTTTTGCGGCACACCTTCGGCGATTTGTGGAAGGAGCACTATTTTAGTGCTCCTTCCTGGGGCGGCGAAGCTGTGCCGTGGGGCCAAGGAATGCGGATGCCTCAGCCCTGATCCGCAGCTTCCCGAGGCGGCCCTATGCCGCCCGTCTGCTTAGGCCCATAATCACTGAAGCATATAGCCCCATGGGCTAACAAGTCCAACCCCCCCTGCTTAGTGCAGGATCTCCAGCTAATGAATCCCTGGCAGGTAGCTGTCCAGACTCTTTTTAAAGAAGTCCAAAGAAGAAGACCCCCAGCTCCTCTCTAAGGAAATGGTTCTATTGCTGACCACTCTTATTTTAAGAACTTCCTTCTAATGTTCAATCAGAAGTTCTGTAACGTCAAACCATTAGACCTGGTCCTATCTTCTGGTTCAGTAAAGAACAGACCTGCCCCTTCCTCTCTGTGGCAGCCCTTGAGGTATTTAAAGAGTGCAGTCATGTCACCCCTCAGTCTTCTCTTCACCAAGCTGAACATACTCAGCTCCTTCAACCTTTCCACATATGTCTTATTCTTTATATCTCGTATCAACCTTGTTGCCCTTCTCTATACCTGTTCCAACGTATCTATAGCCTCTGTTAAAATGAGGCATCTGGTTCTCCAGATGATGTCTGACTCGCACAGATTATGGTGGGATTGTTCCTTCCCTTGACTTGGAAACTAGCATATATACTCAACTATACGCCGACCACATGTATAAATCGAGGGCAGGTTTTTGGGGCCAGAATTATGGCTTTTGATAAGACTCATGGATAGGGTGAGGGTAACACTTATGGACATATTACAAAGGATGTAAATGACAAATCAAAGGAAAACAATGCCAAAGAACTTACAACCTTTCAGTAGACCTAACCACTTTTCCTTACTTCAAAGGCTGGATGGATGAGGAGGGAACTATGATAAAGCATGGCTGTATGATGTGTGGAGGAGGTGACCAGGCTTGAGTGGGGCTAAGAAAATGTGCACATGTCAAAAAGGATGTAAAAGCAAGAGTTAAGGTACAGTATTAACTTGTACCAAAAAAGGACCATCCCCTTCTTGGAATACAGTGACCAAAGGCAAGAGCTTATTTCATCCCAGAAGAACCTAAAAGAAACACCAGTCCCCTTCACTCTCTCAGTGCTGCTTTGAGGGAAAGCACTAAAGAGCTGTCACCACCCCCATTTTCCCATCCAGGCAAAGGTCAGAAGCGGCACTGCAGTAGAGAGAGTAGAGGGAGGTCAGTGCTTCTTTTAGATGCTCTCAGGATGGACTAATCTCTTGCTTTTCACCACTCTACTCATAGAAGTGGGATGTTTGTTTGTTTGTTTGTTTGTTTGTTTGTAAGTGCTAAAGTACAGTACTTACATTGACCTGTGGATATGTCAGCCCTGGTTTATTGGGTTGATTTTTTTAAACTAAAATTTTTAGACTTATACATGAGTATATACAGTATGCTTCTATTAATGCAGGCTAAAATAGCATTCACCTTCTTTGTTGCAGCATTATACTTCTGGCTCATGTTAAACTTATGACCAACAATAATCCCAATGTCCCTTTTACATAGGGTACTGCTGACCCATATATCCCCCATCCTATATTTGTGCACATGGTTTTTGTAGTCTAAATGTAATTTTTTTGTAGTCCAAATGTAAATTTTTTTGTCTCTTTTTGCATTTGTTTCTGTTGAATTTAATTTTATTAATTCTTCATTGCAGTTTTGTGTCATCTGCAATGTTGATAATGAATCTCTCCACCCTGTTATCTAAGTCACTGATAAGAAAAATTGAAGAGTAACAACAGAAAACTGAGGGACTACACTCAAGACTTCCTTCCACTTTGAAGCACTGCCATTAATATGGTAACTTTTTGAGACCAATTTTCCAACTAATTATGGATCCTCCTGACAGTGTTTCCATCTATTCCACACCTAATCAATTTGGTAATTATGAAGGCCCATAGTGATTAAAGCTGTGTGTTGAAGGTATTTAACACTTGTTATAATGTAGTTCCAGATGAGAGCTGGTAATGTGTAGGGAATTGGGTGACCAATATTTATATGTGATAGTTTTGCCCCTGGATGCTTCAGTTCTCGTTGGAAGTATTTTTCAAAATGGGAGTAATTACTAACCAAATCATAAAATTGCCTTAACTGTAGATCTCTTCTCCTATTTATTCATAAGCAGTATTGATTGTAGGTGGACAGCATCTTCTGAAAAAATGTTGATGCCTTATATTTGGCTCAGAAACTCTGTGGTATCTCTAATGCAATTTTGAATATTATTAAAATGTGGTCTGAGAATGTAGTTCAGATAAGCAGACACCCTGACTGTGATGATACCAATGCTCAATACAATGGGGTGCCAAGATTTGCCAAGTTTCTGTATTTGATTAACAGATTGAAGATGTACAGACAAGGCTCCTGGAAACTTTGTGTAGCTAGGAAATCCGATAATCAGGATGTGTTTTTCCACTGACATTGCTTAGCGGGATCTGAGGTTCAGGGTCTAAAAAATGTCAAGTTCATGACAACAGCTCCTTGTTTGCTCTCCTCTTTGCTCTCCTCTTTAATTATGATGCCAGTACCGTTTCTGGGGCAGCAAATGGAATCATATTCATATCATATTCTCAGACCCCAGGGAAGGAGATATCCTCATATTGAGGTTTCATTGCTACTCAGACCAGAGAAGCACATGATCTACACTAAGTTTTCTTTTCACACATTGGTCTCCTGGCTGCTCCTCTGCTTTCATCTAGGTCTGGTCTATCTGTGGATACAGCAATCACAGCTCTTCTGTCTTGTGCCTTAGCCCCTAAGGTAGGAATGGAAATGAGAAATGAATGGGCTCCCAAAACATAGTAAAATTGCTCATAATATTTCCCTGGGGATTCTGTTCCTTACACACTGAAGGTTCCATTCATTTAAAGTAGTTTCCCATACCGCCTTTTTGCTGATCTTGGACTACAGCTCCATCCCCGCATCATTTAGCTCTCATGACATTCTCCATATAAATAATGGCAGGTTATTTATACTCTTCCTTGATTATTTACTCTTCCACCTCCTTACACAGGTCCTACGGACAATAAAAAATGATGAAAAAATTGGGGTCTTACAGTTAGAGGGTTATCAGGTTTTTCAAACAGCAATATGCAACAGTCTCCTCTGTAACCAGGCTAACTAAAGATAGTCCAGTACATGCGAAACCAGCAGATATAAAGCCCACCTCAAATCTCATGAGGTTCTTTTGCAAGAATTTGAGGATCCCATAACATTAGGAATCCCAGAGGAGCCTAAAATTCTTGCAAAAGACTCTCTTCTCTCAAAACATGAGGCAGACTTTCTGTAGGCCTGCCTCACATGCTACTCCTCTCAGTCACCTGGACCTATAGAGCTCAAGAACAAGAAGAGCACGGGCTAGCTACACTCACAACAGGTGGACCTGCACAACATTTGCCATGTAATTTGAGACCATTTTGCTGTGTACCAAATGTTGAGAGATGGACTGTTGTGATGTGCACCTCTTGCTTTCAATGAATAAAAAAAATTATTCTCATCTACTTCCAAAGACAAAAACATGTTCAACACAGGAACATTTCTGAGATCCAGTAATTTGTACCAGCTCACCATTACCATTAACACTGCATGTCCTTGTTTATTCAAGCTTTATCAGAAATCTTATCCTACTTACCTACGATTTGAATTTTTTTATTGTTCCTTCAATTTCTCAATTTAAAAGAACTCTCATCAATCATAAACTCCATTCTCTTTTGAGTATGGGATTTTTTCATTTTGTGCTTTCAAGATATTTCCAATTTATGATGATCCTAAGGTAAACCTTTTACAGGGTTTTCTTGGCAAGATTTGTTCAGAGGAGATTTGCTGTTGCCTTCCTCCGAGATTGAGAGAGTGTGCCTTGCCCAAGGTCATTCAGTGGGTTCCATGGCTGAGTAGGGATTCAAACTATGGTCTTCAGAGTCATAGTCCAATGATCAAACCATGATCCAACTCAGCATTTCCTTAAGCTTATTGTCATAAGTTTCTTAAGGTTTAAACTGTGTCTTTACTGCGTAAAGTTTTAAAAGGCTGAGCTTTCCCTTTCCTTTATATAAGAAATCCAGAGAGGATGTGGTCACTATTATACAAGTTTTCAACCATTAACATCCAAACAATGATACCTTTATTGGACCAACCAAAATGCACAATTACATGTTGCAACCTTTCGAAGTCACACTGGCTTCTTCATCAGGCAAACAGGAGAAAAAACTTTGAAGATGTTAGTCATAGGCCTTCTGTTTCTGGTCTTAGTTCAAATGGTAGGGAGGGCTATCTGCAGGCTGGCACCTCTCCCTTTTTTGGCCATGTGGTCACGTGAAGATTTTCAAAGTCAGAGAAATTTAATGTCTATTTTCAATTCAAAGAAGATGTTTCCTTGGAATCCAGCATGTCTCCTTCCTTTGTGAGGCCACAGGCCCCTAAGTGGGTAGACAAGTTCTTCTGTGCTGGTGAGCATCATAGAATCATAGAATCATAGAGTTGGAAGAGACCACAAGGGCCATCCAGTCCAACCCCCTGCCATGCAGGAACTCCCAATCAAAGCATCCCCGACAGATGGCCATCCAGCCTCTGCTTAAAGACCTCCAAGGAAGGAGACTCCACTACTCTCCGAGGGAGTGTGTTCCACTGTCGAACCGCCCTTACTGTCAGGAAGTTCCTCCTAATGTTGAGGTGGAATCTCTTTTCTTGCAGCTTGCATCCATTGTTTCGGGTCCTAGTCTCTGGAGCAGCAGAAAACAAGCTTGTTCCCTCCTCAATATGACATCCCTTCAAATATTTAAACACGGCTATCATATCACCTCTCAGCCTTCTCTTCTCCAGGCTAAACATCCCCAGCTCCCTAAGTCGTTCCTCATAGGGCTTGCTTTCCAGACCCTTCACCATTTTAGTTGCCCTCCTTTGGACACGCTCCAGTTTCTCCACATCCTTTTTGAATTGTGGTGCCCAGAACTGGACACAGTATTCCAGGTGAGGCCGGACCAAAGCAGAATATAGTGGCACTATTACTTCTCTTGATCTAGACACTATACTTCTACTGATGCAGCCTAAAATTGCATTGGCCTTTTTAGCTGCTGCATCGCACTGTTGACTCATGTTCAACTTGTGGTCCACCTGGATTCCTAGATCCCTTTCACAGGTAGTCTCATTCAGCCAAGTGTCCCCCATCGTATATCTGTACTTTTCGTTTTTCCGCCCTAAGTGCAGTACCTTACATTTCTCTGTGTTGAATTTCATTTTGTTAGCTTTGGCCCAACTTTCTAGTCTGCTCAAGTCATTTTGAATTTTGATCCTGTCCTCTGGGGTATTAGCTACTCCTCCTAATTTGGTGTCATCTGCAAATTTGATAACTATGCCCCCAATACCGTCATCCAAGTCATTAATAAAGATATTGAATAGCACTGGGCCCAGGACAGAGCCCTGTGGCACCCCACTGGTCACTTCTTTCCAGGTTGAAAAGGAGCCATTGTTGAGCACCCTTTGTGTTCGACCAGATAACCAATTACAAATCCATGTAACAGTTACTTTGTCTAGCCCACATTTTACCAACTTGCTTGCAAGAATGTCATGGGGAACTTTGTCAAAGGCCTTACTGAAATCAAGATATACTATATCCACAGCATTCCCTTCATCTACCAAGCTGGTAATTTTATCAAAAAAAGAGATCAGATTTGTCTGGCATGACCTGTTTCTCTGAAACCCATGTTGACTTTTTGTGATTATGAAATTATCTTCCAGATGTTCACAGACTCTCTGTTTAATGATCTGCTCCAGAATCTTTCCGGGTATTGATGTCAGACTAACTGGACGATAATTGTTGGGATCCTCTTTTTTCCCCTTTTTGAAGATGGGGACAACATTTGCCCTCCTCCAGTCCGCTGGGACCTCTCCTGTTTTCCAGGAATTCTCAAAGATTATTGCCAATGGTTCTGATATTACATTTGCCAGTTCTTTTAATACCCTTGGATGTAATTCATCTGGTCCTGGAGACTTATATTCATCTAGATTAACCAGATGTTTCTGTACTATCTCTTTACTTATTCTGTGACGAAATTCTCCTATTCTGTCCTCTGCTCCATTATCCTCAAGTTGAGCACCCTTTGCCTTTTCTGAGAAGACTGAAGCAAAGAAGGTGTTGAGTAATTCTGCCTTTTCTCTGTCCCCTGTTAACTTTTTGCCATCTTCTCCACACAGTGGCCCTACCATTTCCTTCTTTTTCCTTTTGCTACTGACATACCCCCAAAAGCCCTTTTTATTGTTCTTAACCGCTCCAGCAAGCCTGATTTCATTCTGCGCTTTAGCTTTTCTGACTTTAACCCTACACGTGCTAGCTATTTGTTTGAATTCCTCTTTGGTGATTTCCCCATTTTTCCATTTCTTATACATGTTCCGTTTAAAACATAGTTCAGTTGCAAGTTCCTTAGTCATCCATCCTGGTTTTTTGAGACACCTCCCATTCTTCCTCCTCACTGGCACGGTTTGAAATTGTGCCTTCAGTATCTCCCTTTTGAGAAACTCCCATCCGTCTTGAACTCCCTTCTCTTTTAGTATTCCTGTCCATGGGATCACCCTCAGTATTTCTCTAAGTTTAGTAAAATCAGCTTTCCTAAAGTCTAGAATGCGTGTCTGACTATGCCTGGCTTCTCCTTTCCACTGTATAATAAACTCCAGGAGGACATGATCACTCCCGCCTAAGGATCCAACCACTTGCACCCCATTAACTAGGTCTTCCCTGTTAGTTAGGATCAGATCCAAAATAGCTGACTCCCTCGTTGCCTCTTCCACCTTTTGAACAATGAAATTGTCTTCGAGGCAAGTGAGGAATTTGCTAGACCTCAAGGATTTTGCCGAGTTTGACTTCCAGCAAATATCCGGATAGTTGAAGTCACCCATCACTACTATATTTCTCCTTTCTGAGTGTGTGGTCATCTGTTCTAGAAAGGCATCATCCAGTTCTTCTGCCTGAGTCGGGGGTCTGTAGTAGACTCCCACAATATGTCCAGGATAGTTTATTATGTTGTGTCTTGTCAACTTCCAATGTCTGGAGGATGAAATTATCAGCAAGGCAAGAGAAATGCATTAGACCTTACATTCTTGGCAGAGTAATGTGGATATTACTTTTCTTTTTTCTCTAAAATTTAATTAAAACAGTTTTTTAAAAAAACCCTCTCTCCTGTATAAGGGATATTTCACTGACAAAAGAGAATGTAATTCTTGCTGTCTGGGTGAAATTGTTTTTAGTAATTTGATGTACACAGTGTGACATTTTCAGGAGTTCAGCTCTCTTTGGAAATTGAAGTGCACAGAGCTGTTACACCATTGAAGCTCTATCTGTTTGTGCCAGAAACACAGAAGAACACTCCAGTGCACCTTGAACATAGTGCTAAAGGGTATTGATAAACACTGGGAAAGGTTACTAGAAAGAACAATCTACTACAAAACTTGTAAGGAACTCGTGAGGCCCACATTCAAGAAACAGGTTTAGGTTTATTTATACACAGTAAGCCAATCTAAAGTTACTCTTTTTAAAAAAACAAAAACAAAAACAAAAAACAAAAACAAAAACAAAAGACTCTTTAATGAACTTCAGAAAGTGGGACCCAATCATCTTGTTTATCCAAAATAAATGGTCCAGTATCTTTGTTTGAATGTCATTATGCAATATATCCTTCTAAAATATGATTGCATCCCATGGACAGATGTAGACAATGACCATTCACAAGTTTAACCAGCTGTCTTTGCAGGCCATAATCTGTGACTTCTAATAGAGAACTCTTAAATATTCTTATCAAGCTACAATTCCCAATAGTCTGGGGAGAAACTATGGTACAGAGCACAGTACAAATATTGGTTGGTACTTTGGATATATGATAGATGTATAAAAACCAAGGAAGAGTGGATCACTTCCACTCCATTCTGTTATTGTTTCTGGCTAACCCTACCCTAAATTTTAGTTACTGTTTACAGTGAGAAGGGAGAGATACAGTTAACATTTCATATGGATGCCTCTTCCTCTCTTATAAACAATTTCCTCTTTTTGTTCTGCAGGGTATTGTTCTCTCTTCTTTCTGTCCAGCCCCTCATCATTGGAATAGAGAACAGATAGCCAGAGGAGGTCAAGGACCAAATGCATTATACATAGTATTCATTTCTTTCCATCCCACCTCTCTTGCAAGGAAATCCCTAGGGATCACAACTGCCTGGTGTATTAAAATTGTATGTATAAATCAACCATCTGATGTCCTTGAGATTAAATCCCTGTGGCATTTGATATCACATACTGTCCATGCAGTGGCAGCCACAACTGACATCTCCACCTGGTGCATTCCAGATACATTTATTCACCACTGCAAAAACAAGTAGAAATCAGCTGAAATCTCATTTGGTGGATGCTGATGTGCACTCACATCTCCTTTGTCTATTACAGGCCTACATCTATTTTGGTATGTTCTGCAATGTGTGGATTCCTCCAAATAACCAATGCCTGAAAATGGTACATTGGTTATTGGTAGTGAATTTCAATTTTGAATCAGTGCAAAGGAAGAATTGATCACCATCCCTACCATTCCCTGAAATATCTGTGTGTCATGACTGAGTCTACTTTGTCCGTATACAAATTTTGAGTCACTTAAGAATACTTAGCCTAATTCAGAGGAATCCTTTTAGTCCCTGCCCCCTCTTTCCTTATTCCTTAAAAGAACAAAAACTAGAAGTCAATATTATATTTAAAAAGGGTAAACCAGTTCCTCAAAAATTAGAGATTCAAGACAAAAACCCTCTACATTGAAATATAGTAGTGATGGGTGACTTCAACTATCCGGATATTTGCTGGAAGTCAAACTCTGCAAAATCCTCAAGGTCTAGCAAATTTCTCACTTGCCTCGAAGACAATTTCATTGTTCAAAAGGTGGAAGAGGCAACGAGGGAGTCAGCTATTTTGGATCTGATCCTAACTAACAGGGAAGACCTAGTTAATGGGGTGCAAGTGGTTGGATCCTTAGGCGGGAGTGATCATGTCCTCCTGGAGTTTATTATACAGTGGAAAGGAGAAGCCAGGCATAGTCAGACACGCATTCTAGACTTTAGGAAAGCTGATTTTACTAAACTTAGAGAAATACTGAGGGTGATCCCATGGACAGGAATACTAAAAGAGAAGGGAGTTCAAGACGGATGGGAGTTTCTCAAAAGGGAGATACTGAAGGCACAATTTCAAACCGTGCCAACGAGGAGGAAGAATGGGAGGTGTCTCAAGAAACCAGGATGGATGACTAAGGAACTTGCAACTGAACTATGTTTTAAACGGAACATGTATAAGAAATGGAAAAATGGGGAAATCACCAAAGAGGAATTCAAACAAATAGCTAGCACGTGTAGGGGTAAAGTCAGAAAAGCTAAAGCGCAGAATGAAATCAGGCTTGCTGGAGCGGTTAAGAACAATAAAAAGGGCTTTTGGGGGTATGTCAGTAGCAAAAGGAAAAAGAAGGAAATGGTAGGGCCACTGTGTGGAGAAGATGGCAAAAAGTTAACAGGGGACAGAGAAAAGGCAGAATTACTCAACACCTTCTTTGCTTCAGTCTTCTCAGAAAAGGCAAAGGGTGCTCAACTTGAGGATAATGGAGCAGAGGACAGAATAGGAGAATTTCAGCACAGAATAAGTAAAGAGATAGTACAGAAACATCTGGTTAATCTAGATGAATATAAGTCTCCAGGACCATCCAAGGGTATTACATCCAAGGGTATTAAAAGAACTGGCAAATGTAATATCAGAACCATTGGCAATAATCTTTGAGAATTCCTGGAAAACAGGAGAGGTCCCAGCGGACTGGAGGAGGGCAAATGTTGTCCCCATCTTCAAAAAGGGGAAAAAAGAGGATCCCAACAATTATCGTCCAGTTAGTCTGACATCAATACCTGGAAAGATTCTGGAGCAGATCATTAAACAGAGAGTCTGTGAACATCTGGAAGATAATTTCATAATCACAAAAAGTCAACATGGGTTTCAGAGAAACAGGTCATGCCAGACAAATCTGATCTCTTTTTTTGATAAAATTACCAGCTTGGTAGATGAAGGGAATGCTGTGGATATAGTATATCTTGATTTCAGTAAGGCCTTTGACAAGGTTCCCCATGACATTCTTGCAAGCAAGTTGGTAAAATGTGGGCTAGACAAAGTAACTGTTAGATGGATTTGTAATTGGTTAACTGGTCGAACGCAAAGGGTGCTCAACAATGGCTCCTTTTCAACCTGGAAAGAAGTGACCAGTGGGGTGCCACAGGGCTCTGTCCTGGGCCCAGTGCTATTCAATATCTTTATTAATGACTTGGATGACGGTATTGGGGGCATAGTTATCAAATTTGCAGACGACACCAAATTAGGAGGAGTAGCTAATACCCCAGAGGACAGGATCAAAATTCAAAATGACTTGAACAGACTAGAAAGTTGGGCCAAAGCTAACAAAATGAAATTCAACACGGAGAAATGTAAGGTACTGCACTTAGGGCGGAAAAACGAAAAGTACAGATATACAATGGGGGACACCTGGCTGAATGAGACTACGTGTGAAAGGGATCTAGGAATCCAGGTGGACCACAAGTTGAACATGAGTCAACAGTGCGATGCAGCAGCTAAAAAGGCCAATGCAATTTTAGGCTGCATCAGTAGAAGTATAGTGTCTAGATCAAGAGAAGTAATAGTGCCACTCTATTCTGCTTTGGTCAGGCCTCACCTGGAATACTGTGTCCAGTTCTGGGCACCACAATTCAAAAAGGATGTGGAGAAACTGGAGCGTGTCCAAAGGAGGGCAACTAAAATGGTGAAGGGTCTGGAAAGCAAGCCCTATGAGGAACGACTTAGGGAGCTGGGGATGTTTAGCCTGGAGAAGAGAAGGCTGAGAGGTGATATGATAGCCATGTTTAAATATTTGAAGGGATGTCATATCGAGGAGGGAACAAGCTTGTTTTCTGCTGCTCCAGAGACTAGGACCCGAAACAATGGATGCAAGCTGCAAGAAAAGAGATTCCACCTCAACATTAGGAGGAACTTCCTGACAGTAAGGGCGGTTCGACAGTGGAACACACTCCCTCAGAGAGTAGTAGAGTCTCCTTCCTTGGAGGTCTTTAAGCAGAGGCTGGATGGCCATCTGTCGGGGATGCTTTGATTGGGAGTTCCTGCATGGCAGGGGGTTGGACTGGATGGCCCTTGTAGTCTCTTCCAACTCTATGATTCTATGATTCTATGATTCTATGATTGTCTTGGAGAATCTTTGCATAGGAGATTTCCGAGCCTTCCCTCAATAAAACAGAAGTGTATTTGCCTTTTTCAATTCACCTTGCTCATTGCTTTTATCTGCATTTTACCTGCTGAAGGAAGCATTGTCAATTCAGTCTCTTCATTGTAATCTACAACCAGAGGATTAACTAAAATAATGATGACACTAGTGGAAGCATTCATATGGGTAAGATGCATTTTTGCATTGAGGATGTACAGATTTGTACAGATCTGTTCCCCAAGCTTTCAGTAGTATCAAGTGTCAGAAGACCCTGCAACCTATTTTGAAATATGGCTTTTTAGTGACTCTCAAGAAGAATCAGCTACTATAGATTTTAAACTGGGTAATTGATAGATGTTTTTGTAAGTTGTTTGTTAAAATATGTAATATGTTGTATGTTTGAATATGCAATAAAATCTAAAAAAATTACAAAAAAAAGAAGAAGAATCAGCTACATCCCTCCTGGAGGCCCAGAGAAGAGCAGCGGTGGTGGCATGAGTCCTCCAACCCCCACCCCCACCCCGCCCTTCCTTGCAACACCAGGAGCAATAGTTTGGGCCCTGGTCAGTGGACTAATAAAAACCAAATGGTCTCTTTAGTCTAAAAAAATCATCTGCAAAAGTTAACATGGTGTTCACCAGAAAGGCCTATAAAGAATTTGCTCTCCCTTTATGTTTATACAATAGTCCACCCAGTAAATGTAAAGAACTGGTTAAACAAACTAAACCATGTAAAAAACAGGTTAAGCAAACTAAAATTACCCAATTCTTCACACAGGAGGAAGAAAGAAATAGAGAGTGGGTGGCATTGAATATTAAGGAAAAGGGAGGTGAGTTATCACAGGATAGTCATCAGCAAGAGGCCTTGAACTGTACAATAGACTTGAAGGGGACCGTACAAGAGCCTGTTACCCCAGCAGCCTCAACTAACCTAGCAGATTAGTTAGCTCTGGCAGAAATTAACAACTATGTAATAATTTCTCAACATCATGAGACCCAAATCCAAACAAATGAAGAAGTTCAGAGAAAGACACCCCCCGACGAGTCGGGAGGTTTTTTTTGTTGTGCTGGCCATATTAGTTTCTTAGGACACTCTGCTTCAAAAAGGCCTTCTCAGTCTACCAGCAGAGATGATGAGATTGCTGCCCAATTAGCACAACTGGGCAAAACAGTGCAGGCCTCTGTTGCAGTTTGCAATCAGCTTGCCCAGAAGGGGCTACAGGCTACAGCCACCAGTCCTAGTGCCAGCACTTCTGGGACCTCTGACACAGAAGTGCTGCCCCCTCCCGTGGCACCCGATGCTCAGATGATAGATGCTACACTGGGTCCTTTGGTGGTTTCGGCTGTGGAGGCTGGGCACCCCACTATTGCCGATGTGTGGGATCTCCTGAAAAGGGTCTCTGGTGTGGAGATTCAGGGTGCAGCTGCCCCTGTTTCTGAGAAGCCTATTATGGCGGATTTATATAACCTCTTGCGAGGAGTGGTTCTTTCAGGTGCTGGTGCAATGGAGCAGACCCGTGATACACAAAGAGGAGATCAAGCTGCTGCTGCTTCGTCTTTGCCTGACACCCGAGCTGTTGCAGGTCCACACTTTGGGAGATCGGTGCGGTTGGCTGGTGATGCTTCCCTGCAAGCTTCAGGTTCAGGTTTGCCTGCTACCACTATTGCACATGCAAACTGGCCCACCTTGGTATGGGCTCCAGGTGGCCAGGTTAATCAGGGTGTGGGTGTGGAACAACCTAACCTTGCGGTTTTGGATGCAACTGTGCAGGCACCTGCAGTTACACAGGTCCCTGACTCTAGGGTACAGTATGGGCACCCAATGGTCTTGGCTAGCAACACCTCTGCGGTGTCTCCTTTGAGTGCTCCTATGTTATCAGTAGCTGCTGTGCATTCTGAATTAACCCCTTATGCTTGGATGTCTACGCCCCTTGGTTCACACCTTCCTCTTTCTACTAAAAGAATTTGGAAGGGAGAGTACATTGACTTATTTTCTCTTACTTTCAGGGATCCTGAACCGAGGATCATGGTAAAGGATGGGATTGTATTTAGTCTTCCCAAAGAGTTTCAAGCTCTCAAACACCCTAAGCTGGAGCCCTAATTGGATTATGGGTTTCACTATTTACAGAGGTGTCATAGAGGAAAAGGAGCCATTGAGGTCCCCTGATTTTTCTAAATATCAGGAGATCATGATAAAAGCTTATACCAACTGCCATCACAATGCTAGAGGTGCAGCTTGGCTGCAATACGATGAGCAGTTTAGAATGAGAGCTGCACAGGATCACTCCCTGTCGTGGAGACACGTACAGTCTGAGCTTTGGACTGATGTTATGGTGGGGCCTCCCCTTTGAGCAGGTGTGACAATGGGTTTGTTCCCATGGTTACTATGCCGAGAGGGCCAAATGCGAGGCCTGGCATGGGTGAAAGAAAGAAATTTGGCATCTGCTGGGACTTTAACTCAGGCAAGTGCAAGAGGCAGCCCTGCAGGTTCGACCATAAGTGTAACACCTGTGAGGGGAGGGGTCACTCCGGTGCTTCCTGTAGTAGAGGTAAGAGGCCAGGAGTGGGTGGTGTCCCCGGGCCAGTATCGCCTGGAGGAAAAGGCACCATCGCCAATTAAGCTAAATGAAATGGTGGCGTGGTTGAAGGTATACCCTAATAAAGAGGCTGCATCTTATTTATTTCATTGTTTTTCCCTAGGTTTTCATATCCCTTATACATGTCCTAGGGTACATCGCTATGTGCCCAATGCTCGTTCCGTGAGGGAGCTCCTGAACATTGTGAGGGAGAAACTAACAAAAGAAATAGTTGCTGGGAGGATTTCAGGACCTCATGATCAGCTGCCCATTCCCACACTTCGCTTATCCCGTTGGGTGTGGTGCCTAAAAAAGCCCCCGGGGAATTCAGGTTGATTCACAATTTATCTTACCTGAAGGGTAATTCTGTGAATGATGCTATAGATCCTGGGCTTATGTCTGTCAAGTATGCATCATTCGACTCTGCAGTCAAGATAATTAGGTATCTAGGCAAGGGGGCCCTTTTAGCAAAGTGTGACATTAAGTCCGCCTCCAGGCTCCTTCCTGTTCACCCAGATGATTTTGACTTACTGGGTTTTCAATTTGAAGGAAAGTATTTCTTCAACAAAGCCATGCCAATGGGGTGCTCGATTTCTTGTTCAGCTTTTGAGACTTTCAGAACCTTTCTTCATTGGTGTGCAGTTAATCGAACAGGTGATGGAGCCATAACACACCACTTAGATGACTTCTTGATAGCTGGGAATCTCAATTCCTCACAATGCGGGGATTCTTTGGTTGATTTTCAGGACTTAATGTCTGAGTTAGGAGTTCCCTTAGTGGAAGAAAAGACTGACGGGCCAGACACTCAGCTTACCTTTTTGGGTATAGAGATTGACACCATAGCTGGGATTTCTCATTTACCAAATGCTAAATTGGTGGCTATGAGGCAACAGGTTAGGATAATGTTGGGGAAGCAAAAAGCGACACTTCACAAATTTCAGTCTCTTACAGGATTGCTGAATTTTGCCTGTAAGGTTGTAGTCCCAGGACGAGCATTCTGCGCGAGATTATATAGGGCCACCACAGGGGTAGCTGCACCTCATCATCACATTAGGATCACAAAGGGGATTTGAGAGGATTTGAAGATTTGGGGCTCCTTTTTGGAGCAATTCAATGGGATTTTTTTGTGGGTTTTTTCGGACTGTGTGGCCATGTTCTAGAAGAGTGTCTTTCTGACGTTTCGCCAGCATCTGTGGCTAGCATCTTCAGAGAAAAAGCTAGCATCTTCAGAGAAAAAGCCTACGACTTCACAATTCAATGGGACTTCATTTTGGAGAGCTGAAATGCTGCTTCGGGAAGACTTTCAAGTGCATCCGGATGCTGCTGGCATCCATGGCTTTGGTGTTTATTGGAATGGCCAGTGGGCTGTGGAGGCATGGCCTTCTGCATGGTCAGAGCATGGTCTGACTAGAGACCTGACGTTTCTGGAGCTTTTTCCTATAGTAATGGCTGTGCATTTGTGGGCAAGCCAAATTGCTAACAAGACTGGCTGGTTTTGGTGTGACAACCAGGCGGTTGTCCACATGGTAAATTCTCAGTCTTCCAAGTCCCCCAGAGTCATGTGTTTGGTAAGGGTGATGGTCTTGCAGTGTTTGAAATTTAATGTGCTATTCCAGGCTCAGCATGTTCCTGGTGTGCTTAACCCTTTGGCGGACGCCCTTTCTCATTTTCAGCTCTCCAGGTTCCGGCAGCTGGCTCCCGAGGCATCAACACACCCGATGGAGGTACCGGCCTTGCTTTGGAGCCTTTTGAGATTAGAAATTCACAGGGCAATCCTCAATTCCATCGCCTCATCTACATGTAAGTCCTACCAAGCAGCATTGAATACATTTAATCAATTTTTATTGGAAATTGGGGAGGTTCAAAGTTGGGCGATTAGGGTGGACCTGATCCTATGTTTTATATATCTCAGGCATGCAGGGCTCTCGCCTTTTACTATTAGGGGCAGGCTGGCTGCCCTGGCATTTCACTCCAGGGCAAGGGGTTGCTTTGATCCTACAACAGATTTTAGGGTTAAAAGAGCTGTGGAAGGTTGGTCCAGAGAATCCCCTGCAACAAAGGACTCCAGATGGCCGATAACAGGCACAGTCCTGGCTAGGTTATGGGAACAGTTAGCTGATGCATGCTATTCACCTGAGGAGGCGGCTTTATTTAAGGCAGTATTTGCCATAGCCTTCTTTGCAACATTAAGGATTAGTGAAATTGTGCCCAGATCTCGTAATGATCAATCTGGTAGGGCATTTTTAATTTTGGATGTTGTTTTAACTGAACAGGGGATTCAGATTTGTATTAGGTGCTCTAAGACTGATCAGTTAGCAAAGAGTCAGTCTATTTCTTTAGCCAAAGCGCCTAGTGGGCAAATTTGCCCGGTGCTAGCAATGACCAATTATTTGAAGATTAGGCCCAAATTGGCGGGCTACCTCTTCATACATTTGTCTGGTATGCCCTCAACTCAATTTCAATTTAGGGCAGTGTTGAAGGAGGCACTAAAATGGGCTAAACTGCCTCAGGCGTACTTCTCTTCACACTCCTTCGGTATTGGAGCAGCAACAGCTGCAGCCACTCATGGCTTGAGTGAAGCTGATATTTGCCAAATTGGCCGGTGGCATTCTCGTGCATTCAAGTCATATGTTAGGCCATCAGGGAATGTGACTCCTGATCAGCCATGCTAATTTGCCTTGTTTCCATTTCAGCTGGCTTTTTTCAAGGCAAGATATGGAGTGTGGGCCACAGTTTGGTCTTCTGGGCAGAATGCCACATTCTTGAGCACCAGCGTGACTCTTCATTGGGCTTGTCGCACATCGGAACCATTAAGTGGTTTGGACAAAGGAGCATGATGAGGGGAGCGCTCCTTCCTTGGATCTTGCAAATGACTTGGTCGTATCCACAACCCCGGGTTTTAATTATACACCTGGGGGGAAATGACTTAGTTAAAGTACCTTGTTTGCAGCTGTCAAAGCAGATGGTGAGAGTTCTGCAAGAAATTCAAAAGGTTTTCCCGGGAGCTGTAATCCTTTGGTCCAAGCTCCTGCCAAGGCGTAGCTGGCCTGGAGCTTGCAAAGATGCTGCAATTAACAATGCTCAATGATGGCTTAACCATTCTGTTGCCAAACAGTTGTCTAAACTTGGCATTTTTGTAATTGAACATGAGATTAAATTGGATAGGCTGCAGCTGTACAGGGGGGATGGTGTCCACCTCTCTCCTGAAGGTTCGGAGATTTATGTTAAGGCACTCGCCGAACAAATTGAGAAAACAATCTGCAGGGGAGAGGGGGAGAGGGGATGTCTAGCTAGGCTGGCTCCCTATTGTGGTGGGTAATGACCCCCACCCCACAGGAAAATTAATATGGTTAAGTAAATTAATTGGGGTAAATTGGATAATGTTAAATTAAAAGGAAGTGACAAATGCAGTTAAATGCATGATGTCACAAATTGAATGATATCATATAATGTAATATGACGTCATTTCCAGAGGGGAGGGGTTATGTAAATTTGTTGATATTATTATTTGCTTACATACTTTGTCACATGCGGTGAAGATCCACCCACTTGGCGGGTTACACCTTCACATACACATGTGACAAAATTATTGGAAATTTATTCTTGTAAATAGACCCTGTATAGCTAAATAAAAGTTGTGGCCTGTTTAAACCCAAAAAGAGGCATCTCGTGTCCTTTGTGCCAGTGCAAAGACACTCCCTGATGAATCGGGAGGGGTTTCTTGTTGCGTTGGCCATATTAGGACATGAGAGGCTGAATTGGTTAAGCGTGTGGGGGTATTGAGCACCTGCGTGCTTGGTCCAATCAAGTTGCTGTGTTCATATCCCAAAGTCTCATGGTGTCTGTAATCTCCCGAGACTTGGGATGAGAGTTTGTGCTTTATAACTCTGCGCTGCCACATGGCGACAGCCATTTTAGAGCTTGAACTGAGCGACCCAACCCACCCACCCTTATTTAAAGAGCTTTATTTGGTTACTCTCTGGCTTTGGCTGGTTGCCTTCGGGGGCAGGGAGGGAATTTTTTTCCCCAGGAGGCTCTCCTGGGTTTTTCGCCCTCCCTGAGGTTAATACGTAATTTGAAGTTGGGTATGGGTCTTAGGTTAATAATTGATGTATTGTTTATGTTATTAGCTTGTCACAACTTATGGTTTTGGGTCTATAAGTTAGAATGTGCTTATTTTGTATTTAGGAATGGGTAATGACCCCCACCCCACAGGAAAATTAATATGGTTAAGTAAATTAATTGGGGTAAATTGGATAATGTTAAATTAAAAGGAAGTGATGAATGCAGTTAAATGCATGACATCACAAACTGAATGATGTCATATGATGTCATATGACATCATTTCCGGAGGGGAGGGGTTATGTAAATTTGTTGTTATTATTATTTGCTTACATACTTTGTCACATGCGGTGAAGGTCCACCCACTTGGCGAGTTACACCTTCACATACACATGTGACAAAATTGTTGGAAGTTTATTCTTGTAAATAGACCCTGTACAGCTAAATAAAAGTTGTGGCCTGTTTTAACCCAAAAGAGGCATCTCGTGTCCTTTGTGCCAGTGCAAAAGTCTTTGATAGTGAAATTTCTAACTCCCCAGATACTACATTGTGGATTGACCACCATTCAATACCTAACCAAGGAAAAGCAACAGAGGGAAGCATAGTGCAGACAGTTGACTGGCCCAACATAATTTTAGAGAATTATTACTTATAAAAAAAATTATAACGGAAAGTAATAGGTTGCTAACAACATTAACTGAATTCTTTATAACTTAGGAGAGAGATCTTCAAAGGAACTGTGAAGACACCATTAAAAATCAAGCTGAAGGCCTACAGGAGTGTCTAAAATATCAATCCAAGATAAAGTGAGGGGGAAAGTGGTCCAAAAGAGAAGGCATAAGATACAGCAAAATAGTAAGATGCAGAAGAAAAGTAAGAACATCAAGAACATCAAGAAGAAGGGAAAGCAAGGAAATTCAACTATACGGGCTCGGAAGAGAGACTTAAAAAGACTGCTTGCCTAAATTAACCCCTTGGCAAAAACAATTCTACATAAAACCACTCGGAAGAAGCCACTCCAGAAAAAGAAGGAAAAATCAAAACATAAGTGTGTACATTAAAGAGATTGGTGTAAAGGTGTTGGGACTGCCACAGGATCAGCAAGAAGAAAATACATTGCTACAGATGAAGAATACAGAGACCATTAATCAGGAGGCAACTCCCCAGCCTGCTGAGCTGCAGGTGAGGGGTAGCTCAAGTCTCAGTTGGAATCTGGTACTCATCCCTCAAAAGGTTTATGAACTACCCAAAACCAAGGAGATACAAAGACCAATCAGATTGAATTGTACACCTTCTTCATATCTTAGATAAGGTTCTGCCAGGTGCCCTGTTTTCTGAGGACATCATGCATATAGACTATTTACATAATATAATATAAAGGTGCATGCAGTTGTTCTTTTTGAGGACCAGAATATAGCTAATTTTATTTTCAAGGCAAAGATGATGTTTTTAAAGACTGAACTAGTTTTAACAAGATTTTTTGAGAACCAAATACCCCTTCAAAATATATGTAAAAGTACAGTAAAGTTACCTAAGACTAATCAGCAGGCTAAATTACAAACTACAAGTAATCTTTTGGAGTCTATAGAATTACATGAAGTTTGACCATTAAAACTATTAGCCCCTGAT